>JAIWVJ010000111.1:0-23436 GCA_024322285.1 Musa beccarii
GTAGACGTTTTATTGCTAAGTTATGCAGCACCCTAGGACAGCCATTGTATATCGACAAGGCAACAGCAGCGCAGACGAGATTGGCTTTTGCACGAGCATATGTTATGGTTTCTTCTGATGGTGATCTTCCTAATGAGATTTTTTATCATGATCTAGATGACACCACCCGTAAGGTACATGTTTTTTTTTTGGTAAGTAGAAGGAAATGACAACAAGGTACATGTTTCATATTCCTGGAAACCACAACGATGTAATATTTGCTACTCTTTCGATCATGCACATGGAGCTTGTCAGCAAATTCAGAAGCCAATTACTCAGGTTTATCGGCAACGTCAAACATCTCAACATGGGGTCGATGCTGCTATTATTGAACAAAGCGAGTTTCCTTCAGTGGCAATTGAGACGGTAATGATGAGTGAGCATTCCGACTCGCAGGCAGCACCATGTCTAGGAGGATAAATCAGAGCTTTTAACTCTTCCTATTATATCTGAGCCTTCTAAAGCAGTTTCTCATGGTACTCATGAACAAGAGAGAAGTTGGAAACTTCATCTCTTCATATATTGCCAAGTGGCTACCACAATAGGGATTCCACGTTCTACTCATCGTACTAACAGGATATAGTGTCCCAACCAGCTCATGTCCCTACCAACCAGGACATTTTGAACACAGCTAACCCGGATGCTCAAGGTACATTAAAATTTAAACACTTACAAGCTGTGGATGAAGTAGAAAAATATAGAAATAAAGGCATGAAAGGTAAGGATATAGTACAGGAGGAAAATGTCAAATCTAAGGAGAAGAAAAAGGATATCCTTCCTAAGTCACACATCCTTCCTTCTACTTAGGAAGAATTACTCCATTTCCCATATGTTTTCTTTTTTATGAAGATTATCTGTTGGAATATTCGTGGACTTAATAAACCTGAGAAATGTCAGGAGCTCAATAGAGTAATCAGGTCTGCTACTTGTGATATTGTTATTCTTGTGGAAACAAAAATTAAACCATCTCGGGTTCGTGTTCAGAGGAATTTAATATGGCTAGAGACTGAACTTCTTACCAACGATACTTGTGACACTTATGGTAGAATATGGGTATTATGGCATCCGAACTTTGTTAGTGCTTGCTTTATTTCTGCTACAGAACAATTTATCCACCTTAAGGCCGAGGATAAACAGAATGGTTGTCAATTCTATATTACTGGTGTATAAGCTTCTAATAGTTTGCAGGAAAGAAACGGTCTATGGACTGATTTGATTAACGTTGCAAATGGCTGTCTTACAATGCCATGGATTGTTCTTGGTGACTTCAATACTGTTCGGTACACACATGAAAATGTGGGGGGTAAAACAATTCCAGAGAGCAAGCTTCAAGGATTCAATGATTACATAGATATTGCTGCTTTGATTGATATGAAATCTGTAGGGGATTAGCTTTCATGGAATAATCAAGGTGCTGCTCACAGGAAAAAAATGGCTCGACTCGATAGGTGTCTGATTAATCGAGAATGGTTAACAGTTTACCCTAATTCACTTCTGGAGTATGGTGCTCAATTATTATTTTTGGTAAGTAAATGTAATTATATTTAGTATGAAATTTGTACAAAGTAGCTTTGTCTACACAAGCCATAGACTATAGCCTGATATATCTTAAAGTAGTCTAGGAGAATGCACCCCACCTCAGAAAGGTGGAATGCACCACACGACCTTACTTGAACAGGATCTGTTCTATAGGCTCGTACAACTTTCTCTAAGAACTCTAATGAGACAGGCATCCAAGTCTGGTTGATGAAACGGGACCTCAGGATCGGAGCGTGATTAACGGTGGGGGACTCTCGAGGTCTTTCACAGTGGGGGATCGTTCTCAACTGGTGGTTGCCCACCGGCTGGGGTGATCTTGGGGTTGTCTGACAGACTTTAAAAATAAAAATCTTTAGTCTCTTCAGAGATCCGATAAAATTGGAACGATACAGAGAAGATTAGCATGGCCCCTGTGCTCAATTATTCTCTGATCATTCTTCAATGTATATACATGCAGACAAAGTAATACCCAGAGGTAAGAAACCATTTAGATTCTTTCACATGTGGAGTACTCATCCTCAGTTCCTCGAGGTTATCAGATCAGCTTGGAATGTTAATGTGTATGGTTCTCCCCCTTACATCTTATGCCAAAAGCTTAAAGCATGTAAAGCAGCACAAAAGGAGTGGAATACAAACACCTATGGCAATATTACCACCCGGGTCTAGTTAAGCAGAAAGGAACTAATGACAGTGCAACATGAGCTGCATCTTCAACCCTTTGACGAGAATCTTATTTGCAAGGAGGTAGAAGCTAGGTATCAATTCATGCAGGCCTTAAAGTAAGAAGAAAGTTTTGTAAAATAGAAGTCTAAACAGCATTGGCTTACTCAAGGGGATTCCAATACAAAGTTTTTCTATACAACCATTGCTACTAGACAGGCTGTTAACTACATCAGGAAATGTAAAGACTAAGACGATACACTTATTGAGAATTTGGATGAGGTTAAAGCCCACACTAAATAATTTTTTTACTCTTTACTTAATCAAACAGAGCAGCCTAATAATGTTCATGTGGAGCCTACTAGAAAGCTTGATTCGGATGACATCACGATTCTCAATGCCCCAATTACAGATGAAGAAATTGTAAGAGTTGTCTTTAAGTCACCGAAGCACAAAAGCCCTGGTCCGGATGGGTTTCCAGCTGAATTTTACCAAATTGCATGGCGGATTATTAGAAATGACATGATTAAAGCTTGTCAGTATTTTTTCTCTTCAGGTAATCATCTTAAAGCGATAAATTGTACTTTTTTTTTAGTTCCTAAGAATGCAGGGGCTGATTCACTAGAGCACTATAGGCCCATTTCATTATGTAACTTTATTTACAAGATTGTATCCAAGTTGCTTGCAGATCGAATACAAATGATTATACAAAAGATCATTAGTCCTACACAGGCTGCTTTCATTAAAGGAAGAAGTATACATCACAATGTTCTTCTGGCTAACGACTTGGTCAAAGATCTGCACTCCAAATCAAGAGGGACAAAAATATATTTTAAAGCTGATTTACAAAAAGTATTTGATTCAGTTAATAGACACTTTCTCTGCAAGATGCTCCTCAGTATGAACTTCCCTCAACAATGGGTTAATTGGATTCAGTGCTGCTCAGAAACTCCAAAACTTTCGGTTCTCTTTAATGGTTCACCCATTGGCTTCTTTAATACTAACCATTCCCAACATATCTGGCTGGGGAAGTTGAATAACATTGTCTTCGCCAAAAAATATGGTGGTCATAAAGTTTATCCAAAGTCGATGTTTGATCGGTTTTTTTCACATTGAATTGAAAATTCAAATTATTGACCATTCCCAATTATTAGACCAAGGTAAGTTGAATAACATTGGTTTCACCGAAAAACGTGACAGTCATAAAGTTTGCACAAAGTTGATATTTGATCGATTTTTTTCACATGATTTAAAAAATTTAAAATATTGACCATTTCCAACTTATTAGGCCTAGGGAAGTTATATAATCTTGGTTTCGCCAAAAAACCTGATGGTCATAAAGTTTGCGTAAAGTGGATGTTTGATCGATTTTTTTGCACTGCCTTGAAATTTCAAAATACTAACTGTTCCCAACTTATTTGGCCTAGGGAAGTTGAATAACATTGACTTCGCCAAAACACGTGACGGTCATAAAGTTTGCACAAAATTGATGTTTGATCGATTTTTTGTGCACCATCTCAAAAATTTAAATTATTAATCATTCCCAACTTATTAGGCCTACGGAAGTTGTATAACCATGGTTCCACCCAAAAATGTGACAATAATAAAGATTACACAAAGTCGATGTTTGATCGATTTTTTGTGCACGCTCTCAAAAATTCAAAATATTGACCATTCCCAACTTATTAGGTCGGGAAGTTGAATAACTTTGGTTTCGCAAGCAAAACATGATCGTCATAAAGTTTGCTCAAAGTTGATGTTTGATTAGTTTTTTACGCGTAGTCTCAAAAATTTTAAATATTGACCATTCCCAACTTATTAGGCCAAGGGAAGTTGTATAACCTTGGTTTCACCAAAAAATGTGGCGGTCATATAGTTTGCACAAAGTCGATGTTTGATTAATTTTTTTTGCACCGTTTCGAAAATTCAAAATACTAACAATTCCCAATATATCAGGCCTAGGGATGTTGAATAACATTGTCTTCGCCAAAAAATGTGATGGTCATAAAGTTTATACAAAGTTGATGTTTCATCGATTTTTTGCACACCGTATCAAAAATTCAGAATATTGACCATTCCCAACTTATTAGGCCTAGCTAAGTTGAATAACATTGGTTTTGCCAAAAAACGTGACGGTCATAAAAATTGCGTAAAGTCAATGTTTGATTGATATTTTGCGCAGCATATCGAAAATTCAAAATATTGACCATTCCTAACTTATTAGGCCTAAGAAGTTATATAACCTTGGTTTTGTCAAAAAACGTGATGATTGTAATGGTTTCGCCAAAAAATATGACTGTCATCAAGTTTGTCTACAATTGATGTTTGATCAATTTTTTTCGCACCGTCTCGAAAATTCAAAATACTAACCATTCCCAACATATCTGGCCTGGGGAAGTTGAATAACATTGTCTTCGCCAAAAAATATGGTGGTCATAAAGTTTATACAAAGTCGATGTTTGATCGGTTTTTTGCACATCGTTTTGAAAATTCAAAATATTGACCATTCCCAACTTATTAGACCTAGGTAAGTTGAATAACATTGGTTTCGCCGAAAAACGTGATAGTCATAAAGTTTGCGCAAAGTTGATATTTGATTGATTTTTTTCACATGATTTGAAAATTTTAAAATATTGACCATTTCCAACTTATTAGGTCTAGGGAAGTTATATAATCTTGGTTTCACCAAAAAACCTGAAGGTCATAAAGTTTGCGCAAAGTGGATGTTTGATCGATTTTTTTTTGCACTGCCTTGAAATTTCAAAATACTAACTATTCCCAACTTATTTGGCCTAGGGAAGTTGAATAACATTGTCTTCGCCAAAACACGTGACGGTCATAAAGTTTGCGCAAAATCGATGTTTGATCGATTTTTTGTGCACCATCTCAAAAATTTAAATTATTAATTATTCCCAACTTATTAGGCCTACGGAAGTTGTATAACCATGGTGCCACCCAAAAATGTGACAATAATAAAGTTTGCACAAAGTCGATATTTGATCGGTTTTTTGCGCACGCTCTTGAAAATTCAAAATATTGACCATTCCCAACTTATTAGGTCTAGGGAAGTTGTATAACTTCGGTTTTGCTAACAAAACATGATCGTCATAAAGATTGCTCAAAGTTGATGTTTGATTAGTTTTTTTCGCACAGTCTCAAAATTTAAAAATATTGACCATTCCCAACTTATTAGGCCAAGGGAAGTTGTATAACCTTGGTTTCACCAAAAAATATGACGGTCATAAGGTTTGCACAAAGTCGTTGTTTGATCAATTATTTTTGCACCATCTCGAAAATTCAAAACACTTACAATTCCCAACATATCAAGCCTAGGTAAGTTGAATAACATTGTCTTCGCCAAAAAATGTGATGGTCATAAAGTTTATACAAAGTTGATGTTTGATCGATTTTTTGCACATCGTATCGAAAATTCAAAATATTGACCATTCCCAACTTAATAGGCCTAGGTAAGTTGAATAACATTGGTTTCACCAAAAAAGTGATGGTCATAAAATTTGCGTAAAGTCGATGTTTGATTGATATTTTGCGCAGCATATCGAAAATTCTAAATATTGACCATTCCTAACTTATTAGGCCTAAGAAGTTGTATAACCTTGGTTTCATCAAAAAATGTGACGGTTGCAATGGTTTCGCCAAAAAATATGACTGTTATCAAGTTTGTCAAAAGTTGATGTTTGATCATTTTTTTTCGCTCCGTCTCGAAAATTCAAAATACTAACCATTCCCAACATATCTGGCCTGCGAAAGTTTAAAACATTGTCTTTGCCAAAAAATGTGATGGTCATAAAGTTTGTACAAAGTCGATGTTTGATCGATTTTTTACACATCGTATTGAAAATTCAAAATATTGACCATTCCCAACTTATTAGACCTAGGTAAGTTGAATAACATTGGTTTCGCTAACCTTGGTTTCGTCAAAAAACGTGACATTTGTAATAGTTTCGTCAAAAAATATGACTGCATCAAGTTTGTCTAAAGTTGATGTTTGATCATTTTTTTTGCACCGTCTCGAAAATTCAAAGTACTAATCATTCCCAATATATCTAGCCTGGGGAAATTGAATAACATTGTCTTCGCCAAAAAATGTGGTGGTCAAAAAGTTTGTATAAAGTCGATGTTTGATCGGTTTTTTGTACATCGTATTGAAAATTCAAAATATTAACCATTCCCAACTTATTAGACCTAGGTAAGTTGAATAACAATGGTTTCACCGAAAAACGTGACAATCATAAAGTTTGCACAAAGTTTATATTTGATTGATTTTTTTCACATGATTTGAAAAATTCAAAATAATGACCATTTCCAACTTATTAGGCCTAGGGAAGTTATATAATCTTGGTTTCGCCAAACAACCTGATGGTCATAAAGTTTGCACAAAGTGGATGTTTGATAGATCTTTTTTGCACTGCCTTGAAATTTCAAAATACTATTTATTCCCAACATATTTGGCCTAGGGAAGTTGAATAACATTGTCTTCGCCAAAACACGTGACGGTCATAAAGTTTACGCAAAATCGATGTTTGATCGGTTTTTTGTGCACCATCTCAAAAATTTAAATTATTAATAATTTCCAAATTATTAGGCCTATGGAAGTTTTATAACCATGATTCCACCCAAAAAAGTGACAATAATAAAGTTTGCACAAAGTCGATGTTTGATCGATTTTTTGCGCACGCTCTCAAAAATTTTAAATATTGACCATTCCCAACTTATTTATCTCGGGAAGTTGTATAACTTTTGTTTTGCTAACAAAACATGATCGTCATAAAGTTTGCTCAAAGTTGATGTTTGATTAGTTTTTTTCGCACAGTCTCAAAAATTTAAAATATTGACCATTCCCGACTTATTAGGCCAAGGGAAGTTGCATAACCTTGCTTTCACCAAAAAAATATGACGGTCATAAAGTTTGCACAAAGTCGATATTTGATCAATTTTTTTCGCACCGTCTCGAAAATTCAAAATACTAACAATTCCCAACATATCAGGCCTAGGGAAGTTGAATAACATTGTCTTCGCCAAAAAATATGATGGTCATAAAGTTTATACAAAGCTGATGTTTGATCGATTTTTTGCAAACCGTATCGAAAATTCAAAATATTGACCATTCCCAACTTATTTGGCCTCGGTAAGTTGAATAACGTTAGTTTCGCCAAAAAACATGACAGTCATAAAATTTATGTAAAGTCGATGTTTGATTGATATTTTGCTCAGCATATCAAAAATTCAAAATATTGGCCATTCCTAACTTATTAGGCCTATGAAGTTATTGTATAACCTTGGTTTCATGAAAAAACATGATGGTTGTAATGGTTTCGCCAAAAAATATGACTGTCATCAAGTTTGTCTAAAGTTGATGTTTGATCAATTTTTTTCGCACCGTCTCGAAAATTCAAAATACAAACCATTCCCAACATATCTGGCCTGGGGAATTTGAATAACAACATTGTCTTCGCCAAAAAATGTGGTGGTCATAAAGTATGTACAAAATCGATGTTTGATTGGTTTTTTGCACATCGTATTGAAAATTCAAAATATTGACCATTCCCAACTTATTAGACCTAGGTAAGTTGAATAACATTGGTTTCGCCAAAAAACGTGACTGTCTTAAAGTTTGCGCAAAGTTGATGTTTGATCGATTTTTTTCACATGATTTGAAAAATTCAAAATATTGACCATTTCCAACTTATTAGGCCTAGGGATGTAATATAATCTTGGTTTCGCCAAAAAACCTGATGGTCAAAAAGTTTGCGCAAAGTGGATGTTTGATCGATTTTTTTTGCACTGCCTTGAAATTTGAAAATACTAACTATTCCCAACTTATTTGGCCAAGGGAAGTTGAATAACATTGTCTTCGCCAAAACACGTGACGGTCATAAAGTTTGTGCAAAATCGATGTTCGATCGATTTTTTGTGCACCATCTCAAAAATTTAAATTATTAATCATTCCTAACTTATTACGCCTACGGAAGTTGTATAACCATGGTTCCACCCAAAAATGTGACAATAATAAAGTTTGCACAAAGTCGATGTTTGATAGGTTTTTTACGCAGGCTCTCAAAAATTCAAAATATTGACCATTCCCAACTTATTATGTCTAGGGAAGTTGTATAACTTTGGTTTTCCTAACAAAACATGATCATCATAAAGTTTGCTCAAAGTTGATGTTTGATTAGTTTTTTTCGCACAGTCTCAAAAATCTAAAATATTGACCATTCCCAACTTATTAGGCTAAGGGAAGTTGTATAAACTTAGTTTCACCAAAAAATGTGACGGTTATAAAGTTTGAACAAAGTCGATGTTTGATCAATTTTTTTCGCACCGTCTCGAAAATTCAAAATACTAACAATTCCCAACATATCAAGCCAAGGGAAGTTGAATAACATTATCTTCACCAAAAAATTTGATGGTCATAATGTTTATACAAAGTTGATTTTTGATCGATTTTTTGCACGCCGTATCGAAAATTCAAAATATTGACCATTCCCAACTTATTAGGCCTAGGTAAGTTGAATAACATTGGTTTCGCCAAAAAACATGACGGTCATAAAATTTACGTAAAGTCGATGTTTATTGATATTTTACGCAGCATAACAAAAATTTGAAATATTGACCATTTCTAACTTATTAGGCCTAAGAAGTTGTATAACCTTGGTTTTGTCATAAAACGTGACGGTTGTAATGGTTTCGCCAAAAAATATGACTGTCATCAAGTTTGTCTCAAGTTGATGTTTGATCAATTTTTTTTGTACCATCTCGAAAATTCAAAATACTATCCATTCCCAACATATCTGGCCAGGGGATGTTGAATAACATTGTCTTCGCCAAAAAATGTGGTGGTCATAAAGTTTGTACAAAGTCGATGTTTGACCGGTTTTTTGCACATCATATTGAAAATTTAAAATATTGACCATTCCCATCTTATTAGACCTAGGTAAGTTGAATAACATTGGTTTCGCCGAAAAACATGACAGTCATAACATTTGCGCAAAGTTGATATTTGATCAATTTTTTTCACATGATTTGAAAATTTTAAAATATTGACCAATTCCAACTTATTTGGCCTAGGGAAGTTAAATAATCTTGGTTTCGCCAAAAAACCTGATGGTCATAAAGTTTGCGCAAAGTGGAAGTTTGACTGATCTTTTTTGCACTGCCTTGATATTTCAAAATACTAACTATTCCCAACTTATTTGGCCTAGGGAAGTTGAATAACATTGTCTTCGCCAAAACACGTGACAGTCAAAAAGTTTACGCAAAATCGATGTTTGATCGGTTTTTTGTGCACCATCTCAAAATTTTAAATTATTAATCATTCCTAACTTATTAGGCCTATGGAAGTTGTATAACCATGGTTCCACCCAAAAATGTGACAATAATAAAGTTTGCACAAAGTCGATGTTTGATCGGTTTTTTGCGCACGCTCTCGAAAATTCAAAATATTGACCATTCCCAACTTATTAGGTCTAGGGAAGTTGTATAACTTTGGTTTTGCTAACAAAACATATTCGTCATAATGTTTGCTCAAAGTTGATGTTTGATTAGTTTTTTTCACACAGTCTCAAAAATTTAAAATATTGACCATTCCCAACTTATTAGGCCAAGGGAAGTTGTATAACCTTGGTTTCACCAAAAAATGTGACGGTTATAAAGTTTGTACAAAGTCATTGTTTGATCAATTTTTTTTGCACCATCTCGAAAATTCAAAATACTAACAATTCCCAACATATCAGGCCTGGGGAAGTTGAATAACTTTGTCTTCGCTGAAAAATGTGATGCTCATAATGTTTATACAAAGTTGATGTTTGATCGATTTTTTGCACACCATATCGAAAATTCAAAATATTGACCATTCCCAACTTATTAGGCCTAGGTAAGTTGAAAAACATTGGTTTCGCCAAAAAACGTGATGGTCATAAAATTTGCGTGACGTCGATGTTTTATTGATATTTTACGCAGCATATCGAA
Organism: Musa beccarii; assembly: GCA_024322285.1. NCBI lineage: Eukaryota > Viridiplantae > Streptophyta > Magnoliopsida > Zingiberales > Musaceae > Musa > Musa beccarii. The sequence continues at coordinate 10,225 of JAIWVJ010000111.1, forward strand.
AATTTGAAATATTGACCATTCCTAACTTATTAGGTCTAAGAAGTTGTTTAACTTGGTTTTATCAAAAAACGTGATGGTTGTAATGGTTTTGCCAAAAATATGGTTGTCATCAAGTTATTTTAAAGTTGATGTTTGATCAATTTTTTTCGCACCGTCTCGAAAATTCAAAATACTAACCATTCCCAACATATCTGGCCTTGGGAAGTTGAATAACATTATTTTCGCTATAATGTGGTGGTCATAAAGTTTGTACAAAGTCGATGTTTGATCGGTTTTTTGCACACCGTATCGAATATTCAAAATATTGACCATTCCTAACTTATTATGCCTAGGTAAGTTGAATAACATTGGTTTCGCCAAAAAACATGATGATCATAAAATTTGCGTAAAGTCGATGTTTGATTGATATTTTGTGCAGCATATCAAAAATTCAAAATATTGACCATTCCTAACTTATTAGGCCTAAGAAGTTGTATAACCTTGGTTTCGTGAAAAAACATGACGGTTGTAATGGTTTCGCCAAAAAATATGACTGTCATCAAGTTTGTCTAAAGTTGATGTTTGATCAATTTTTTTCGCACTGTCTCGAAAATTCAAAAAACTAACCATTCCCAACATATCTGGCCTAGGGAAGTTGAATAACATTGTCTTCACCAAAAAATATGGTGGTCATAATATTTGTACAAAGTCGATGTTTGATCGGTTTTTTGCACATCGTATTAAAAATTCAAAATATTGACCATTCCCAACTTATTAGACCTAGGTAAGTTGAATAACATTGGTTTCGCCGAAAAATGTGACAGTCATAAAGTTTGCGCAAAGTTGATATTTGATCGATTTTTTTCACATTATTTGAAAAATTCAAAATACTGACCATTTCCAACTTATTAGGCCTAGGGAAGTTATATAATCTTGGATTCGCCAAAAAACCGGATGGTCATAAAGTTTACGTAAAGTGGATGTTTAATTGATTTTTTTTGAACTATCTTGAAATTTCAAAATACTAACTATTCCCAACTTATTTGGCCTAGGGAAGTTGAATAACATTGTCTTCGCCAAAACACGTGACGATCATAAAGTTTGCCCAAAATCGATGTTTGATCGATTTTTTGTGCACCATCTCAAAAATTTAAATTATTAATCATTCCTAACTTATTAGGCATACGGAAGTTGTATAACCATGGTTCCACCCAAAAGTGTGACAATAATAAAGTTTGCACAAAGTCGATGTTTAATCGATTTTTTGCGTAGGCTCTCAAAAATTCAAAATATTGACCATTCCCAACTTATTAGGTCTAGGGAAGTTGTATAACTTTGGTTTTGCTAACAAAACATGATCGTCATAAAGTTTGCACAAAGTTGATGTTTGATTAGTTTTTTTCGCACAGTCTCAAAAATTTAAAATATTGACCATTCCCAACTTATTAGACCAAGGGAAGTTGTATAACCTTGGTTTCACCAAAAAATGTAACGGTCATAAAGTTTACACAAAGTCGATGTTTGATCAATTTTTTTCACACCGTCTCGAAAATTCAAAATACTAACAATTCCCAATATATCAGGCTTAGGGAAGTTGAGTAACATTGTCTTCGCCAAAAAATGTGATGGTCATAAAGTTTATACAAAGTTAATGTTTGATCGATTTTTTCCACACCGTAAAGAAAATTCAAAATATTGACCATTCCCAACTTATTAGGCCTAGGTAAGTTGAATAACATTGGTTTCGCAAAAAAAAACGTGACGGTCATAAAATTTACGTAAAGTCGATGTTTGATTGATATTTTGCACAACCTATCGAAAATTCAAAATATTAATCATTCCTAACTTATTGGGCCTGAGAAGTTGTATAACCTTGGTTTCGTAAAAAAACATGACGGTTGTAATGGTTTCGCCAAAAAATATTACTATCATCAATTTTGTCTAAAGTTGATGTTTGATCAATTTTTTTCGCACCGTCTCGAAAATTCAAAATACTAACCATTCCCAACATATCTGGTCTGGGGAAGTTGAATAACATTATCTTCGCCAAAAAATGTGATGGTCATAAAGTTTGTACAAAGTCAATGTTTGATTGGTTTTTTGCACATCGTATTGAAAATTCAAAATATTGATCATTCCCAACTTATTAGACCTTGATAAGTTGAATAACATTGGTTTCGTCGAAAAACGTGACAGTCATAAAGTTTGCACAAAGTTTATATTTGATCGATTTTTTTCACATGATTTGAAAAATTCAAAATATTGACCATTTCCAACTTATTAGGCCTAGGGAAGTTATATAATCTTGGTTTCGCCAAACAACCTGATGGTCATAAAGTTTGCGCAAAGTGGATGTTTGATAAATCTTTTTTGCACTGCCTTGAAATTTTAAAATACTATCTATTCCCAACTTATTTGGCCTAGGGAAGTTGAATAACATTGTCTTCGCCAAAACACATGACGGTCATAAAGTTTACGAAAATCGATGTTTGATCAGTTTTTTGTGCACCATCTCAAAAATTTAAATTATTAATCATTCCCAACTTATTAGGCCTACGGAAGTTGTATAACCATGGTTCCGCCCAAAAATGTGACAATAATAAAGTTTGCACAAAGTCGATGTTTGATTGGTTTTTTGTGCACGCTCTCAAAAATTCAAAATATTGACCATTCCCAACTTATTTGTCTAGGGAAGTTGTATAACTTTGGTTTTGTTAACAAAACATGATCGTCATAAAGTTTGCTCAAAGTTGATGTTTGATTAGTTTTTTTCGCACAGTCTCAAAAATTTAAAATATTGACTATTCCCAACTTATTAGGCCAAGGGAAGTTGTATAAACTTGCTTTCACCAAAAAATATGACGGTTATAAAGTTTGCACAAAATCGATGTTTGATCAATTTTTTTCGCACCGTCTCGAAAATTCAAAATACTAACAATTCCCAACATATCAGGCCTAGGGAAGTTGAATAACATTGTCTTCACCAAAAAATGTGATGGTCATAAAGTTTATACAAAGTTGATGTTTGATCGATTTTTTGCATACCGTATCGAAAATTCAAAATATTGACCATTCCCAACTTATTAGGCCTAGGTAAGTTGAATAACATTGGTTTCGCCAAAAAACGTGACGGTCATAAAATTTACGTAAAGTCGATGTTTGATTGATATTTTGCTCAGCATATCGAAAATTCAAAATATTGACCATTCCTAACTTATTAGGCCTAAGAAGTTGTTGTATAACCTTGGTTTCGTGAAAAAACGTGACGGTTGTAATGGTTTCGCCAAAAAATATGACTGTCATCAAGTTTGTCTAAAGTTGATGTTTGAGCAATTTTTTTCGCACCGTCTCGAAAATTCAAAATACTAACCATTCCCAACATATCTGGCCTGGGGAAGTTGAATAACATTATCTTCGCCAAAAAATGTGGTGGTCATAAAGTCTGTATAAAGTCGATGTTTGATTGGTTTTTTGCACATCGAATTGAAAATTCAAAATATTGACCATTCCCAACTTATTAGACCTAGGTAAGTTGAATAACATTGGTTTTGCCAAAAAATGTGATAGTCTTAAAGTTTGCGCAAAGTTGATGTTTGATCGATTTTTTTCACATGATTTGAAAAATTCAAAATATTGACCATTTCCAACTTATTAGGCCTAGGGAAGTTATATAATCTTGGTTTCGCCAAAAAACCTGATGGTCATAAAGTTTGCGCAAAGTGGATGTTTGATCGATTTTTTTTGCACTGCCTTGAAATTTGAAAATACTAACTATTCCCAACTTATTTGGCCTAGGGAAGTTGAATAACATTGTCTTCGCCAAAACACGTGACGGTCATAAAATTTACGCAAAATCGATGTTTGATTGATTTTTTGTGCTCTATCTCCAAAATTAAATTATTAATCATTCCCAACTTATTAGGCCTTCGGAAGTTGTATAACCATGGTTCCACCCTAAAATGTGACAATAATAAAGTTTGCACAAAGTCAATGTTTGATAGGTTTTTTGCATAGGCTCTCGAAAATTCAAAATATTGACCATTCCCAACTTATTAGGTCTAGGGAAGTTGTATAACTTTGGTTTTGCTAACAAAACATAATCGTCATAAAGTTTGCTCAAAGTTGATGTTTGATTAGTTTTTTCACACAGTCTCAAAAATTTAAAATATTGACCATTCCCAACTTATTAGACCAAGGGAAGTTGTATAACCTTGGTTTCACGAAAAAATGTGATAGTTATAAAGTTTGCACAAAGTCGATGTTTGATCAATTTTTTTCGCACCGTCTCGAAAATTCAAAATACTAACAATTCCCAACATATCAGGCTTAGGGAAGTTGAATAACATTTGACAAGTGATATATTAGACGTTTGCATTAATATTTCAATCATCAAGTCATGTGTATTGAAACGTAAGAGAAAAATCAAATTAAGCATGCAATGTTTCAATCATCAAAGCACATTTTCTCAAGTTGAGTATCGAAAAGTCAAGAGAAAATAATTTATGATTCATTTGCATTTTTCTTCAATAACATGGGAGAATCATAAAAGAGTATAGGGCAAGAGACCTTGAAAAACTCAAGTTATCAAGATCATGATATAGATAAGACTCATTCTAGTTCAAATCATCAACTCCGAACTCATAAACAAATTATTGAAATCATTCTCGAGATTCAAGAGACTTATATGAACATGGTATACATAGATTCATCATTTGCCTTTTTATGCCAAATCAAAATAAGTATTTAAAAACGAAAGGCAAACTTCATTATAAAAATCGTGAAGACAAAAATATATATAACACATTATCTCAAGACATGAGATTTAATTTATCATGATAATGTGTTTCATTTAAGTTGTTTGTTATAAGTGTACTCATGTTTCAAAAGATGAGTATCAAATTTTAAAACCAAAAAACATGAGTTTGTCATCAAGATATAACAACTTTAAATTCTCATGATATCATAAAATCATTAAGAATAACAAAAAACTTTTAATATTTTCATTTCATCATTTTGAATGATGATTTCCAAGGTATGTTCAAATATTTATATGAAAGCTATCATTGTATAAATTCAAAATACAAGTTTGTCATTAAACCCATTAAGATCAAAATCATTACACATAAAGCATCATGATAGTGCATTTTCTCCCTTTTTTATGTGTTTTAATTTAAGTGATTTGATTCTTCATATGAGCATGCTCATGTTTTCAAATTTGGAGCCCAAATTTGAATCACTTTCAGTTTTCCCAGTGCTGGCGGTGCCACCGCCTGTTAGTGTCTGACATTGATAGTGTACTGGGCGGTGCCACCGCCCAACCCGGTGGTGCCATCACTTGGGCTCTCAAGCTTTAGGCGGTGCCACCGCCCCAGCTTGGGTGGTGCCACCGCCCGGGCATTCGGCCACTGGGCAGTGCCACCGCCCGGACTATTCCAACTTCACTAGTTAGGCCTTAAACTCGGCCCAAACTAGTCCGTTATTAGGCCCAATTGGCCCCTACTTGGGTTATAAGATTAACACCTAATTCTAACTCAAATTAATGTGCTAACTACGAAATTAAAGATATTTTCTAAGCTATTACAAAGTCTGACAAGTCAAGACTTCTTCCGGTGAACTTCCCGCAATCTTCCGATGAACCCTCGGAAACCATTCTGCGGACTCTAGGTAAGCTCCTAGACTTCACAATGCTTTTGGCAAGATCCAACAAGCTTCTTTGGCAAGCTCCGATCTTTCTTAGCAAGCTCCGCAAACTTCCGACGAACTTTTCGGTAAACTTCCGAAAACCCTTCGGCAAACTCCCTACTCGTTCTCAGCCAGTTTCGGCAGCACTCCTAACGAATCTTCGGACTTCTATTGAACTCTCGAATTCCCAACGATCCATCACACTTGTCTTCCGACATTTTGTTTCGCTTTACATCTTCATCGTTATTGTAGTTAATCCTGCACACACACAAACAAAACTCTACTTCAATCTAGACAATTATTACAATGCAAATTGACATTCTGTTGCCCGGCACGTCTTTGGCTTATCGGCGCTTCGTCCGATTCTTTGGCACACCGTCCTCTCTTGCGATATGTTGCCCAATCGGCGGTTGACCTCCGTAACCCCAATATCCTTGGCACAATATGCTCTTCTTGGCCCGATACCCGATGTACGAAGCCTTTTGACGATTGTCGACCGAACCTCCAGCTCGACATCTAATATCCTGACGTGATCACCCAACGCAATGTCAATTCCTCCAGCAATCCTGATCGATAGTAGACCTGTGTAACTCAAAATGCAGTTAGATAATAAAACATAATCAATTAGTTTCATTATCAAAATTTGAGATTCAACAGTATGTTGTGTATTGTGTGTAGTGTGTGTTGTGTATATTATTGTGTGTAGTGTGTGTTTTGTGTGTGTGTGTAGTGTATATGTATTGTGGGTAGTGTATGTTGTGTATTGTGTATAGTGTGTGTTGTGTATATTATGTGTGTATTGTGTGTAGTGTGTGTTGTGTATATTATGTGTGTATTGTGTGTAGTGTATGTGTATTGTGTGTAGTGTATGTTGTGTATTGTGTGTAGTGTGTGTTGTGTATATTATGTGTGTATTGTGTGTAGTGTGTGTTTTGTGTGTGTGTAGTGTATGTGTATTATGTGTAGTGTATGTTGTGTATTGTGTGTAGTGTGTTGTGTATATCATGTGTGTATTGTGTGTAGTGTGTGTTTTGTATTGTGTGTAGTGTATGTGTATTGTGTGTAGTATATGTTGTGTATTGTGTGTAGTGTGTGTTGTGTATATTATGTTTGTATTGTGTGTAGTGTGTGTTTTGTGTATGTGTGTAGTGTATATGTATTGTGTGTAGTGTATGTTGTGTATTATGTGTAGTGTGTATATTGTGTATATTATGTGTGTATTGTGTGTAGTGTGTTTTGTGTGTGTGTGTGTGTGTAGTGTATGTGTATTGTGTGTAGTGTATGTTATGTATTGTGTGTAGTGTGTGTTGTGTATATTATGTGTGCATTGTGTGTAGTGTATGTTGTGTATTGTGTGTAGTGTGTGTTGTGTATATTTTGTGTGTAGTGTGTGTTTTGTGTGTGTGTGTAGTATATGTTGTGTATTATGGGTAGTGTGTATTGTGTATTGTGTGTAGTGTGTGTTGTGTATATTATGTGTGTAGTGTGTGTTTTGTGTGTGTGCGTTGTGTATTATGTGTAGTGTGTGTTGTGCATATTATGTATGTATTGTGTGTAGTGTGTATTTTGTGTGTGTAGTGTATGTGTATTGTGTGTAGTATTTGTTGTTTATTATGTGTAGAGTGTGTCGTTTATTGTGTATAGTGTGTGTTGTGTATATTGTGTGCATATTGTGTGTAGTGTGTGTTTTGTGTGTGTGTAGTGTATGTGTATTGTGTGTATTGTGTGTTGTGTATAATATGTGAATTGTGAGTAGTGTGTGTTGTGTATATTATATGTGTATTGTGTATAGTGTGTGATTTGTGTGCCTGTGTATTGTGTGTAGTACATGTTGTGTATTTTGTATAATGTGTGTTGTGTATATTATGTGTGTATTGTGTGTAGTGTATGTATGTGTATTATATGTAGTGTATGTTGTGTATTTTATGTAGTTTGTGTTGTATATATTGTGTATCCGGCGAGTACTACCGCTATCCTGACTGCTATAATCGGCTAGACTGCATGCATATGCTGTGGCTATAGCATGCACATAGCATGCATGCACATAGCATGCATGCTCGTTCGGTTTGGGCCAAAATTTTGGCCCAAACTCATCCTAATCAAGGGCCAATGGGCCCCCACTTTGGGTTATCTAATCCTAACCCAAAATACGTGCTAACTACGAATTTTAAAGACGTTTCCTAAGCTATTACAAAGTCCACATGACAACTTCTTCCGGCAAGCTTCCGGTCAACTTCCGACGGTCTTCCGACAAACCTTCGGAAACCATTCCGCGGACTTACGGCAAGCTTTCGGACTTCACGATGATCTTGGCGAGTTCCCCCGAGCTTCTTTGGCAAGCTCCGATCTTTCTTGGCAAGCTCCGCGAACTTCCGACGAACCTCCCGGCGAACTTCCGAAAACCCTTCGGCAAGCTCCCTACTCATTCTCGGCCGGTTCCGGCAACGCTCCCAACGAATCTTCGAACTTTCGTTGAACACTCGAACTCCTAACGATTCATCACACTTGTCTTCGGCCCTTTGTTTCGCTTTACGTCTTCATTCCTATCGTAGTCACTCCTGCACAAACAAACACCAAAAACTCTACTTGATCTAGACAAAGTTATTACAACGCGAATTGACATTGGCTGTTGCTAAGCACATCATTGGTCGGCACTTCGTCCGATCCTTCGGCACATCGCTCTCTCTAGCGGCTTGTTGCCCAATCGATAATTGACCTCCGCAACCTCGATATCCATGGCGCAACTCCGCACTTCTTGGCCCGATGCCCGACGCACGAAGCCTCTGGCGATAGTCGATCGAACCTCCGGCCGACATCCAATATCCCGACGTGATCTCCTCCGGCGCAATGTCAATTCCTCCAAAGATCAACTATCTAATCCTCGATCGATAGTAGACTCCGTGAACTCAAAAGCGCAGTTAAACAACAAAACACAATCAATTAGTTTCATCATCAAAATCCAAGATTCAATAATCTCCCCTTTTTTATGATGACAACTAATTGATGACCGACGAGTTAACCATAACTCCTCGGAGTTTAACACAAACTCCCCCTATCAATATGCCATTGATAGAACCCTTGGATTATCCCAAATCCAAGTAATATTCATCACAATATTAAGAGAAAATAACAAAACCATCATGCAAATATATAAAATATCCAAACATCATTACATTGCATGAAGTCATCAATCTACTTCTCCCCCTATGTCATCAACAAAAAGGAGAAATAGCATTATAGCTAGTTTTCAAGGATATGCAAATCTTTACAACATACTAGCTATTTATCACATCATACAATACAACATCAAATAATACCATTCAATCATAGCAAGTTTCAAAGATGAGCAATGATGGTAATTTTCACTTGCTTGTTGAGATGTGCAAGTTGCACTTTCTTTGCTTCCTTTGCATATTCTAGCTAGCAAAATTTTTCTTTGTAATACATAAGCTAGCAATAATTCTTCTCCTTCTTTGTTTTGTCAAAAAGTAGAGTACAAATAGCCAATGCTTTGATCATGACAAAATAACAAATTTACAATATGAATTTTTAGCATATTAAGTCATGAATTCAAGGGAGTCAAAAATCAAGATATGAGATAAAAAGATGATAAGCAAGCAATCAATAATGATAAGCAAGCTAACATACTTTGCGACACGCAAGTTAGCTTCCTTTCAATTCTTCTCTTTTGTAACTAAGTTTCACCTTTGCAAGCTATCAACTTTTGTTTGCAATGAGCTAGCAATTATGTATGATCACTTTAAACATATATGCTAACTTTTCATTTAAACATACAAACATAAAGGCATGTAACATTTCAAATTTTTAAAGTTTTGCATTTTGCTTCTTTTGATATAGTCAAGATAGCAATATTTGCATCCTTTGAAATAGCAATCCTTCTTCTTCTTGTGAAATTGCAAGGTAGCAATTTTTCTCCCCCTTTGTCTTTGTCAAAAAGAAGGGAGAACTAAATGGCTAAAAATTTCAATCATTATACAAGCCATTTTTCATATCAATTAAAAGTTTGCATCAATAAAAATATACATCAATTGTTCAATCATTACATGATGCAAATAAGACAACAATGCAAAGAAATCATGTCATGACGGATATCAATATATAAATTCAACAAGGATCACAACCAAAAGATATCACTCATGATTCATAATTTTCTTTTTAGCAAGATCAAAATTCATATTTATCAATTTTTTAATTCAAGATAAATATTATACAACCAAGAATCATGATATATAAAAGCATATCAATATCAAGGATCAAATCATGATTATAAGTACTAACAAGATCATGATATTTTCTTTTCATTCACTTTCAAGCCATGATAAAAGATATGCAACCTAGAATCATGATGCATAAGAACATAGCATTCTCATAGATCAAGTCATGATTCAATGATTCTTCATCATAAAGCAAATCAAATATTCAATTTACCACACAAGGCAAAGAAATCATATCACTTCTAGGATCATGAAATATATGACATCAAGGCTCATGATCCATTTGAAAAAATATAGCACAAAGAGTAACTAGATTCATGTATAAGAATTTCAAGTATCAAATATCAAAATATCAAGACTTGGATTATGACAAAGCTCATTCAAGTTTGAATCATCAAAATCATTACCATAGTTTGTGAGATTCACAAATGATATAAACTTGAATTATTTTCCTCTTTAGTAAATGATAAAAAGAAGCAATTATTTTCGAGATTCAAAATGCTAGCCATCATGACAAGTGATACATCAAAAGTCTACATCATTATTTCAATCAACAAGTCATGAAGTATACAAAGTAGTATTAAAACATGAGAGAAATGTTCAAATTACACATGTAATGTTTCAACATTCAAAACACATTTTCTCAAGTTGAGTATCAACAAGTCAAGAGAAAATAACTTATGATTCATTTGGATTTTTCTTCAACAACATGGGAGAATCATGGTATGAAGTGAGAGATCTTGAAAGACTCAAGTTATCAAGATCACAATGTAGTTTAAGCTCATTCAAATCAAATTATTAACTTGTAACTCATAATTGAATCATCAAAATCAATTTTTAGATTCACAAAATATCATGAAATCATTAATCTTGATAAGATAGGAAAAATATCTTCTTTTAAGTTGTTTGTTTCATACAAGTATGTCTTTTGCCTTTATATGCCAAATCAAAATATTCAAAACTGGAAGACAAACTTCATTATAAAATTGTCAAAACAACACATTGTTTCAAGACATGAGATTTAACTTATCATGATAATGTGTTTCATTTTGTTTCAAACAAGTGTGCTTATATTTCAAAAGATGAGTATCAAATTTAAGACCAAAACATGAGTTTGTCATCAAGATATGATATCACAAAGTCATTAAGCATGATAACAAACTTTTAGTATTTTCATTTCAATGATGATTTCATAATGTATGTTTAAACATTTATGTGGATCCCATCATTGTAGAAATTCAAAACATAAGTTTGTCATTATATCCATCAAGATCATATGCATCAAATATCATGACAATACATTTTCTCATCTATATGAGTTTCAATTTAAGTGATTTGATCTTTCATAAGAATGTTCAACTTTTGCATATGAAAATGTCATGCATTATATTCAAAAACGAAAATATGATCAAATCATTTTAATTTATAAGATTCATAAGATATCATAAAATCATTAAGCATGACAACCAACTATTATTATCAATGATGATTACATAAGGTATGTCCAATTATATATATGAAAATCATTATTGTATTACTTTGAAATACAAATTGTCATGTAGTCCATTAAGATCAAAAGCATTACATGTAAAGCATCATGATAGTGCAATTTCTCATTTTTTATGTGTTCCATTTCAAGTGATTTGATGTTCATATGAGTATACTCATGTTTTTCATATAGATCCAAAGAGCAAGTTTCAAGAGAAATCATTAAGACCGAAAACATGAAGCACATTTTTTAAAATATTTATCATGTTTATTTTCATGAGATTCACAACACTCATAACATGAATTCATTCATCTCAATAGAATAAAAAAGATATTTTCATTTTAAGCAATTTGATGTGAGCATATTCAAAAATTTTATGAAAACATGTATCAAAATAAAACACAAGCTTAGTCATTAAATCGTCAAGACCAAATATGTAAAAATGATAGCACACTTTCAATTTTTATGTTAAAAGGTCATGTTTAAATTTTTGCCAAAATCATGCATCTATTTATAAATTCGAAAAATATGTTTCATCATCACAATATGACACTTTATTACTTCAAAAGCTCATGCATGATATAAAATCATCAAGCATCATATTTGGAGACAATGTAAACCATCAAGATACACATGCATGGATTAATCCTAAGCATTATCACAAATCTTGCATCATTCATATGTTTACTTTTCAAAAATACTATAAAGAAAAGCATAATATAATTTCGAATTTTTTTTAATTTCTAAAAACACAAGAAAAGCATTAAAAAAATTCCTACTAACTAAGTTAAGCATTAATGGAAATCATCAAGTAATTTCAAAATAATTCAAGGAAGTTAAGTTACTTACCTCATTGTCGAAGCCCATTAAAGCGTAGTTTGCTTCTTCTTTCCTTGATTCTTCTTGGTGAGTCTTCTTCTTCTTCATTGGGCTCTTCCTCCGTTTAAGTTCATTGTTGATTTTAGATTTTTGTTTAATGAACTTATTAAGATCGATTAAAGGTTCAAAGTCCTCTTCAATGTCCTCATCACTTGAGTCATCACTCAAGTGGCATATCATAGTTCGAAGTTCAAAAACCTTCTTGTTCTTTAGAAGGTGGTTCATGTGTTCATCATGGTCATCATATTCATCATGTTCCATTTCATAGGTCTTTAAAGACCCAATGAGTTCATCAATAGAATAATTATTTAGATCCTTTGATTCTTGAATCGTTATTTTAGGATCCCACCATTTTGAAAGGGATCTTAAGATCTTGTTAGTGAGTTCAAAATCCCAAAACTTTTACCAAGACTTTTCAAGCTATTGACGACATCCATGAAGCGGGTGTACATGTCATCGATAGATTCGCTTGGTGTCATTTGGAAGAGCTCAAAATCATGCAACAAGAGGTTTACTGAGTCTTTAACTCTACTAGTTCCCTCATGCGTGATTTCAAGAGTTCGCCAAATGTCAAAAGCCGCTTTCGCACATAGAAATCCGATTGAACTCGTTCTTGTTCAAAGCACAAAATAAGGCATTCATAGCCTTTGCATTTAAAGAAAAGATTTTCTCTCTAAGTCCGACCATTGCGTTGGCCGGTTTAGAGAGAAGTTGAAAACCATTTTCGATGATGTTCCACAAATCCAAATCCATTGAAAGCATGAAAACTCTCATTCGAAGTTTTCCAATATGTGTAGTCCGAACCGTTAAAGAACGGTGGACTAAAAACCTAAAAGCCCTCTTGAAAACCATTTAGAGCCATTTCTCACGGGTGTGAATCCTGATACCAGTGTTAGGGATCGGCGGCACTAAGAGGGGGTGAAGTAGTGCAGCGGATAAAGCGATGGA
>JAIWVJ010000112.1:0-12500 GCA_024322285.1 Musa beccarii
TCTTCATCGATCACGAGCCGAGATATCCGTTGCGAGAGTCGTCAATGGGGTCGCGGTCGGAATGGGGCCTCCCCGCACATGGCGAGGCCCCTCAACTCCGATGCTTGTGTTCCTTGGCGCTCTTGGCGCCGGGGTTGGTAGTTCATCCCCGCCGTCCTCCCCCCAGGCGGGCGGGCCGACATTGGGGCGTCGTCGGGACAAGCCCGGCGGCGAGCATTCGTTGGCGCATTCGCGGTCATCCTCATCAATGGGTCTCGACAATGATCCTTCCGCGAGTTCACCTCACGGAAACCTTATTACGACTTCTCCTTCCTCTAAATGATAAGGTTCGGTGGACTTCTCGCGGCGTCGCGGCGGCGAACCGCCCCGTCGCCTCGATCGAACACTTCACGGACCATTCAATCGGTAGGGCGGCGGGCGGTGTGTACAAAGGCGGGGGGCGTAGTCAGCGGTGATGACTCGCGCTTACTAGGAATTCCTCGTTGAAGACCAACAATTGCAATGATCTATCCCCATCACGATGAAATTTTCAAAGATTACCGGGCACTGTCGGCCAAGGCTATAGACTCGTTGAATACATCGGTGTAGCGCGTGCGACCCGAGAACATCTAAGGGCATCGGGACTGTTATTGCCTCAAACTTCCAGTGGCCTAAGCGGCCATAGTCCCTCTAAGAAGGCTGGGCGGAGGGATGCCTCGCGTAGCTAGTTAGCGGTGAGGTCTCGTTAGTTATCGGAATTAACCGGACAAATCGCTCCACCAACTAAAACGGCCATGCACCACCACCCATAGAATCAAGAAAGAGCTCTCGATCTGTCAATCCTTGCTATATGCGGACTGGTAAGTTTCCCGTGTTGAGTCAAATTAAGCGCGAGGCTCCCTCTAGTGGTGCCCTTAGTCAATTCCTTTAAGTTTGAGCCTTGCGACCATACTCCCCGGAACCCAAAGACTTTGATTTCTCATAAGGTGCGGCGGAGTCTAAAACAACATCCGCCCGATCCAGTCGGCATCGTTTATAGTTGAGACTAGGGCGGTATCGATCGTCTTGAGCCCCCAACTTTCGTTCTTGATTAATGAAAACATCCTTGGCAAATGCTTTCGCGGTGGTTCGTCTTTCATAAATCCAAGAATTTCACCTCGACTATGAAATCGAATGCCCCATTGTCCCTCTTAATCATTACTCCGATCCGAAGGCCAACACAATAGGACCGAAATCTGTGATGTTATCCCATGCTAATGTATCGAGGCGTGGGCTTGCTTTGAAAGCACTCTAATTTCTTCAAAAAGTAATGTGCGGAGGAGGAGCACGACCCGGCCGATTAAGGCCAGGCGCATCGCCAAGCGAAGGGATGGGGCGGCCGGTGCACGCGCAGCGGCGACCGACCGACCCGTCCCAAAGTCAACTCGAGCTTTTAAGCGCAACAAAAATATCGCTATTGGAGCTGGAATTACGCATTGCTTTGGCACGGACTTGCCCTCAATGGATCCTCGTTAAGGGATTTAGATTGTACTCATTCAATTACCGGACTCGAAGAGCCGGTATTGTTATTTATTGTCACTACCTCCCGTGTCGGGATTGGGTAATTTGGCGCTTTCTTGCCTTCCTTGGATGTGGTAGCCGTTTCTCAGGCTCCCTCTCCGGAATCGAACCTAATTCTCCGTCACCCGTCACCACCATGGTAGGCCCCTATCCTACCATCGAAAGTTGATAGGGCAGAAATTTGAATGATCGTCGCGACACGAGGGCCGTGCGATCCGTCGAGTTATCATGAATCATCGGGCGGCGGGCAAAGCCGCGTCGACCTTTATCTAATAAATGCATCCCTTAGGAAGTCGGGGTTTGTTGCGTATTAGCTCTAGAATTACTACGGTTATCAGAGTAGCACGTACCATCAAACAAACTATAAGCTGATTTTAATGAGCCATTCGCGGTTTCACGATGCGAAATAGTTCATACTTACACATGCATGGCTTAATCTTTGAGACAAGCATATGACTCTTGGCGGGATCAACCAGGTAGCACGTCCTCCATGGCGCCAAGCCCAACATGCCCACCAAGCACCACAAAGGAAAGGTGGGCAGCGATGGGACGACCATCATCCATCGAAAGGCGACAAAGCAAGCCAAGCCGATCGTGTGCCATGAGTCAAAAGACCCTTGGGACATTCTTATCCCTTTGCATCGAAGAGCACTCACATGAACACGAGGAGCCAATCGAGGCGAGGGGTCTAAGCCAAGCCATCGTTCGAGGACACACAAGGTGCACGGACATCGGCACTCCTCATCAGTATAACACATGAGAAGTGGATAGGCATGTTAAACAAAGCCAATTTCCCAAGGAACTAGGTAGATGAGTACAGGCAACACACACAACTCCATTCGGCGAGTACAATTGAAGGGACTTGAAGCATCGATGGTCGGTCACAATAGCGAGGAGCCCACCACGGCATACAAATCCATCACCACTCACATGCCGACCACGATCACCCCATCGGACAGCCCCATCGCCAACCACGAGTCAAAGAGACTCAAGTGGCCGATCAAACAAAGCAATCAACGACAAGATACCGCCGTGCGATGAAAATTCAAAAGCGAGACAATTTTGGATCTGATTGAGAGCAAAAAAGTAAATGTGAAGTAAGGCAGCCGTTTCATGCTATCACCACAGCATAAAAAAACTGCCCAAAAAAAGCGGCGGCGACCAATGGCGGCGGCAGGCACCTAGGGGTTCGAGTCTTGGTGGTGCGTTGCGCGTTTCGCGCCGCGCGCGCGACGCGCAAACAGCGAAAACAGCCCAAAAGCAGCCCAAAACGGGCCAAAACAGGCCATTTTTGGGCGAGAGCGAGCGGCGGCGGCGGCGGCGGCGGCGGGCGCACCGTCCCTATTATCGAAAGCCCCATCCAGCCTGTGCCACCAGGGGTTCGAGTCTTGAGGTGGCGTTCCGCGCCGCTTCGCCGCGGTCGCCGCGCGAAAACGCCCAAAAGCAGCCCAAAAAGCAGGGCGGGCCAAAGCAGGCCAGGCCATTTTGGCTGAGCGGCGCAAGCAGCGGCAGCGGCAGCGGCAGCGGCAAACGCACCGTCCCTGTTATCGAAAGCCCCATCCAGCCCTGTGCCACCGGGGAGTTCGGAGATCTTGAGATGCGGCGTTCGCGCGCGCTTCGCGCGCAGCGCAAAAACAGCCGCAAAAACAGCCCAAAAGCAGGCCAAAGCAGGCCAAAAGCAGGCCATTTTTGCAGGCAAGCGGCGAGCGGCGGCGGCGGCGGCGGCCCAGCCCGGCAGGCAGCACCCCCATTATCGAAAGCCCCATCCAGCCCTGTGCCACCGGGAGTTCGAGTCTTGAGATGGCTGCGTTCGCGCCGCGCGCATGCGCGCGCGCGCAAAAAAAACAGCCAAAAACAGCCCAAAGCGGGCCAAAAGGCCAGCAGGCCATTTTTGGCGGCGGCAGCGCGGCGGCGGCGGCAGCGGCGGCGGCGGCAGCAACACCGTCCCTGTATCAAAGCCCCAGCCCCCATGCCAGCCCTGTGTGCCGAGGAGAGTTTGGAGTCTTGAGATGGCTGCGTTCGCTCGCGCGCGCGCGCCGCGACAGCCAAAAAACAGCCAAAAACAGCCCAAAAGCAGGCCAAAAGCAGGCCAAAAGCAGGCAGGCAGCGCGGACAGCGGCGCGGCAGCAAGCGGCGGCGCGGCGGCGCAGCGGCAAAGCCAAGCACCGTCCCGAGATTATCCGAAAGCCCCATCAGCCCTGTGTTGCCCGGGAGTTCGAGTCGCTCGAGCCGCTGAGCGTTCGCGCGCCGCTTCGCGCGATCGCGCGCCCAAAAGCAAAAGGCCAAAAGCCAAAGCAGCCAAAAGCGGCCAAAGCAGGCCATTTTGCGGCGCGGCGAGCGGCGCGCAGCGGCGGCGCAAGCGGCGGCGCATCACCGTCCCTGTCATCGAAAGCCCCATCCAGCCCTGTGCCACCGGGAGTTTCGAGTCTTGAGATGAGATGGTGCGTTCGCTCGCTTCGCGCGCGCGCGCGAAACAGCCCAAAAGCAGGCCAAAAGCAGGCCAAAAGCAGGCGAAAGCGGCGGCCAGCGGCGGCGGCACCGCCATCATCAGCCCCAGCGGCGTGCCAAGTTCCAGCCCAGCAGCAGCGTTCGCCAGCTTCGCCAGCCATGCCAGCGGCGCACCGCCAGCCAGCCAGCTTCGCGCGCGCGCAGCGAGCCAGCGCGGCGAAGCGTTTCCAGCTTCGCCGCAGCCCGCGCCAGCGCAGCAGCTTTTTGCATGCAGCGGCGCGCAGCGGCCGCGCGCGCGGCGCAGCAAAAAGGCAGCCAAAGCGGCGCGGCGGCGGCGGCGTGCGCGGCCCCGGCGCCGGCAGCAGCGGCCAGCCCAGTCCCATCATCAGCCCCATCCAGCCCTGTGAGCCGGAGTTTCGAGTCTTGAGATTCTGCGTTCGCGCCGCTTCGCGCGCGCGCGCGCGCGCGAAAACAGCCCAAAAAACAGCCCAAAAGCGGGCCAAAAGGCCATTTTTTTGCAGAGTTGGCAGCGCGGCGGCGGCGGCGGCGCGGCGCAGCAGCAAAGCGTCAGGTCCAGCGAATCCAGCCGTCCCCACAGTGCCATCCGAAAGCCCCATCCACCAGAGAGTTGCCCTTGTGTCGACGTGAGTTTCGCGAAAGTCTTGCGATCGCGAAAATTGCCGCGACGCGCGCGCGCGCGCAAAAGCAGCCAAAGCAGTGAGCCGCGCAGCAGCCAAGCAGCCAAAGCGGGCCAGCAGGCCATTTTGGTTTTTGGCGCAGCGCGAGCAGCGGCAGCAGCAGCGCAGCCAGCCAGCGTTTGTGCAAGCCCTGTCATCAAAAGCCATCAGATGTCAGCCCCCTGCCGCCAGTTGAGGTTTCGAAGCTTGAGAGCTTGCGATGTTTTGCGCGCAAAAAGCGCGCGCGCTGCAGCCCAAGCAAAACAGCCCAATGCAGCCCAAAGCCAGGCAGGGCCAAAGCAGGCCATTTTGCAGCGGCAAGCGGCGGGCGGCGGCGGCGCGGGCACCGTCCATCCAGCCCCATCAGCCATGCCCAGCCAGTTTCCAGCCTTGGATGCCACCGGGAGTTTGAGTCTTTGCGTTCGCGTTCAGCTCGCGCGCGCAAAAAGCGCGCGGCCAAAGGCCCCAAAAAAAAGCGCCAAGCAGGGCCAAAGCACAGCAGCAGCACAGGCGGCAGCGGCCATTGCGCATGCAGCGCAAGCATGACAGCAGCCATGACAGCGTGCAGCGGCAGATCATTGTCTGATCAAAAGCCCAGCCAGCTTTGAGCAGCTTTTCAGCTGCAGCTTGCGCTTGCAAGCGCGAAAAAGGCCAAAGCAGCAAGTGCAGGCAAAAGCTTGCAGTTGGCGGCGGCGGCAGCAGCGGCGATTTGCATTTGAAGCGGAGATGCAGCCCCATCCAGCCTTGCATCAGCATGCCTTTGATTGAGTGCTGCTGCAGTTCAAGCGCCAAAAATGCTTGCAGTTCCAAAGCAGCCAATTGCTTTGGCTGCTTGAGCGGCAAAAAGCGGCTTTGATTTTGCAGCGGCGGCATTTTGAACAAGCTCGGCAATGAGCTGGCAAGCAAAGCGACATCAGCGTTGCATCAGCAGCAGCAGTCGATTTCGCAAGGCGAAAAGCTTTGAGCATGCAATTTTGCGAAAGAGCTTTCTTGAGCCTTTGAAGTTGAAAAAGCTTGCAGTGAGCAGCTTTGACACTTGGCCTTTGAAGCTTGGCGAGTTGCTCATGCTTGAAGCTGCAGAAATTGCAGCGTGTGCAGCTTCAGCCATTGAATTGCTTCAGCTTGCATGAGCATGGCTTTGTTGCAAGCCGCTGGGCTTTGCAGCTTTTGCAGAAGCAGCATGCTTCAAAAAAAGCTTAGTGAAGAAAGAGTGCTCAGCCAGCGGACGGATCGGAAGCTTGCTTTTCATTTGCGCATGGCAGCAGCAGCAGATGAGCCTTTGCATGCATCAGCTTTCAGCTTGAAGGCAAGCTCGACCTTGCGAAGAGAGAAGTGAATCGCGGATTTCAGCTTGCATTGCAATTGAGCGCCAGTGAATTGGTCAGCTCTTGGCGCATCAGCGCTTCGCTTCATCAGTGCTTGCAGTGTTTGCAGTTTTGCAGTCATCTTCAGGTTCAGTTCATCTTGCTTCATTGCAAATGCTTGATTTCAGCTGAAAAGGAGCTTGTTCAGTGGCCCAAATGCGCATCTTGAAAATCTTGTCATCGATTTTTGCATCCTGCCATGAAGCTGTGAAGCCTTCTTCCATCGGAGTGAGGAGCTGCAGAGATGTTGCATGAGCAATTTGAAGCAAGGATGCGATGGCAGAGCAAGGCATGCAGCTGCCTTCTTTCTTGAAGCAACCATGTCTTGAATTTGAGGCAACAAGTTGCATTGCAGAGCAAATGCCTTTGACCAGCTTCATGAGTTCTTCGAGCATGCAGGCAGAGCGCTTGCTCATCGGTCGATCTGAGCATTCATTTTGAAGCTTGAGCTTGATTGATGCTTGCAGATGACAGAGAAGCAGTTTGATGTTGAAGAAAGATTTGAGAAAGCAGAAGCAGCGAAAGCGTGATTGCAGCTTCGCAGTGCAGAAGCTTCAGTGAGCGGCCGAGATGATGCGTCGCAGTGAGCAGCTGAGCTTCACATGATCTTGCAGAGAGAGCAAGAGGTTGATGAAGTCTTGAAGAGCTGCAATCCATCTTTGATCTTGCCTTGCACTGATGGATGCGCATGAGCTCTGAGAGATTTGCTTGCCGATCAGCTTGCGTGCAGCATGCAGAAGCATGGCAGTGATGCACTTGAGCAGTGCAATTGATTGCTGCCTTGGAGGAACTTGTTGATTGTTCAAAGCCTGATCATCCCTGAGCTTGCTTCGAGTCTTGGATCAGCTGAGGCAAGTGAGCTCATCAGAAGCTGACGAGTGATGAGCGCCAGCTTGGCCGCCAGCTTGAAGGAGTGCGATGCAAGGCTCGATGCATGATCAGTGCTTTAGATGATCGCCTGCCGATGAGCATCAGCAGCTTTCAGCAGCATCTTGATTTGCAATGCACCTTGTCAGCTTGATTGTCTTGTGCAGTCTTGACATCTTGCTTGTGATTGATGTCTTGGCTCAAGATGATTGCTTGAATGATGCCTCAAATCATGATGTGAGACTCATTGCAGCCTTTTCTCGGCATGAGAATTCAGACAGCCTTTGATCAGCTTGCAATCTGATATCAACAGCAGCATTCAGCAGCAGCGATTCATCTTCAGTGCATGCCTGAGTCTTCTGCTGTTGCATGGCTTGGCATGCTCAGAGATCAGGCGATTGCGAGCAGCGCGAGCTTGACAGTGAATGGCACCTTGGTGGATTTCAATCCTTCAAGTCATTTGAGAGCAATCATGGAGAAGGAAGAGGCAGATCCTGAGAGCAAGTGCTGAGCTTCTGAGAAGCCAGTGAGATGTCTCGCTTGGTGAATCAGCATGGCAGGCCTGGTGCTTTGATGCACTTGAGCTTGCATCTTGCAAGTCTTCAGCATCTTCACCAGCATCGTGCATTGCTTGATTGCTTGCCATCCATGATGCAGCATGGCAGCATGCTGCATGACTTTGCAATGAGCATCCTTGCATCATGCACTTGACTCTCCATCCTGTCATGCCTTGGCATGAGAGCTCAAGCCAATGAAAGAAAGCCTCATGCATCCAGCCTTGAGAGATTGCTTGCTTGCCAGTGAATGAAAGCACTGAGCTTGCTTGCTTCAGCATGCGAGAGCAGCATGAGTGATGCTTGATCTGAGGCTCAGCTTTGATCCTGAGCCTTGTTGAGAATCATCTCATGAAGTGATCCAAGGCTTCATGCTTGCGAAGGCATCAGCTGCAGTGTTGAAAATGCGATCTTGAGTCCAGCAAGCATTCAGCGAATGACTCATGTCTTGAAACAAGATGCATGAGTCGCCACTCAAGCTTGAGACCCTGCCATCTTGATGCTGCGAGCTTTGGGATGAGGCGTTGATGCTCTGCAGATCCTTGCATGGCCTTGATGCTGAAGCTCAAGCTTGTGTGAATCCATGAGCCATGCTTGCCATGAGCATGTCATGCATGCGCAGCTTGCATCAAGCATGCTTGCCATTGTGATCAGCAGATGCATGTCAGCCTGAGCCAAGCTTTGCAGTTCATCATGCAGAGATGCATCTTGCAGATCTTGCATGCGACTTCTTCGAGCTTTCTCAGCGATCAGCTTGCTGAGCGAGTCAGCAGTGAGCAGCAGTGATGAGCATGTGTGCAGAGAACAGAAAGCAGCGAGCTTTCAAGCCAGAAGCTTTGCTTTGGCATTGAGCATTGCCAGAGCTTTGATGACAGCTTGGACTGAGCTTGCATCAGCTTTCCGCTTGCGAGCTTCAGCATCAAGCCCCCGATGCGAATTGCATGCACTTCCTTGCAGGATCCCTTGAGCCATGTCAGAGCTGCATCATCGAGAGCTGCACACTCTGAGCACTTGAAATCTTGAGTGTCCACCTTGTGCTTGAGTGCTCATTGATCTGTGACTTCAGAGAGCTGATTGCTTGATCTGAGCAAGCTCTCGAGTGATGTGCAATGAATCTTGCTGAAGCAGATGCATGCCACTTGCATGTTCATGATCATCGAGAGCTTCATGCAGAATCCGAGCTGAAGCTTGGATGCAAGCTTCTTGAGAAGATTTGAGACATCAGGGCTCAAGCATGGTGCTTTTGCAGTGCACCTTCAAACTTTGCATTGCTTGCAAGCAAGCGATCCTTGCCCTGTGGCTGCTTTGACTTGCAGCGCTTATGAGAGCAGGCAGCAGCTTTGCTGCCGAATTTTGATGAATCAGCCTCAGGACCCATGCTGTCCAATGCAGCATGCAAAGCTGCCCGGCATTGAACAAGCTTTCATGCTTGACAACTGCTGAGTTCAGAGCCGCTTCGATTGAAAGCAGCATTTGCAGCTGCAGCATGGTGAGCATTGGCAGCTTTGCGAAGCATGCGTGAGCCATTGATTGCAGGCTTGCAGAGAGCTTTCAGCCAAAGAAGTGCCTTTCATGCGTGAAATGCAAAGTGCCAGCCAGCCTTGCCATTGAGCTTTGCATTGCTTTGGCTCTTGAGCCTTCGATGAAGCTGCTGAGCGGTCAGCGGCATCGATCAGCCACCTTTGGCCAGCCAGCCTTGCATGCCACGCAAGAACGATTTGCATGCCTTGCGTGCAGCGTGCATGGCAGCATCCAGCATGATGCAATGCCCTGCATGCATGTCCTGCTTCCTGCAGCTGTGCCAGCGCTTGAGTTTGAGTTGAAGAAGTCGGCAAGGCTTGCAAGCTTGCGCCAGCCGCCACTCATGCAAAAGCACTCCAGCATGATTGAGCAGCAGTCAAGCTGAAGAAAGCTTCAAAGATGCAAGCGAGCAAGATTTGAGCTTTTGCCAAGCGAAGCAAAAGCTCAGCAAAGCAAGCAGCGGCATGATTTGCAGAAAGCGGTTTTGCAATGGCAGGCAAATGAGAGCCTTGCAGCGAATGAGCCACTTTTCGCAGAGGCAGCAAAGCAGCAGCAGCATGATGAAATTTCAGCCAGCTTCGTTGCAGATGGACAGATTGCAAAGCTTGCATGATGCAGCCAAAAGCGCTTCGCGAGATTTGTTGCGAGATCATGCGTTAGCCAAGCTTGTGATGCTTGCGCTTGCATTGCCAGCTTGCAGCAGCTGAGGCATTGCAAGGCAAGCAGCGGCAAGCGAGCGCGCGCGTGAGCGGCGGCCCAGCAAAAGCAGCATGCAATGCCAGCCATGAAAAGAGCAAGCCATGGCGAGCATGGCGCTCCAGCTGAGCAGCCTTGCTTCATGCATTTTCGCATGATCATTTGCAAAAGCAGCGCGCATGCAGCAAATGCATGCTTGGCAAAGCATTTGAGTGTGAAATCATCCATTTTGCAAAGCAGCGAGCAGGCTTTGATCGCGCAGCTGCCAAGCAGCGCAGCCCAGCGCAGCAGCAGGCAGCGGCCAGCGCAAGCAGCCCGCGTGGCAGCCAGCAGCTGCATCCAGTTGCAGCCAGCGCTGCCGCCTCTTCAAGCCTTTGCGCGCTTCGCGCTTGAGCGCTGAGCTTTCGCCCAGCCCAGCGCAGCGCGCAAAAGCAAAACAGCCAGCTTTTGCAAGCAGGCCATTTTGGCGGCAAAAGCGGCGGCGGCGGCTGGCGGCGGCGGCGGCGGCGGCGGAGCATGGCAGCGCGCAGTCGTCCATCATCAAAGCCCCCAGCCCTGTGCCACCGGGGGTTCGAGTCTTGAGATGGACTTGCGTTGCGCGTTCGCGCGCGCGCGCGCGCGCGAAAAAAAACGCGCGCAGCGCAAAAAGCAGCCCGCGCAAGCAGGCAAAGCGGCGCGAGCAGCAAAGCGGCAAGGGCGGCGGCAGCGGCGGCGGCATCATCGAAGCCAGCAGGCAGCACTTGCAGCAGCATGCAGCTTCATCAGCAGCAGCGCATGCAGCGCATCAGCAGCCATCAGCCAGCTGTGCACAAAGCCTTTCGTTTTGCAGCACCAGCGAGCGCGAAATGCGCGCCAGCAGCGCGCGCGCGCACAGCAGCCAAGCAGCAGCAAGCGGCAGCGGCGCAGCGCGGCGGCGGCGCAGCGGCAGCGGCGCGGCGCAGCGCGCGGCCAGCCCATCCTGTCATCAGCCCCCCAGCCCCAGAGTTTCGAGTCTTTGAGATGGCGCGTTCGCCGCCGGCGATCGCGCGCGCGCGCAAAAAAACAAGCCAAAAAGCAGCCCAAAAGCCAGCAAAAGCAGGCGGCAGCAAAAGCAGGCGGCGGCGGCGGCGGCAGCAAGCGGCGGCAGCAGCGGCGTCATCAGCCAGCCAGTGAAGTTCCAGTCCGATGTCCGATCATGAGTTCCAAAGCCCATCAGCCCGTGCCGCGGGAGTTCAGTGCGAAGCCAAAAAGCGTTTCGCGAAAGCAGCAAAAGCAGCAGCAGCAAAGCAGCGCAAAAACGGCAAAAGCGGCCAAAAGCGCAGGCCAAGCGGCGGCGGCAGCGGCAGCGGCAGCAGCCGGCAACCAGCGGCCGCCGCCAGTCCCCAGCCATCCTTTTCCCCGTTGAGAGAGCGCGCGCGCGCGCGCGCGCGCGCGCAAAAGCCCAAAAACAGCCCAAAAAGCGGGCCAAAGCAGGCCAGCAGGCCATTTTGGCTGCGGCGGCGCGGCGAGCAGCAGCGGCGCAGCGGCGGCCGCACCGCCCCATATCCGAAAGCCCCATCCAGCCCTGTGCCCGGAGAGTTCGAGTCTTGAGATGATGGCGTTCGCTCGCGCGCTTCGCCGCGCGCGCGCAGCAAAAACAGCCCAAAGCCAAAAGCAGCCAAAAAGGCCAGCCCAAAGCGGCAGCAAAAAGCGGCGCGGCGGCAAGCGGCAAAAGCGGCCATTTTCGGCAGCGGCGCCAGCCCGCAGCGCCAGCCATCAGCCATCAGCCCGTTCCGAGCGTTCCAGCTGTTCGAAAGCCCATCAGCGCCGCGTCGCCGAGCGCGCGCGCGCGCAAAAACGCCAAAGCAAAGCAAAAGCAGGGCCAAAGCAGGCCAAAAGCAGGCGCAGGCGCGGCGGCGGCGGCGGCGGCGGCGGCGGCGGCGAAGCGGCGGGCGCACCGTCCCTGTTATCGAAAGCCCCATCCAGCCCCTGTGCCACCGGAGTTCGATCTTGAGATGAGTTTGGCGCGCGCGCGCCGTTCGCGCGCGCGCGCGCGCGCAGCGCAGCCAAAAAAACAGCCCAAAAGCAGGCCCAAAAGCTTTTTTGGCGGCGCGGCGGCGGCGGCGGGCAGCGGCGGCGCGGCGCAGGCAGCAGCAGCGTTCAGGCGTTTTCAGCGCGAGTTCGGTTTGCGTTCGTTCGAGCAGCGCGCGTTCGTTCGCGCGCGCGCGCGTTCGTTCGCGCGCGCGCGTTGCGTTCGTGCGCGCCGCGCGCGCGTGCGCGCGTTCGCTGCATTGCAGCGTTCGCGCTCGCTGCGCGCGCGCGTTCGCTCGCGCAGCGCGCGCGCGGCGCAGCAGCGCGCGCGCGGCAGCGCGCGAAGCGGCGCAGCGAAGCAGCGCGAAGCGAAGCGAGCGGCGAGCGAAGCGGCGCGAAGCGAAGCGAAGCAGCGCAGCGCTGCAGAGCGAGCGAAGAGAAGCGGCGCGCGCTTGCAGCGAAGGGAGAAGCAGGAAGCGCTTGCAGCGCAGCGGGAAAGCGAGAAGCGGCGCAGGAAGCGCTTGAAGCTTGCAGCGCTTGCAGCAGAAAGCGCGCAGCTTGCGCGGCAGCAGCGCAGCGCTTGCGCAGCGCAGCGCAGCGCTTGCAGCAGCAGCGCAGCGCAAAGCAGCATGCATGGCAGAGAGCTGAAGCGGAGAGAGAGCGCTTGCAGCAGCAGCAGCGAGCATGCATGCTCGCATCACATGGTGGAAGCAGCGAGAGCGCAGTGGCAGGCTCTATCGCAACCTTGATCGGCGGATTTTGCGAGCGCATCGGGGGCAGTTTTCAACCTCATCGGATGAAAGCGGTTGATTTTTTTGGGGGGGGGGCGAATCGTGCGGGGGGGC
>JAIWVJ010000112.1:15000-22869 GCA_024322285.1 Musa beccarii
CGGGCCTCCACGAGTTTCTCCTCGGCCGCCTCGCTTCAGGCATAGTTCACCATCTTCGGGTCCCGACATGCATGCTCCAACTCGAACCCTTCACGAGAAGATCGGGTCGGCCGGCGGTGCAACCCCGAGAGGTTCCGCCCGTCGGCTTCCTTGTGCCTTAGGGTTTCCGCACCCATCGACTTCGCGCGCATGTCGGACTCCTTGGTCCGTGTTTCAAGGCGGGTCGGATGGAGAGCCCCGGCGATGCCGTGCGTGTACCAGGCGCGCGTGCCGGCCCGTCGTTCCGATCCCCGATCGCGCGTCGCGTCGTTCCTCGACCCGCGTCGGCGGTATCCCCCCCGTCCGAGCGATCCGTCGGGCTTCCGCCGCCGTCGCGCAGCCGCATCGATCCGCCCCGAGCGGCGGCGGCCGGCCGGCCCCCGACCACCGTTCGCATCCGGCCGAGGTGCATCGCCGGCCCCATCTTCCTCTCCGGCAATTTCAAGCACTCTTTGACTCTCTTTTCAAAGTCCTTTTCATCTTTCCCTCGCGGTACTTGTTAGCTCTCGGTCTCGCCCATATTTAGCCTTGGGCGGAATTTACCGCCCGATTGGGGCTGCATTCCCAAACAACCCGACTTCGTTGCGGCGCCTCGTAGTGCGGCAGGGTCCGAGCCGGACGGGGCTCTCACCCTCCCGGCGCGGGGGGGACTTGGGCGTCGTCGCGAGGCGCTTCTCGGACTACAATTCGGACGGCGGCGCCCGATTCTCGCCCGATTCTCAAGGCTGGGTGATCGGTTCGCTCGCCGTTACTAAGGAATCCTCGTAAGTTTCTTCTCCTCCGCTTATTTATATGCTTAAACTCAGCGGGTAGCCCCACGACACTGGGGTCGCGGTCTCGGCATCGACTCGCGCCTCGCGGCAGGTCCTCAAGGCCTCGTCGGGTCGAAGGCCGCGGCGCGCGGCATCGCGCAAGGCATCCAACCAACCGCGTCGTGTTCGACAACCAACGACGACCGCTCTTCGACCAACCGCACCTTCCGCGGGGGCCATCCTCGCGATCGCGCGAATGGGGTGCCGCGAAGCGTCGAAATCGTGGCCCAGCGCGGCGTGCCCTTGGCGGATGGCCTCGGCGCAACTTGCGTTCAAAGACTTCGATGGTTCACGGGATTCTGCAATTCACACGGTATCGCATTTCGCTCGTTCTTCATCGATCACGAGCCGAGATATCCGTTGCAGAGAGTCGTCAATGGGGTCGCGGTCGGAATGGGCCCCCGCGCATGGCGAGGCCCCTCAACTCCGATGCTTGTGTTCCTTGGCGCTCTTCGGCGCCGGGGTTGTGTAGTTCATCCCCCGCCGTCCTCCCACCCGAGGCGGGCGACGGGGGGCGTCGTCGGGACAAGCGCCGCGCAGCGAGCATGGCGCGTTGGCGCGTCGCGGTCATCCTCATCAATGGGTCTCGACAATGATCCTTCCGCGGGTTCACCTACGAAACTTATTCCTTCGACTTCTCCTTCCTCTAAATGATAAGGTTCGGTGGACTTCTCGCGCGTCGCGCGCGGCGGCGCCCGCCCCGTCGCCTCGATCGAACACTTCACCGGACCATTCAATCGGTAGGGCGGCGGGTGGTGTGTACAAAGGCAGGGGGGCGTAGTCAGCGGTGATGACTCGCGCTTACTAGGAATTCCTCGTTGAAGACCAACAATTGCAATGATCTATCCCCATCACGATGAAATTTTCAAAGATTACCGGGCTGTCGGCCAAGGCTATAGACTTCGTTGAATACATCGGTAGCGCGCGCGTGCGACCCGAGAACATCTAAGGGCATCACAGACCTGTTATTGCCTCAAACTTAGTGGCCTAAGCGGCCATAGTCCCTCTAAGAAGCTGGCGCGGAGGATGCCTCGCGTAGCTAGTTAGCGGTGAGGTCTCGTTAGTTATCGGAATTAACCGGACAAATCGCTCCACCAACTAAAACGGCCATGCACCACCACCCATAGAATCAAGAAAGAGCTCTCGATCTGTCAATCCTTGCTATATGCGGACTGGTAAGTTTCCCGTGTTGAGTCAAATTAAGCGCGAGGCTCCCTCTGAGTGGTGCCCTTAGTCAATTCCTTTAAGTTCGAGCCTTGCGACCATACTCCCGGAACCCAAAGACTTTGATTTCTCATAAGGTCGGCGGAGTCTAAAACAACATCCGCCCGATCCTGGTCGGCATCGTTTATAGTTGAGACTAGGGCGGTATCGATCGTCTTGAGCCCCCAACTTTTCGTTCTTGATTAATGAAAACATCCTTGGCAAATGCTTTCGCGGTGGTTCGTCTTTCATAAATCCAAGAATTTCACCTCGACTATGAAATCTGAATGTCCCCCATTGTCCCTCTTAATCATTACTCCGATCCGAAGGCCAACACAATAGGACCGAAAATCTGTGATGTTATCCCATGCTAATGTATCGTGAGGCGTGGGCTTGCTTTAATTTCACTCTAATTTCTTCAAAGCTTGGCGGAGCGGAGAGCCACGACCCGGCGATTAAGGCCAGGCACGCATCGCAAGCGGAGGGATGGGACGGCCGGTGCACCGCGCGGACCGGACCGACCGACCCGTCCCAAAGTCAACTCGAGCTTTTTAAGCGCAACAACTTAAATATCGCTATTGGAGCTGGAATTACGCATGGCTTTGGCACGGACTTGCCCTCAATGGATCCTCGTTAAGGGATTTAGATTGTACTCATTCAATTACCGGACTCGAAGAGAAGCGGTATTGTTATTTATTGTCACTACCTCCCGGAGTGTCGGGATTGGGTAATTGCGCTTTGCTGCTTGCCTTCCTTGGATGTGGTAGCCGTTTCTCGAGGCTCCCTCTCAGGAATCGAACCTAATTCTCCGTCACCGTCACCACCATGGTAGGCCCCTATCCTACCATCGAAAGTTGATAGGGCAGAAATTTGAATGATCGCGCGCGCCGCGCGCGACACGAGGGTCGTCGTGCGATCCGTCGAGAATATCATGAATCATCGGGCGGCGGGCAAAGCCGCGTCGACCTTTATCTAATAAATGCATCCCTTAGGAAGTCGGGGTTTGTTGCGCGTATTAGCTCTAGAATTACTACGGTTATCGAGTACGCACGTACCATCAAACAAACTATAAGCTGATTTAATGAGCCATTCGCGGTTTCACGATGCGAAATAGTTCATACTTACACATGCATGGCTTAATCTTTGAGACAAGCATATGACTCTTGGCGGGATCAACCAGGTAGCACGTCCTCCATGGCGCGCCAAGCCCAACATGCCCACCAAGCAGCACCACAAAGGAAAGGTGGGCAGCGATGGGACGGCCATCATCCATCGAAGAGCGACAAAGCAAGCCAACCGATCGTGTGCCATGAGTCAAAAGACCCTTGGGACATTCTTATCACTTTGCATCGAAGAGCACTCACATGAACACGAGGAGCCAATCGAGGCGAGGGGTCTAAGCCAAGCCATCGTTCGAGGACACACAAGGTGCACGGACATCGGCACTCCTCATCAGTATAACACATGAGAAGTGGATAGGCATGTTAAACAAAGCCAATTTCCCAGGAGGAACTAGGTAGATGAGTGCACACACAACACACACAACTCCATTCGAGCGAGTACAATTGAAGGGACTTGAAGCATCGATGGTCGGTGCACAATAGCGAGGAGCCCACCACGGCATACAAATCCATCACCACTCACATGCCGACCACGATCACCCCATCGGACAGCCCATCGCCAACCACGAGTCAAAGAGACTCAGTGGCCGATCAAACAAAGCAATCAACGACAAGATACCGCCGTGCGATGAAAATTCAAAAGCGAGACAATTTTGGATCTGATTGAGAGCAAAAGAGTAAATGTGAAGTAAGGCAGCCGTTTCATGCTATCACCACAGCATGAAAAAACTGCCCAAAAGCGGCGACCGGCGGCGGCGGCAGGCACCTAGGGGGCGTGGTGGCACCTAGGGGTTCGAGTCGCGCTTGGTGGTGGCGTTCGCGCGCGCCGCGCGCGCGAAAGCGCAGCGCCAGCGCAAAAGCAGCCAAAAACAGCCCAAAAGCGGGCCAAAGCGGGCCGGGCGGGCGGCGCAGCAAGCGGCGGCGGCGGCAAGCGCGGGCAGCACCGTCCCTGTTATTCGAAAGCCCCATCCAGCCCTGTGCCACCCGAGGTTCGAGTCTTGAGATGCGGCGCGTTCGCGCGCCGCTTCGCGCGCGCGCAGCGAAAACAGCCCAAAAGCAGCCCAAAAGGCCAAAAGCGGGCCAAAAGCAGGCCATTTTTTGCTGCGGCGGCACAGGCGGACAAGCGGCAAGCGCGGCGGCGGCAGCAGCGGCGGGCAGCACCGTCCCTGTTATCCGAAAGCCCCATCCAGCCCATGTGCCACCGGGAGTTCGGAGATCTTGAGATGGTGGCGTTCGCGCCGCTTCGCGCGCGCGCGCGCAGCGAAAAAAGCAGCCAAAAACAGCCCAAAGCAGGCCAAAAGCAGGCCAAAGCAGGCCATTTTTTTGCTTTGCGCGCGAGCGGCGGCGGCGGCGGCAGCAAAGCGGCGGGCAGCACCGTCCCTGTTATCGAAAGCCCCATCCAGCCCCTGTGCCACCGAGAGTTCGAGTCTTGAGATGAAGCTGAAGTTTTCGCCGCTTCGCATGATCAGCTGCGAAAAAGCGCCAGCCCAAAACCAAAGCGGGCCAAAAAGCAGCCAAAACAGCAAACGGCCAAAAGCAGGGCAAAGCAGGCCGAGCGGCGGCGCGCGGCGCGGCAGCGCAGCGGCGGCCATCAGCAGCGGCCAGCACACCCCCTTCATCCGAAAGCCCCATCCAGCCCTTGCCCCGGGAAGTTTCGAGTCTTGAGATGACGTTCGCGTTCGCTCCGCTTCGCGCGCGATCGCCGCGCGCGCCAAAAACAGCCCAAAAAGCAGGCCAAAGCGGGCCAGGCCAGCAGGCCATTTTTGCGGCGGCGACAAGCGGCGGCAGCGGCGGCGGCGGCGGCGGCGCGGCACCGTCCCTGTCATCGAAAGCCCCATCAGCCCTGTGCCACCGGGAGTTCGAGTCTTGAGATGGTTGGCGTTCGCTCCGCTTCGCCGCGATCGCGCGCGCGAAAGCGCGCCAAAAAACAGCCAAAGCCAGCAGGCCAAAGCAGGCCATTTTTTGCGGCGGCAGCGGCAGCGGCGGCGGGCAGCGCAGCGGCGGGCGCACCGTCCATCATCAGCCCCATCAGCCCCATCCAGCCTTTTTCGAGTCTTGAGAAAGCTGGCGTTCGCCGCTTCGCGCGATCGCGCACAGCAAAAACCAAAAAGCCCAAAAGCGGGCCAAAAGCAGGCCAAGCAGCATTTTGGGCGCAGCGGCGGAGCGGCGAGCAGCGGCGGCAGCGGGCGCACCGTCCCTGTCATCGAAAGCCCCATCCAGCCCTGTGCCACCGGGAGTTCGAGTCTTGAGATGGTGGCGTTCGCTCGCGCTTCGCCGCGATCGCGCGCGCAAAAAAGCAAAAAAAAAAGCCCAAAAAGGCCCAAAAAAGCAGGCCAAAAGCAGGCCATTTTTTTGGCGGGCGCGCGCGAAGCGGCGGGCAGCGGCGGCATCATCGCGGCCCGGCAGCACCGTCCCTGTCATCGAAAGCCCCATCCAGCCCTGTGCCACCGGGGTTCGAGTGCTTGAGATCGCTGCGCGCGCTCGCGCTCGCGCGCGATCGCGCGCGCAAAAGCCGCAAAAACAGCCCAAAAACAGCCAAAAGCGGGCCAAAGCAGGCCATTTTGGCAGGCAGCGGCAGCGCGGCGGCGGCGGCGGCAGCGGCGGCGGCGCCCCACCGTCCCTGTCGAAAGCCCCATCAGCCCTGTGCCACCGGGTTCGAGTCTTGAGATGGCTGGCGTTCGCGCCGCTTCGCCGCGCGCGCGCGCCGCACAGCAAAAACAGCCCAAAAACAGCCCAAAAGCGGGCCAAAGCAGGCCATTTTTTTTGCGGCGGCGGCGCGGACGGCAGCGGCGGCAAGCGGCGGCACCACCGTCCCTGTCATCGAAAGCCCCATCAGCCCTGTGCCACCGGGAGTTCGAGAGAGTGCTTGAGATGGCTGGCGTTTTCGCGCCGCTCGCGCATGATCGCCGCAAAAACAGCCCAAAAAAGCGCCAAAAGCGGGCCAAAGCAGGCCATTTTGGCGCAGCGGAAGCGGCAGAAGCGGCGCAGCGGCAAAACAGCCCAAAACAGCCCAAAGCGGCCAAGCAAGCAGGCCGTTTTTGCCGCGCGAGCGGCGCGCCCAGCCCAGCCCGGCAGCGGCGGCGGCCATCGGCGGCGGCGGCGCACCGTCCCTGTCATCGAAAGCCCCATCCAGCCCTGTGCCACCGGGAGTTCAAGTCTTGAGATGGCTGGCGTTCAGCGCCGCTCGCCGCATCGCGCGCCGCGCGCAGCAAAAACAGCCCAAAAAGGCCCAAAGCAGGCCAAAAGCAGGCCATTTTTGGTGGCGGCGGCGGCGGCGGCGAGCGGCGGCGGCGGGCAGCGCACCGTCCCTGTCATCGAAAGCCCCATCCAGCCCTGTGCCACCGGGAGTTCGAGTCTTGAGATGCTGACGTTCAGCGCCGCTTCGCGCGCGATCGCGCGCGAAAACAGCCCAAAAACAGCCCAAAAACAGCCAAAGCAGGCCAAAAGCAGGCCATTTTGGCTGCGGCGGCGGCGGCGGCGGCGGCAGCAGCGGCGGCGGCGCAACACCGTCCCTGTCATCGAAAGCCCCCAGCCCTGTGCGGAGTTCAGGGAGTTCGAGTCTTGAGATGGTGCGCGCGCGCCCGCGCGCAAAAAGGCGCGCGCAGACCAGCCAAAAACAGCCCAAAAGCAGCCAAAGCAGGGCAGGCCATTTTGGCGGCGCGGCGGCAGCGGCGGCGCGCAGCGGCGGGCCACCGTCCCTGTCATCGAAAGCCCCATCAGCCCTGTGCCACCGGGAGTTCGAGTCTTGAGATGGCTGGCGTTCGCGCCGCTTCGCGCGCGCGATCGCGCGCGCAAAAACAGCCCAAAAACAGCCCAAAAGCGGGCCAAAACAGGCCATTTTTTTTGCTGGCTGCAGCGGCGGCGGCGGCGGAGCGGCGGCGGGCGGCGCACCGTCCCTGTCATCGAAAGCCCCATCAGCCCTGTGCCACCGGGAGTTCGAGTCTTGAGATGGCTGGCGTTCGCGCCGCTTCGCGCGCGATCGCGCGAAAACAGCGAAAACAGCCCAAAAACAGCCCAAAAGCAGGCCAAAAAAGCAGGCCATTTTGGCTGCTGCGCAAGCGGCAGCGCAGCGGCGGCAAAAGCAGCGGCCACCGTGTCATCGAAAGCCCCATCAGCCCTGTGCCACCGGGAAGTTCGAGTCTTGAGATGGTTGGCGTTCGCGCCGCTTCGCGCGCGATCGCGCGCGCAGCGCAAAAACAGCCCAAAAACAGCCCAAAGCAGGCCAAAGCAGGCCATTTTGGCTGCTGCGGAGCGGCGGACAGCGGCGGACAGCGGCGGCGGCGGCGCAGCCACCGTCCCTGTCATCGAAAGCCCCATCAGCCCTGTGTGCCACCGGAGTTCGAGTCTTGAGATGGCTGGCGTTCGCGCCGCGCGCGCGATGCGCGCGCGCGAAAACAGCCCAAAAACAGCCCAAAAGCGGGCCAAACAGGCCAGCAGGCCATTTTGGCTGCGGCGGCGGCGGCGGACAGCGGCGGCGGCGGGCGCACCGTCCCTGTCATCGAAAGCCCCATCCAGCCCTGTGCCACCGGAGTTCGAGTCTTGAGATGGCTGGCGTTCGCTCCGCTTCGCCGCGATGCGCGCGCGCGAAAAACGAAAACAGCCCAAAAACAGCCCAAAGCGGGCCAAAAGCAGGCCATTTTTGCTGCTTGTGCGGCGGCGGCGGCGGACAGCGGCGAAGCGGCGGGCAACACCGT
>JAIWVJ010000113.1:0-21007 GCA_024322285.1 Musa beccarii
TCTAATGATGATTACGATTCATTTGGAGGCAACTCTAGTGCTTTTAAGCACCAAGTTCGGAGAAGAAGAAGAAGATACCATGAGAATGACCATGAGATTAAAGCAGATGCACCTGAGTTCGATGGTAGTCTCAATCCTGACAACTTTGTTGATTGGTTCCCTGCCATTGAATGAATTTTTGACTTCAAGTCATACTCGGATGAGAGGTGCAAGGTCGCTGTTTTGAAACTTACTAAATATGCTTCTCTATGGTGGGAGAATTTAAAGCGTCAGCGAGCTAGAGAAGGAAAAAGCCGAATCAAGTCTTGGGATAAACTCAAAAAACTTATGAAGAAAAGGTTCTTGCCCGATACCTATAAGCAAGATCTGTTTCTCAAGTTGAATTCCCTAAGACAACAAGGGATGAGTATTGAAGAATATATTCGTGAGTTCGAACAACTCATAATGAGATGCGAAGTTCCAGAAGTTCCCGAGCAAACCGTCGCTCGTTTCCTTGGTGGCATGAATCGGGAAATTGCTGATTTGGTTGAACTTCAGCCTTATTGGTCCTTCGAAGATGTTTGCAAGCTAGCAACGAAGGTTGAGAAACAACTAAAGAGTAGCAAGAGGTTTTCTTTCAGAACCTCCTCGAAGGGGACATCCTACTTTAGGGGTGCTTCCTCAAGCAAATATGAAGGTGTTTCGTCGAACACTAAGGGTAAAGAGAAATTGGTGGAACCCATCAAAGGAACCAGCAAGAAAATTAATGGTGACACAAGGAAGTGTTTTAAGTGTCATGGCTATGGGCATTTGCAAGCTAATTGTCCAAATCGGAGAGTTATGACTCTTCAAGAAATTGAGAAGATCGATTTGGAACTTCAAGAGGCCAACGATGAACATAACCAGAATGAGTCCAAGTGAAGAATCGAGAATATCGTTGAAAAAGTGATGATGGTGAGTTGTTGGTGATACTGAGAGCATTACATCTTGAGATATCTCGAAGAGAATGAGCAAAGGGAGAACATCTTCCACACCCGTTGCACTATTAACGGGAAGGTGTGTATGATGATTATTGATGGAGGAAGCTGCACCAATGTCGCCTCGACAACCATGATTGAAAAACTGAAGCTACCAACATCAAAACATCCTCAACCTTACAAGCTTCAGTGGCTTAGCAAAGGAAGTGATGTGAAGGTAACCAAACAAGCCCTTATATCATTTTCCATTGGGAAGAATTATCAAGATGAAGTTCTATGCGATGTTATTCCCATGGATGCTTGTCACTTGTTGTTAGGTAGACCTTGGCAATATGATAGAAAGGCTGCACATGATGGGCATAAAAACACATACTCTTTTCACAAGGAACGAAAGTGCATTACTCTTGAATCTTTGAAACCGAACATGATACATCGAAATCAACCTGGGAAGGGAGACACTAGTAAGGAAAATCTCTTCTTGAGTGAAACACAGGTTAAGAGAGCCATTACCAAACAGAAAAATGTATTTGCTTTGCTTATGGTTGAGAAAAAGAGTGAGAAAGAGAGACCTATACATCCGAAAATACATTCCTTGTTAAGAGACTTTGCAGATGTGTTCCCCGAAAAATTGTCATCTGGATTACCTCCAATAAGAGGTATTGAGCACCAAATTGACTTGCTGCCCATTGCCCCGCTACCAAACAAAGCAGCATATAGATGCAACCCGGAGGAAACAAAGGAGTTGCAAAGACAAGTCGATGAACTTATCGATAGAGGATATGTTCGAGAAAGCATGAGTCCATGTTCTGTTCCGGCTCTACTCGTGCCTAAGAAAGATGGTTCATTCAGAATGTGCATTGATAGCCGAGCCATCAACAACATCACCATTAAATATAGGTACCCTATACATAGACTTGATGATATGCTTGATGAATTATATGGTTCTACTATAGATTTGTGGAGTGGTTATTATCAAATCAAAATACGAGAAGGTGATGAGTGGAAGACGGCTTTCAAAACCAAGGGAGGCCTTTATGAATGGTTGGTAATGCCATTCGGGTTATCGAATGCTCTAAGTACCTTCATGAGACTTATGAACGAGATTCTTCGTTCGTTTATTGGTCGATTTGTCGTTGTTTATTTCGACGATATTCTTGTTTATAGCAGGAACGAGGAGGAGCATATCTCTCATTTAGAACAGGTCTTTAAAGTCTTGAGAGAACAGAAACTCTATGCCAAAATGGAGAAATGCGAGTTCTTCTCTCCAACCATTGTGTTTCTTGGTTATGTAATTTCCAAAGGTGGAATTTCCGTAGATCAATCTAAGGTGGAAGCTATGAAGACTTGGCCGGTTCCGAAGTCCATTTCTGATGTAAGAAGTTTTCATGGACTTGTTTCTTTCTATCGACGGTTTGTTAAAAATTTCAGTACCATCATGGCTCCTATGACTGAATGCATGAAGAAGGGAGTTTTTGAATGGACAAAGGCTGCTCAAAATGCTTTTATGGTAATCAAGCAAAAACTTTGTGAGTTCCCTATTCTTGCCCTTCCTGATTTTGATAAAGTATTTGAAGTTGTTTATGGAATCAATCCTCTCACTCCCATCGATTTGATTCCAATTCCATCTGACTCTCAAGTAAACTTTGATGGCAAAGATAGAGCTGAGTCGATGAAGAAGCTTTATGAGCAAATTCGATCAAAGATTGAGAAGGCCAACGAGTCTTACCAGAAGAAAGCAAATCAGTTTCAGAAGAAGGCCCAATTTCAAAAGGGTGATCTTGTGTGGTTTCACTTAAGGAAGGAGAGATTTCCATCTCGACGCAAGAACAAGCACATGCCGAAAGCTGATGGTCCGTTTAAAGTTATCAAGCGAATTGGCGAAAATGCTTACAAGATTGATCTTCCTGGAGATTATGGAGTTTCGGCAACTTTTAATGTAGGTGATCTTTCTCCTTACTTGGACGATGATGACTTGTCAGATTTGAGGATAAATCTCAAACAACCCGGGGAGAATGATGCGGGAGTATCCGAGACTACTGATCCATCCTTAAGTCCTGAGCTGATTCCTTCGGCAAAACAAACACTATCGGTACTTATTCATGCCAAAACTAACTTTGGTTACAACTTACTTCGATGGGACAATGAATGATGATACCAATATCGCTGATTGGCATTGCTGAGTCATGGGCGTAACTTCCTCAATCCTGGAGTTTGTTCGTTGCTGATTGGCATTGCTGAGTCATGGGCGTAACTTCCTCAATCCTGGAGTTTGTTTGGGTAGTTCTGTTATTTTAATCTTGTTTGTTTGGGTAGTTTCCATTGTTTGTTTGGGTAGTTCCGTTATTTCAGTTTTGTTTGTTTGGGTAGTTCCATTGTTTGTTTTCTGAGTCTAATGTCTATATAATGAGACATATTCTCATTTGTAAGGGAGGTTGAATGAATGAAAATTGGTGAGACTTCCTCTACGTGAGTGAATATCTTCGGAGAGTGGATAACTCCTTGCGGTCTCTTTATCCTTGGAGCGTGGATTCCTCCTTGGTGGTGAGCCAAAAGCCCTTTATCCTTGGCTGGTGATATCTTTAGGCCTTGGTGGTGAGCTTCTACTATCCCGAAGTCCTTTATCCTTGGCTGGTGAAATCTTTAGGCCTTGGTGGTGAACTTCGTAGATCCCGATCCTTATCTTTGGTTGGTGGCGTGGCCTTTATACCTTGGAAGAAGATCGTTCTATTTTATTTTTGATGGTGAACTGCCCTTTTCCCCAAATCGCGCAACCCTGAAGTTTTCTGTTCGGAGTCACTCGCCCACGCACGCATCATTAGGCCTAATAAGTTAGGAATGGTCAATATTTTGAATTTTAGATATACTGTGCAAAATATCAATTAAACATCGACTTTACGTAAATTTTATGACTATCACCTTTTTTGACGAAACCAATGTTATTCAACTTACCTAGGCCTAATAAGTTGGGAATGGTCAATATTTTGAATTTTCCATACGGTGTGCAAAAAATCGATCAAACATCAACTTTGTATAAACTTTATGACTATCATATTTTTTGGCGAAGATAATGTTATTCAACTTCCTTATGCCTGATATGTTGGGAATTGTTAGTATTTTGAATTTTCGAGACGTTGCGAAAAAAATTGATCAAACATCGACTTTGTGCAAACTTTATGACCGTTATATTTTTTGGTGAAAGCAAGGTTATAAAACTTCCCTTGGCCTAATAAGTTGGGAATGGTCAATATTTTAAATTTTTGAGACTGTGCGAAAAAAACTAATCAAACGTCAAATTTGAGCAAACTTTATGATGATCATGTTTTTTGTTAGCAAAACCAAAGTTATACAACTTCCCTAGACCTAAAAAGTTGGGAATAGTCAATATTTTGAATTTTCGAGAGCGTGCACTAAAAACCAATCAAACATCGACTTTGTGCAAACTTTATTATTGTCACATTTTTGGGTGGAACCTTGGTTATACTACTTCCATAGGCCTAATAAGTTGGGAATGAGTAATAATTTAAATTTTTGAGATGGTGCACATAAAGCCGATCAAACATCGATTTTGCGCAAACTTTATGACCGTCACGTGTTTTGGCGAAGACAATGTTATTCAACTTCCCTAAGCCAAATAAGTTGGGAATAGTTAGTATTTTGAAATTTCAAGGCAGTGCAAAAAAAATCGATCAAACATCCCCTTTGTGCAAACTTTATGAGCATCAGGTTTTTTGGCGAAACCAAGATTATATAACTTCCCTAGGCCTAATAAGTTGGAAATGGTCAATATTTTGAATTTTTCAAATCATGTGAAAAAAATCGATTAAATATCAACTTTCCGCAAACTTTATAACTGTCATGTTTTTCGGTGAACCCAATGTTATCCAACTTACATAGGTCTAATAAGTTGGGAATAGTTAATATTTTGAATTTTCAATACGATGTGCAAAAAATAGATCAAGCATCGACTTTGTACAAACTTTAGGACCACCACAATTTTTGGCGAAGACAATTTTATTCAACTTCCCCAGGCCAGATATGTTGGGAATGGTTAGTATTTTGAATTTTCGAGAGGGTGCGAAAAAAATTGATCAAACATCAACTTTAGACAAACTTGATGACAGTCATATTTTTTGGCGAAACCATTACAACCATCACGTTTTTTGACGAAACCAAGGTTATACAACTTCTTAGGCCTAATAAGTTAGGAATGGTTAATATTTTAAATTTTCAATATGCTGTGCAAAATTTCAATCAAACATCGACTTTACGTAAATTTTATGACCGTCACGTTTTTTGGCGAAACCAATGTTATTCAATTTACCTAGGCCTAATAAGTTGGGAATGGTCAATATTTTGAATTTTCGATATGGTATGCAAAAAATCGATCAAACATCAACTTTGTATAAACTTTATAACCACCACATTTTTTGGCGAATACAATGTTATTCAACTTCCCTAGGCCTGATATGTTGGGAATTGTTAGTATTTTGAAATTTCAAGGCATTGCAATAAAAATCGATCAAACATCCACTTTGCGCAAACTTTATGACCATCAGGTTTTTTGGCGAAACCAAGATTATATAACTTCCCTAGGCCTAATAAGTTGGAAATGGTCAATATTTTAAATGTTTCATATCATGTGAAAAAAATCAATCAAATATCAACTTTGCGCAAACTTTATGACTGTCACGTTTTTCGGCGAAACAAATGTTATTCAACTTACCTAGGTCTAATAAGTTGGGAATGGTCAATATTTTGAATTTTCAATACGATGTGCAAAAAATCGATCAAACATCGACTTTGTACAAACTTTATGACCACCACATTTTTTGGCGAAGACAATGTTATTCAACTTCCCCAGGCCAAATATGTTGGGAATGGTTAGTATTTTGAATTT
Organism: Musa beccarii; assembly: GCA_024322285.1. Lineage (NCBI taxonomy): Eukaryota > Viridiplantae > Streptophyta > Magnoliopsida > Zingiberales > Musaceae > Musa > Musa beccarii. Next base: position 5,854 of record JAIWVJ010000113.1, read on the forward strand.
TCGAGACGGTGCGAAAAAAATTGATCAAACATCAACTTTAGACAAACTTGATTACAATCATATTTTTTGGCAAAACCATTACAACCGTCACGTTTTTTTGACAAAACCAAGGTTATACAACTTCTTAGGACTAATAAGTTAGGAATGGTCAATATTTTGAATTTTCGATATACTACGTAAAATATCAATCAAACATCGACTTTACGCAAATTTTATGACTGTCACGTTTTTTGGCGAAACCAATGTTATTCAACTTACATAGGCCTAATAAGTTGGGAATGTTAATATTTTGAATCTTCGACACGGTTCGTCAAAAATCGATCAAACATTAACTTTGTATAAACTTTATGACCATCATATTTTTTGGCGAAGACAATATTATTCAACTTCCCTAGGCCTGATATTTTGGGAATTGTTAGTATTTTGAATTTTCGAGACTGTGCAAAAAAAATTTATCAAACATCGACTTTATGCAAACTTTATGATCGTCATGTTTTTTGGTGAAACCAAGGTTATATAACTTCCCTTGGCCTAATAAGTTGGGATTAGTCAATATTTTAAATTTTTGAAACTGTGCGAAAAAAACTAATCAAACATCAACTTTGAGCAAACTTTATGACGATCATGTTTTGTTAGCAAAACCAACGTTATACAACTTCGAGGGTGAGAAGAGGCGGTGGCTGCAGGACTCTGTGGATCTGCTTCTTCTCTCTTGGGTGGTGGTTCTTCCCTTCCTCCACGTGCGAACACGTTGAGAGAAAGTGAAGCCATGGAGAAGGCTAGGGCGAGAAGAGGCGGCGGCTGTTGGCGGCGGTTCTCCCCTGTTCTGCGCACGGAGAGCAGACTGCGGTGGTTCTTGACTCTGCACGCACGGTGAGCAGGGTTCCCTGCAGATCTGCGTGCAAGGAGAACAAAGGATCGAGCCTCTACTCCGCCTCTTTCCACTTTCCTTTGTTCCTCTTCTCGAGCAGAGACCCCACCCTCTGCATTGTGATTGGTGAACAGAGGAGGAAGAGATCGAGGGAGGCTTCCTCACCTCGGCCAGATCGGGGGCTGCGCTGGTCCCCTGCATCGCCCCCTTCTGCTTTAGGGCGTGAGGCGGCGGCTGCTGGGTGGCTGTTCGCACGCACGGACTTCTGCAACAGAAGCCTGCAGCTGCTTCTTTGCTATTGGGGCTACGACAGCAGTTTGCGGCTGCTTCTCCGTTATTGGGGCTGCAGCAGCAGGCTACCTCGGCTGTTCTCCCCTAGGAGGCGGTGGGCTGGGTGTTCTTCGCATGCACGGAGAAGGCGAGGGAGGCACGGCGGCATCTACTCCCCTGCATCGCCCCTTCTTTTCTCTGGGAAGGGGCGATGGCTGCGATCCGGCTCAAGCAGGGTTTGCGTGAGAGAGTGCGGTGGGGGTGGCTTCTGCCTGCAGCTGCTTCTTCGCTGTTGGGGCTGCGGTAGCAGTTTAGTGGGGCTGTAGCGGCAGGTCCCTAGCTCAAGGAACGCAGCTACCGGGCAGCGATGGTCCCTACTCACGACGAGGTTCCCTGCCCCTACGTCTCAACCTTTGCTATCTTCATCCCGACGAGACACTTCTTCGATGATGCAGCATAGAGGTAGGTCGCGCTCTAGATCGCGGCCTCCTGCTCTTATTTCTAGAGATCCTCGGCCTTGGACTAGCCTCTTCAAGGCTCCGGTTGGAAGTCTGGATCTTAGCCTAGATTTCTTTGCTCCAGAAATTCAGGCAGACTAGAAGATTGTTGTGTACGAGATTGCTGATTCTGTAGAGCTGCTTGAGACATGGTCCAGGGCGCTTGTTGGTTATGTGGTCGGTCTAAAGACATCCTACTTTCCATTATCTTCATTCATCAAAACTCGATGGGGAATATCGGCATTCGATCTTCATATGCTGGAGAATGGTTTTTTTGTATGCAAACTCTATTCTGAAGAGGATTTGCAACGGATTCTTGAAGGGTTTTGGACTATTCGTGGCCATCCAATGATACTACGGCGCTGGTCCCCTGATGTCCATTTGGAGTTAGACAGCCTACAGTCTATTCCCTTATGGGTATCTTTTCATGGTCTTCCATTACATCTTTGGAGTAGACGTTTTATTGCTAAGTTATGTATGCAGCACCCTAGGACAGCCATTGTATATCGACAAGGCAACAGCAATGCAGACGAGATTGGCTTTTGCACGAACATGTGTTATGGTTTCTTCTGATGGTGATCTTCCTAATGAGGTTTTTTATCGTGATCTAGATGGCACCACCCGTAAGGTACATGTTTCATATTCCTAGAAACCACAACGATGTAATATTTGCTACTCTTTCGATCATGCACATGGAGCTTGTCAGCAAATTCAGAAGCCAATTACTCAGGTTTATCGGCAACGTCAGACACCTTAACATGGGGTCGATGCTGCTATTATTGAACAAAGCGAGTCTCCTTCAGTGGCAGTTGAGACGGTAACGATGAGTGAGCATTCCGACTCGCTTGGGCAGCACCATGGCTTGGAGGATAAATCAGGAGTTTTAACTCTTCCTATTATATCGGAGCCTTCTACAAAAGCAGTTTCTCATGGTACTCGCAAACAGGAGAAGGAGAAGTTGGAAACTTCATCTCTTCATATATTACCAGTGGCTACCACAACAAGGATTCCACGTTCTACTCATCGTACTAACCAGGATATAGTATCCCAACCAGCTCATGTCCCTACCAACCAGGACATTTTGAACACAGCTAACTCGGACGCTCAAGGTACATTAAAATTTAAACACATGCAAGCTATGGATGAAGTAGAAAAATATAGAAATAAAGGCTTGAAAGGTAAGGATATAGTGCGGGAGGAAAATATCAAATCTAAGGAGAAGAAAAAGGATATCCTTCCTAAGTCACACATCATTCCTTCTACTTAGGAAGAATTACTCCATTTCCCATATATTTTCTTTTTTATGAAGATTATCTGTTGGAATGTTCATGGACTTAATAAACCTGAGAAATGTCAGGAGCTCAATAGAGTAATCAGGTCTGCTGCTTGTGATATTGTTATTCTTGTGGAAACAAAAATTAAACCATCTCGGGTTCGTGTTCAAAGGAATTTAATATGGCCAGAGGCAGAACTTCTTACCAACGATACTTGTGACACTTATGGTAAAATATGGGTATTATGGCATCCGAACTTTGTTAGTGCTTGCTTTATTTCTGCTACAGAACAATTTATCCACCTTAAGGCAGAGGATAAACAGAATGGTTGTCAATTCTATATTACTGGTGTATATGCTTCTAATAGTTTGCAGGAAAGAAATAATCTATGGACTGATTTGATTAACGTTGCAAATGGCTATCTTACAATGCCATGGATTGTTCTTGGTGACTTCAATACTGTTCGGTACACACATGAAAAAGTGGGGGGTAAACCAATTCCAGAGAGCAAGCTTCAAGGACTCAACGATTACATAGATATTGCTGCTTTGATTGATATGAAATTTATAGGGGATTGGCTTTCATGGAGTAATCAAGGTGCTGCTCACAGGAAAATAATGGCTCGACTCGATAGGTGTCTAATTAATCGAGAATGATTAACAGTTTACCCTAATTCACTTCTGGAGTATGGTGCTCAATTGTTCTCTGATCATTCTTCAATGTATATACATGCAGACAAAGTAATACCCAGAGGCAAGAAACCATTTAGATTCTTTCACATGTGGAGTACCCATCCTCAGTTCCTCGAGGTTTAATGTGTATGGTTCTACCCCTTACATCTTATGCCAAAAGCTTAACGCATGTAAAGCAGCACTAAAGGAGTGGAATACAAACACCTTTGGCAATATTACCACCCGGGTCCAGTTAAGCAGAAAGGAACTAATGGCGGTGCAACATGAGTTGCATCTTCAACCCTTTGATAAGAATCTTATTTGCAAAGAGGCAGAAGCTAGGTATCAATTCATGCAGGCCTTAAAGCAAGAAGAAAGTTTTGCAAAACAGAAGTCTAGACAGCATTGGCTTACTCTAGGGGATTCCAATATGAAGTTTTTCTATACAGCCATTGCTACTAGACGGGCTGTTAACTGCATCAGGAAATGTAAAAACCAAGACGGTACACTTATTGAGAATATGGATGAGGTTAAAGCCCACACTGAACAATTTTTTTACTCTTTACTTAATCAAACAGAGCAGCCTAATAATGTTCATGTAGAGCCTACTAGAAAGCTTGATTCGGATGACATCATGATTCTCAATACCCCAATTACAGATGAAGAAATTATAAGAGTTGTCTTTAAGTCACCGAAGCACAAAAGCCCTAATCCGGATGGGTTTCCAGCTGAATTTTACCAAATTGCATGGCCGATTATTGGAAATGACGTGATTAAAGCTTGTCAGCATTTTTTCTCTTCAGGTCATCTTCTTAAAGCGATAAATTGTACTTTTATTTCTTTAGTTCCTAAGAATGCAGGGGCTGATTCACTAGAGCACTATAGGCCAATTTCATTATGCAACTTTATTTACAAGATTATATCCAAGTTGCTTACAGATCGAATGCAAATGATTATACAGAAGATCATTAGTCCTACACAGGCTGCTTTCATTAAAGGAAGAAGTATACATCATAATATTCTTCTGGCTAACGACTTGGTCAAAAGATCTGCACTCCAAATCAAGAGGGACAAAAATATGTTTTAAAGCTGACTTACGAAAAGCATTTGATTCAGTTAATATACACTTTCTCTACAAGATGCTCCTCAGTATGAACTTCCCTCAACAATGGGTTAATTGGATTCAGTGCTGCTTAGAAACTCTAAAATTTTCGGTTCTCTTCAATGGTTCACCCATTGGCTTCTTTGGGAGTACGAATGGCATCCGACAAGGAGACCCACTTTCTCCATATCTTTTTACAATTGTCATGGAAGGACTCAGCTATATGTTAGAAAAGGCAGTCTTTGATGGTAGCATTAAGGTACCCCATGCTGGTTCTATTCATATATCCCACATAACATTTGCAGATGATCTTATTATATTTCTTCGTAATGACACTACTTAAGTGAGGAATTTGGCTACCATTCTCAAATATTTTGGTTTGGTTTTTGGCCTTCAGCTAAATCATGCAAAGAGTAAAGTCTATATGGGTCCTTGCATTGAAGATAAAAATTTTATTATATAAACTTTGGGGGTTAGCGAGGGATGTCTGCTAGTTTCTTATCTGGGTCTCCCACTTATATCTACTGGCATTCACAAAACCCACTGTCAGCCTATCCTAGAAAAAATAAATAATATAATTTTCTCCTGGAAAACTAGACTCCTTTCCAAAGCAGGACGACTTGAACTCATCCGATCTGTGCTGTTCTCTTACTCTATTTATTGGTCTAATGCATTTCTTCTACTTGTTGGACTTCTTCAAGATATTGAACGGCTGTTGAAGAACTTTTTCTGGAAAGGTACGGATGGTAAGGTAATGCATATGGTAAGTTGGGATAGTATCTGCAGACCGAAGGATGAGGGGGGGCTGAATCTGTAAAATTTGAGAGACTGGAATAAAGCTTGTTTGGTACAAAAATTGTGGGATCTTTTGCAAAACAAATCCTTATGGTCACAATGGGTTTCTGCTAGGTACCTATCTATGGATTCAATTTGGGAAGTTTCAACAAGAACATATCATTCTGCTGCTTGGAAAGGAATTTTGAAGGTAAGAAATTGGCTGATCAAGCACATTTCTTATGCAATCTCTTCTGGGACCAGAATTAATATGTGATATGATCCTTGGGTGAATGGGAAGAGTATATTTCAATTGTATAGTGATGGAGTACGAAGAGATCTTGGGGCCCCTAAAGATTGGAAGGTTTCTGAGTTCATTGTTAATGGCACCTGGTGTCTTCGTAATCCTATTTCTCCTGATATGCTATCGCTTTGGCCGACTATTACAGCTCTTCCAATCAGGAACAACTCTTCAGATATGCTTAATAGACTTCATGACAATGGAAAATTTAGTACTACATCTGCATGGAATCAAATCAGACAAAGAAACAACAAGTGGTTCCCAAGCAGTTGGACATGGGATAGACCGGGCTCACAGAGACATTCCTTATGCATGTGGCAAGCCCTTCTTGCCAAACTACCTACAATAGACAATATGAAGCGAAAAGGTATATATCTTGTTAACCGATGTTCTCTTTGTATGCAGCAGGAAGAAAGTATTGATCATCTCTATTATGCTTGCGACTACACTAATTGGGTATGGATGGAGATTCTGAAGAGATTTGCACTACATAGGCTACCAATGCCAAACTTGCATCAAGAACTAGAACAGCTGTCGCAAAGCTTCTCAAGAAAAGGGCTTCTTACACAATTGGCAAAGATTACCTTCAGATATGCTATTTGGTGGATTTGGAAGAAGAGGTGTAGTAGAATCTTTGAGAGCCACAACACACACAATGTTCATCTTTTGCTCGAGATACATAGCGACACAAGATCATGTATGGAGCAGGATCTGGAAATTAAGCATCTAACAAGTAGAGAAAAAGAGATTTTTATCAGATTCAATTTTATAATTCGTTAATGCTTTATCGAATGTGATTGCTGTATTGTGTGCTTCTATGATTCGATAATGTGATGTATTCACTGGTCATCCAGGAATGGTTAGCATTTTGTTATTTGTTGCCTATAGTAATGCGTCATAGTCTACAACATGTGTAGTCATGACTACCTTTCTGTTAAACTTCTCTTGGAGATGAGTCTGGTGGAGTGAGACCATTCCACCTTTCTGAGGTGGGGTGCATTCTCCTAGACTACTTTAAGAGATATCAGGCTATAGTCTACGGCTTGTGTAGACAAAGCTACTTTGTGAAATTTCATACTAAATATAATTACATTTATTTACCAAAAAAAATAATTTAAATTTTTGAGATGGTGCACAAAAAACCGATCAAACATCGATTTTGCGCATACTTTATGGTCATCACGTGTTTTGGCGAAGACAATGTTATTCAACTTCCCTAGGCCAAATAAGTTGGGAATAGTTAGTACTTTGAAATTTCAAGGCAATGCAAAAAAAATCGATCAAACATCCACTTTGCGCAAACTTTATGACCATCAGGTTTTTTGGTGAAACCAAGATTAAATAACTTCCCTAAGCCTAATAAGTTGGAAATGGTCAATATTTTGAATTTTTCAAATCATGTGAAAAAAATCGATCAAATATCAAATTTGCGTAAATTTTATGACTATCACGTTTTTCGGCAAAACCAATGTTATTCAACTTACCTAGGTCTAATAAGTTGGGAATGGTCAATATTTTAAATTTTCAATATGATGTGCAAAAAACCGATCAAACATCGACTTTGTATAAACTTTATGACCACCACATTTTTTAGCGACGATAATGTTATTTAACTACCCCATGCCAGATATGTTGGGAATGGTTAGTATTTTGAATTTTTGAGATAGTGCGAAAAAAATTGATCAAACATCAACTTTAGACAAACTTAATGACAGTCATATTTTCTGGCGAAACCATTACAACCATCACGTTTTTTGACGAAACAAAGGTTATACAACTTCTTAGGCCTAATAAGTTAGGAATGGTCAATATTTTGAATTTTTGATATGCTGCGCAAAATATCAATCAAACATCGACTTTACGTAAATTTTATAACCGTCAAGTTTTTTTGTGAAACCAATGTTATACAACTTACCTAGGCCTAATAAGTTGGGAATGGTCAATATTTTGAATTTTCGATACGGTGGGCAAAAAATCGATCAAACATCAACTTTGTATAAACATTATGACCATCATATTTTTTGGCGAAGACAATGTTATTCAACTTCCCTAGGCCTGATATGTTGGGAATTGTTAGTATATTGAATTTTCAAGATGGTGCAAAAAAAATTGATCAAACATCGACTTTGTGCAAACTTTATGACCGTCACATTTTTTGATGAAACCAAGGTTATACAACTTCCCTTGGCCTAATAAGTTAGGAATGGTTAATATTTTAAATTTTTGAGACTATACGAAAAAAATTAATAAAACATCAACTTTGAGCAAACTTTATGACGATCATGTTTTGTTACCGAAACCAAAGTTATACAACTTCCCTAGACCTAATAAGTTGGGAATGGTAAATATTTTAAATTTTCGAGAGCGTGCGCAAAAACCGATCAAACATCGACTTTGTGCAAACTTTATTATTGTCACATTTTTGGGTGGAACCATGGTTATACAACTTCCGTAGGCCTAATAAGTTGGGAATGATTAATAATTTAAATTATTGCGATGGTGCAAAAAAAACCAATCGAACATCGATTTTGCACAAACTTTATGACCGTCACGTGTTTTGGCGAAGACAATGTTATTTAACTTCCCTAGGCCAAATAAGTTGGGAATAGTTAGTATTTCGAAATTTTAAGGCAATGCAAAAAATATCGATCAAACATCCACTTTGCACAAACTTTACGACTATCAGGTTTTTTTGGCAAAACCAAGATTATATAACTTCCCTAGGCCTAATAAGTTGGAAATGTTCAATATTTTAAATTTTTAAATCATGTGAAAAAAATCGATCAAATATCAACTTTACGCAAACTTTATGACTGTCACGTTTTTCGGTGAAACCAATGTTATTCAACTTACCTAGGTCTAATAAGTTGGGAATGGTCAATATTTTGAATTTTCAATATGATGTGCAAAAAACCGATCAAACATCGACTTTGTACAAACTTTATGACCACCACATATTTTGGCGAAGACAATGTTATTCAACTTCCCCAAGCCAGATATGTTGCGAACGGTTAGTATTTTGAATTTTTGAGATGATGCGAAAAAAATCGATCAAACATCAACTTCAGACAAACTTGATGACAGTCATATTTTTTTGTGAAACCATTACAACCGTCACGTTTTTTGACGAAACCAAGGTTATACAACTTCTTAGGCCTAATAAGTTAGGAATGGTCAATATTTTGAATTTTTGATATGCTGCGCAAAATATCAATCAAACATCGACTTTACGCAAATTTTATGTCTGTCACGTTTTTTGGTGAAACCAATGTTATTCAACTTACCTAAGCCTAATAAGTTGGGAATGGTCAATGTTTTGAATTTTCGATATAGTGTGCAAAAAATCGATCAAACATCAACTTTGTTTAAACTTTATGACCATCACATTTTTTGGCGAAGACATTGTTTTTTAACTTCCCTAGGACTGATATGTTGGGAATTGTTAATATTTTCAATTTTCGAGATGGTGCGAAAAAAATTGATCAGACATCGACTATGTGAAAACTTTATGACCGTCACATTTTTTTGGAGAAAACAAGGTTATAAAACTTCCCTTGGCCTAATAAGTTAGGAATGGTCAATATTTTAAATAGTGAAACCAAGGTTATAAAACTAATCAAACATCAACTTTGAGCAAACTTTATGACGATCATGTTTTGTTAGCAAAACCGAAGTTATACAACTTCCCTAGACCTAATAAGTTGGGAATGATCAGTATTTTGAATTTTCGAGAGCGTGCGCAAAAAACCGATCAAACATCGACTTTGTGCAAACTTTATTTTTGTCACATTTTTGGGTGGAACCATGGTTATACAACTTCCGTAGGCCTAATAAGTTGGGATTGATTAATAATTTAAATTTTTGAGATGGTTCACAAAAAATCGATCAAACATCAACTTTGTGGAAACTTTATGACCGTCACGTGTTTTGGCGAAAATAATGTTATTCAACTTCCCTAGGTCAAATAAGTTGGGAATAGTTAGTATTTTGAAATTTCAAGGTAGTGCAAAAAAAAACGATCAAACATCCACTTTACGCAAACTTTATGACCATCAGGATTTTTGGTGAAACCAAGATTATATAACTTCCCTAGGCCTAACAAGTTAGAAATGGTAAATATTTTGAATTTTTCAAATCATGTGAAAAAAATTGATAAAATATCAACTTTACGCAAACTTTATGACTATCACGTTTTTCGGCGAAACCAATGTTCTTCAACTTACCTAGGTCTAATAAGTTGGGAATGGTCAATATTTTGAATTTTCAATACGATGTGCAAAAAACCGATCAAACATCGACTTTGTACAAACTTTATGACCAACACATTTTTTAGCGAAGACAATATTATTCAACTTCCCCAGGCCAGATATATTGGGAATGGTTAGTATTTTAAATTTTTGAGACGGTGCGAAAAAAATTGATCAAACCTCAACTTTAGACAAACTTGATGACAGTCATATTTTTTGGCGAAACCATTACAACCGTCACGTTGTTTGACGAAACCAAAGTTATACAACTTCTTAGGCCTAATAAGTTAGGAATGGTCAATATTTTAAATTTTCGATATGCTACACAAAATATCAATCAAACATCGACCTTATGCAAATTTTATAACCATCACGTTTTTTGGCGAAACAAATGTTATTCAACTTGCCTAGGCCTAATAAGTTGGGAATGATCAATATTTTGAATTTTTGATACGGTGTGCAAAAAATAGATCAAACATCAACTTTGTATAAACTTTTTGACCATCACATTTTTTGGCGAAGACAATGTTATTCAACTTCCCTAGGTCTGATATGTTGGGAATTGTTAGTATTTTGAATTTTCGAGACAGTGCGAGAAAAATTGATCAAACATCAACTTTAGACAAACTTAATGACAGTCATATTTTTTGGCGAAACCATTACAACCATCACGTTTTTTTACGAAACCATGGTTATACAACTTCTTAGGACTAATAAGTTAGGAATTGTTAATATTTTGAATTTTCGATATGCTGCACAAAATATCAATCAAACATCGACTTTACGCAAATTTTATGACCGTCACGTTTTTTGGCGAAACCAATGTTATTCAACTTACCTAGTCCTAATAAGTTGGGAGTGGTCAATATTTTGAATTTTCGATACGGTGTGCAAAAAATCAATCAAACATCAACTTTGTATAAACTTTATGACCATCACATTTTTTGGCGAAGACAATGTTATTCAACTTCCCTAGGCCTGATATGTTGGGAATTGTAAGTATTTTGAATTTTTGAGACGGAGCAAAAAAATTGATCAAACATCGACTTTGTGCAAACTTTATGACCATCACATTTTTTGGTAAAACCAAGGTTATACAACTTCCCTTGGCCTAATAAGTTGGGAATGGTCAATATTTTAAATTTTTGAGACTGTGTGAAAAAAACTAATCAAACATCAACTTTGAGCAAACTTTATGATGATCATGTTTTGTTAGCAAAACCGTAGTAATACAACTTCCCTAGACCTAATAAGTTGGGAATGGTCAATATTTTGAATTTTGGAGAGCGTGCGCTAAAAACTGATCAAACATCGACTTTGTGCAAACTTTATTATTGTCATATTTTTGGGTGGAACCATGGTTATATGACTTCCGTATGCTTAATAAGTTGGGAATGATTAATAATTTAAATTTTTGAGATGGTGCATAAAAAACTGATCAAACATCGATTTTGTGTAAACTTTATGACCGTCATGTGTTTAGGCGAAGACAATGTTATTCAACTTCACTAGGCCAAATAAGTTGGGAATAGTTAGTATTTTGAAATTTGAGCACTGCAAAAAATATCGATCAAACATCCACTTTGCGCAAACTTTATGACCATCAAGTTTTTTGGCGAAACCAAGATTATATAACTTCCGTAGGCCTAATAAGTTAGAAATGGTCAATATTTTAAAATTTTCAAATCATGTGAAAAAAATAGATAAAATATCAACTTTGTGCAAACTTTATGACTGTCACTTTTTTCGGTGAAACCAATGTTATTCAACTTACCTAGGACTAATAAGTTGGGAATGGTCAATATTTTGAATTTTCAATACGATGTGCAAAAACTTACCAAAAAAAAAACAATACGATGTGCAAAAAACCGATCAAACATAGACTTTGTACAAACTTTTTGACCACCACATTTTTTGGCGAAGCCAATGTTATTCAACTTCCCCAGGCCAGATATGTTGGGAATGGTTAGTATTTTGAATTTTCGAGATCGTGCGAAAAAAATTAATCAAACATCAACTTTAGACAAACTTGATGACAGTCATATTTTTTGGCGAAACCATTACAACTGTCACGTTTTTTGACGAAACCAAGGTTATAAAACTTCATACGCCTAATAAGTTAGGAATGGTCAATATTTTCAATTTTAGATATGTTGCGCAAAATATCAATCAAACATCGACTTTATGCAAATTCTATGACCGTCAAATTTTTTGGCGAAACCAATGTTATTTAACTTACGTTGGCCTAATAAGTTGGGAATAGCCAATATTTTGAATTTTCGATACGGTGTGCAAAAAATCAATCAAACATCAACTTTGTATAAACTTTATGACCATCACATTTTTTGGCGAAGACAATGTTATTCAACTTCCCTAGGCCTGATATGTTGGGAATTGTTAGTATTTTGAATTTTCAAGACGGTGCGAAAAAAATTGATTAAACATCGACTTTGTGCAAAAGTTATGACCATCATATTTTTTGGTGAAACCAAGGTTAAACAACTTCCCTTGGCCTAAAAAGTTGGGAATGGCCAATATTTTAAATTTTTGAGACTGTACGAAAAAAACTAATCAAACATCAACTTTGATGACATGTTTTGTTAGCAAAACCAAAGTTATACAACTTCCCTACACCTCATAAGTTAGGAATGGTCAATATTTTCAATTTTTGAGAGCGTGCGCAAAAAACCGATCAAACATCGACTTTGTGCAAACTTTATTATTGTCACATTTTTGGGTGGAACCATGGTTATACAACTTCCGTAGGCCAAATAAGTTGGGAATAATTAATAATTTAAATTTTTGAGATGGTGCACAAAAGACCGATCAAACATCGATTTTGCACAAACATTATGACCATGACGTGTTTTGGCGAAGGCAATGTTATTCAACTTCCCTAGGCCCAATAAGTTGGGAATAGTTAGTATTTTGAAATTTCAAGGCATTGCAAAAAAAATCGATCAAACATCCACTTTGCGCAAACTTAATGACCATCAGGTTTTTTGGTGAAACCAAGATTATATAACTTCCCTAGGCCTAATAAGTTGGAAATGGTCAATATTTTGAATTTTTCAAATCATGTGAAAAAAATCGATCAAATATCAACTTTACGCAAACTTTATGACTGTCACGTTTTTCGGCGAAACCAATGTTATTCAACTTACCTAGGTCTAATAAGTTGGGAATTGTCAATATTTTGAATTTTCAATACGATGTGTAAAAAATCGATCAAACATCAACTTTGTACAAATTTTATGACCATCACATTTTTTGGCGAAGATAATGTTATTCAACTTCCGTAGGCCAGATATGTTGCGAATAGTTAGTATTTTGAATTTTCGAGATGGTGCAAAAAAAATTGATCAAACATCAACTTTAGACAAACTTGATGATAGTCATATTTTTTGGCAAAACCATTACAACCGTCACCTTTTTTGACGAAACCAATGTTATACAACTTCTTTGGCCTAATAAGTTAGGAATGGTCAATATTTTGAATTCTCAATATGCTGTGCAAAATATCAATCAAACATCGACTTTACGCAAATTTTATGACTGTCACGTTTTTTGGCGAAACCAATGTTAATCAACTTACCTAGGACTAATAAGTTGGGAATGGTCAATATTTTAAATTTTCGATACGGTGTGTAAAATATCGATCAAATATCAACTTTGTATAAACTTTATGACCATCACATTTTTTGGTGAAGACAATGTTATTCAACTTCCCTAGGCCTGATATTTTGGGAATTGTAAGTATTTTGAATTTTCAAGACCGTGTGAAAAAAATTGATCAAACATCGACTTTGTGCAAACTTATTGACCGTCACATTTTTTGGTGAAACCAAGGTTAAATAACTTCCCTTGGCCTAATAAGTTGGGAATGGTCAATATTTTAAATTTTTTAGACTGTGCGAAAAAACCTAATCAAACATCAACTTTGAGCAAACTTTATGATGATCATGTTTTGTTAGCAAAACCGAAGTTATCCCTAGACCTAATAAGATGGGAATGGTCAGTATTTTGAATTTTCGAGAGCGTGCGCAAAAAACTGATCGAACATCGACTTTGTGCAAACATTATTTTTGTCACATTTTTGAGTGGAACCATGGTTATACAACTTCCATAGGCCTAAAAAGTTAGGATTGATTAATAATTTAAATTTTTGAGATGGTGCACAAAAAACCGATCAAACATCAATTTTGTGCAAACTTTATGTCCGTCACGTGTTTTGGCGAAGACAATGTTATTCAACTTCCCTAGGCCAAATAAGTTGGGAATAGTTAGTATTTTGAAATTTCAAGGCAGTGCAAAAAAAAACGATCAAACATCCACTTTATGCAAACTTTATGACCATCTGGTTTTTTGGCGAAACCATGATTATATAACTTCCCTAGGCCTAACAAGTTGGAAATTGTCAATATTTTGAATTTTTCAAATCATGTAAAAAAAATCGATCAAATATCAACATTGCGCAAATTTATGACTATCACATTTTTCGGCGAAACTAATGTTATTCAACTTACCTTGGTCTAATAAATTCGGAATGGTCAATATTTTGAATTTTCAATACGATCTGCAAAAAACCGATCAAACATCGACTTTGTACAAACTTTATGACCACCACATTTTTTGGCGAAGACAATTTTCTTCAACTTCCCCAAGCTAGATATGTTGGGAATGGTTAGTATTCTGAATTTTCGAGATCGTGCGAAAAATATTGATCAAACATCAACTTTAGACAAACTTGATGACAGTCATATTTTTTGGTGAAACCATTACAACCATCACGTTTTTTGACGAAACCATGGTTTCAAAGCTTCTTAGGCCTAATAAGTTAGGAATGGTCAATATTTTGAATTTTAGATATGTTGCGCAAAATATCAAGCAAACATCGACTTTACGCAAATTTTATGACCGTCACATTTTTTGGCGAAACCAATGTTATTCAATTTACCTTAGCCTAATAAGTTGGGAATGGTCAATATTTTAAATTTTTGAGATAGTGTGCAAAAAATCGATCAAACATTAACTTTGTATAAACTTTATGACCATCATATTTTTTGGCGAACACAATTTTTCAACTTCACAAGGCCTGATATTTTGAGAATTGTTAGTATTTGAATTTTGTCACATTTTTGGTGAAA
>JAIWVJ010000114.1:0-18877 GCA_024322285.1 Musa beccarii
GCGATTGGCATGCATCACTCCATCAAGCGCTCATGCAGATCGAGCTCATCGCACATCGATCACTCCCTCATCGAGCTCACTGAAGCCTCTCAAAGCTCGGGCTTTCAGCGCAGGCTCATTCAGCAGAGCATGGATCCGTTCTGGAGCTTACGCCATTGACCTTAGTTCGAGAGCTGGGACTTCTTCCCTCTGATGAATCCCTCACCCCAGTTGGAGCAACTGATCTCTCTTGCATCCTTCCCTTCAAGGAAGTTTTGGAACCACAATCCCTTTGATGACTACTTCGCTTGCATGACACAAAGCCAAAGTGCCCTTCACACGACACTGAAGCACCATGTGCAAATGCACTTGCATGACATGCTGACACTCTGCATCAAGCTTGACACTTGCATTGCATGCATCTAGCAACATCTTTGCATTGCACTGCTATCTGCTTGCATCTTCGAAAGCATCCTGTTTGCATGTCGAGAAGATTTTCCATGGCCCGACCTTGTCGCCTTGGGGCCATCATGCAGCTGAAAAGCCAAATCGCATGCAAAGCCAGCGATCTTGCATGAGTTCGAATTCCTTGAGTTTGCAACTCTTTCTCACCTCTGTGAGCTTTCACAACTCTTTCGATCAACTCTTTCGATCGATTGAGCAACCCATGGCTCCGCCTTGCGGTCTCATCCTTTGCCAAGCCGCTTTAAGCAGCAGCCAAGTTTGGGTGTCAAAGCATGCCAACCGCCGAATTTCGGCAGCCCCGATTTGCTTCCTTTTTGAATCTGCTCATATTCTTCTTCTTGCAGTTGTTAATGAATCTCAAAGCCCCAAAGGTCAAAAGCGCCCTTTGCATGTTCTGATGCTAAGTGCAAAATCAAAAATGTTGCTTGCGGCATGATAATCCCGACTTTGCAAAGCTGCTTCCTTGACTGATGCGTCAGCGGCCATTGCACCTAAGGCTCTTTGCATCTCGACCCAAATCCTACAGGCCAAGGCATGGCTTTCAAATGAAAAAGGAAGCGAAAGCATGCCACAAGCAATCCAATGGCCAAAAATTATTGCACATTGCACATTCAATGGTCTTCAAGCTGCATCAGAAAAAGCACTTGACCAGCAGAAAGCTTCAAAGCTTGCAGATGATAAACACATCAAAAGGGCAGAGAGCAAGCCTCTTTGCAAATTTAGCAAGCAGCCAAAGCCAAAATGCACAGCCAGTGCAGCAGCAATGGCCATTTCCAAGCTCGAAACAGGTTGCAGTCAAGCGGCTGTACTAAATTGCATCTGAAGCTCATTAAAGCATTCAGTTCAGCAAGACGCCCAAACAGCGACTTTCAAAAGCAAATGCATCAAGCTTCAGGCATTTTCAGCCGCTCAATTCGGGGCATTTACCTTTGGCACAAAGCAAGTTCCTTTTTTCAAGCATGCAGCCACTTTCAGGGAAGTTTCATCGGCATGAAGCAGCATCAGCGGGAGCTTTATGGCGGCATTCAGCAAGCAGCAAAGCATGCAAACAGGCATTTTGAAAGAGTCTTTTGCCAGCGCTCCCGTCACGGTGAGCCCGCAGCATTCAGAATCTGCGCTGAAATGGATGGCGCTTCGCAAAGTCAATTGCGCCAAAGCCAGCAGCCAGCAGTTTTGCATCGCTGGCTTCGCAAGGCGCCAGGCCATTTTTTGGCAGCTGGCCGCAGTGAAGCGTGCAATTTTAGCGGCGAAAGCAAGCTTGCCGCAGCGGCCCGCAAGTGAAGGCCCATCAGCCAGCCAAGCCCATTTGCAAGCAAGTCATGCGCATTTTCGGCAGCATGGCGTGCGATAGCTTGAGCATTGGTTGCAGCTTCGCGGCTCAAGCTCGCAATGAGCCCTTGCCAATGCTGCGCAAATCAGCTGCAAAAGCCAGGGCTGGATGGCGGCTGCGCAAAAAACGCTGATTTTTTGCCGCTTTGCGCGCAGATTGCGAAGCGGCGGATTTTTGCGTGCAGCGTTGCATTTGCGGCGGCATTGAGCCAGCGGCCAACTTTTTTGCATCCTATGCATCAGCGTTTCGAATTCTTGATTGAGAAAAGCGCATGAGCAGCAAGCAGGCAAGTGCCAAAATGCCTTTGGCATCGCCGCTTGATCAGCAATGAGCATCAGCAGCCAATTCAGCGCATCAAAAAGCCAAAACGAAAAAATGGCGGCGGGCAAAGCATTGCGCAGCGAAAGCAAGCAGCGGCGCAGCCGAGCGGCCCAGCAATGCATCGCGCAAAGCCCTTCATCAAATCCCCATCAGCCCATTTCCTTCGGTGAGCTTTGAGCGATGATTTCGATCGCTTGCAGCGCGTTCGCGCGCGCAATCGCAAAAAAAAGCTTCAAACGGGCCAAAAGCAGGTTATTTTTGGCGGCGGGCGAAAGCGCAAAGCGAGCAAGCGATGAGCTTGAAACGGCTTGCAGCGAGCGGAAAAGCAGCAACCATTTTCAAAAGATCCATCGATCAGCGATCAATTGCATCCATATTTTCATCAAAGCTCCCGAGAAGTTTGCAGACTCAGAAGCCTCAAGCAGCTTCGCCATGATTTCAAGCGATGAGCAGCTTCGCCGCAAACGCAAATTTGAGGCTTTTTGCATGCGCAGCCCAAATCTGGCAAGCAGGCGCCAAGCAAAAGCAAAAGCGAATGGCATGCAATGCGAGTTGCAAAAGATTGAAGCATGCGGCAAGTCTCAATTGAGCATGATTTGAATCAAGCAATTTGCCGAAAGCCAAGCTTGATGCAGCCATCATGCGATCCGCTGCAGCGCAAGCATGAAGCTTCTTGCCGGGCCAAAGCCACCCGTGCTTTCCGAGGCATGAGGAAAGCAAGCGCAGCAGATGGGGGCGGCAGCTTTGACTTGCAAGCTTTCGAAAAAAGGCCTTCAGCCAAGCCAAATAGCCAAATTTGCAAAAAGAAAGGGCAATTTATTGCATCGCATTTTGCGCGCAAGCGAGAAGCGGCGGCGGCATTTTTGGCAGGCAGCCAAGATCCTCTTACAAGCTCTCAAGATCATTTCATAGCCGCCAAGCATCGATTCAGCAGCCCATCGATTTATGGCATTTGGAGCTTGAGCTCACGCCAGCTTTGCGCGCAACGATGGCGCGTCGACGACAAGCTTGGTCAAAGCGGCAAAGATCCAAGCAAAGCCTGGACAGCCTTTGCCATCAGCGAAAAAGGCAGCCAGCTCAGGCAGCATTGGCAAGAGCCGGCGGCATGAGCATCAAGCGCAAGGGACAGAAGTCCGATGATCAAGCGCAGGATGCGCGGGCGCAATTGGCTAGGCCGTTCGCGCATGAAGATCCCTTAAACGGTCCGGAAGTCCAAAGTTTCAATTTCAAAGCAGGAAAGCGACGCAGCTTTTCAGCCGTCGCGCTTAAAAGTGTTGGCAAAAGCAAAGCCGCAAGCAGCGGTCAGAGGAGCTCAGCATTGCAGCAGCAGCGAGTCGGTGGACACTTGCGCGCGCATCAGCTCAAAGCAAGCGAGTCACAAAAAGCGAAAAATTTTTTGCGAACCATTTTCGAAGAAGAGAGCTAGTCAGCGGCATTTGAATTGGTTATGAATTGAGATTGCATCGGAATTCAATCCTTTTGCCAGCCACAGCTTGAGCTTGCGGCAAATTCGAAAGCTTGCCAGCATTTGCTTGAGGAAGAAAGCTTCGGAGAAAGGCAAGAAGAAGGCCGCATTGCTGAGTTAAAGCCTTGATAGCAGCCAGCAGCTTGTGGATCGGCCATGCAGCAAGATTCAGCCCGAAAGCATGTCGAATTCAGCGATGATTAAAGTCAATATACTTGCCGAGCATCAGATGCATCATTGTTCATTTTGCTCGCATGGCTTGATCAAAGATGGAGAGCTTACGTGGATGAGCCAAGCTGATCGTTGAAGGATCAGAAGCCAGTCTGGTGGCAGAAGATTCGAGGGTCATTCACAGGAGCATTCAAGTAGCAAAGCCAATGCAGCTTGAGCAGGAGATCAAGTCTTGAAACTAGAGGAGACATTGCCCGATGTGTATCCGCAAGCATTTAGTTTAAATTGACAAAAGAAATAGAGTATGAAACAGAAGTAACTTAATTATAAGATTTGGGAGATCTGTTCAAAAAAAAAAAAAAAAGAGAAAGAATATGAGGACCTATATGTAAACCCTAAGGACCAAATCGTGAATATGATAAAAACAAGGACTGAAATGCAAAATGCACTAAATGACAATTTCCACCGTTTAAGCCTCTCTGCCTTCATTCTTAAGGAAGCAGAGAAGGCAGCTCGTGGGTGATCAGGGAAAGAAAGAAAGAAAGAAAGAAGAAGAAGAAGAAGAAGAGAAAAAAAAATTGGGGCTTTTAGGGTTCTTGCTTAAATCTTTTCACTTCGGATCAAAATTCTCAAAGGCAAGTGTTCTAACCCCCTCCTACACTATTTATTGATTTTTAGTCTCTGTTTTTATGTTGATTCAAGATAAATTGAAGGATTTCTATTTAGAAACTGATATGTCTCTCCCTTGGACATTGAACCATCGATTCTGAAGTTTTTCCGGTAAACTGACCCTTAAACACTGTTTCAGCTGTAAGTTTTAGTACAAAATGTGAATTCGGACAGGAACTAATTTGTTTGAAATTAGACTCTTATATCTTCCTTTTGAAACTGATTTTGTAGATTTTGGACACCGAATACTTACCCAAGCATCTGTTTCGAATGAGCCTATGGACGCTGTAAAACAGGGTTCAAGATTTCTGACCTGTCGATACTAAAATGCCTATAACTCCCCATTGAAAATTCGGATTTGTACCAAACTGATTTTATTTGAAACTAGACTTGCAAATCTTTCTTTTGACATATAGTTTGAAAATTTTGGAATTCAATAGCCTACCCTATTATCTGTTGAATCCGACCCTATATATTCTGCAAAACAGTGATTGTGTTTTTGACCTTGTGTTACCAAATCAAAGGTAACTCCGTGTTGGGAACCCTGTTTCATATGAAATTTGTGCCATCAGAATATAGATTGATATATGGTTCGACCATAGCCTTCTTATGGGTATTGGAGCATAATTGATATTCTGAAGTATTTGTTTGATGTGCCACTGGAATTCTGTCTGAAATCGAGCTTTGGTCGATTTCGCGTATTCTGTTCCGTTCCTTTGGATATTTGAATTCATCTAACCTTCTTATTGGAATTGAGCTAATATTATTGCTTGGAATCCCTGTACACTCTTATTTTCATTTCATTTCAAATCTGAATACATTTGCGAGAGATTTGTTCTTTGTTTCGTATTGTCTCGAAAAGGCACATGCACGTTTTGTTGTTCCGCGTGTGCTTCCGATATATGCTACTTATTGTTAAAACTGCCCTCTTGTACTCTGGTGTGTGGGATTATGCGGACCTTTGCGAGAAATGGTAAAGGGTATGTGCTTATTGCCCGCTATGTGGGGTCCCGCTATGTGGGATATTCGGACCTTTGCGAGAAATGGTAAAGGGTATGTGCTTAGAACTGCGATGCTCTGCGAAGCCCCTTCGACTTCACCTAGGCGTGGGTGGATGGAGCTCCCAGGACGTGGGAGACTTTTGTCGGTGGTCATTCAGAAATGGATGAATCACATTCATTGAGATCCCACTACACCTTCTATATGTTTGATATGACATCGAGTTTTGGTGTGTTGTTTTTGTTCATGCTCGGATAAGAATGATATGATTGCAACGTCAGGGCGGCGTTTAAGCTTCTGTACGATATTTGTTATTGATTATGCTCTGAAATGCTTCATTCACTGATGATTTTGCTTCGAAATGTTCCATATGCCGTTGATATGCTTGAACATTTTATATGCCATCAGTAAGCTCGATGTGTTCCCTTTATTCTTGATATGCTCCAATTACTCTATGCCCCATCATCAGGAACCAAATATGTAAGATTGAAAGGACAATTGTGTTTCTGCTCCTAATGATATTTTGTCTCTGAATTCGTATATTCGACTTGTATTTTGAAAGCTGTATCTCTTTGGAAATTGTATTATTTGATATGGACATGTTAGTCACTTTTTGAGCTCTTTATGCTCACCCGTTTGTTGATAAATTTTTGAGGATAGCGTATCGCTTGCTTAAATGTTAAGATTGGGTGAGGCGGTGGAAAGTTTAGATGATTTTTGGGCAGATCTTTGTTAGCATATGTGTATTTGTTGTATAAGATACTCTACATCTTATGAAATGTGACGATGAATCTAAACTGTGGATTTTGTGTAAGATAAAGGATCCCTCATGTATAGGATTTTGGAATGTTATGTTAAATTCATGTAATGATATGATCTTATGGTAATCGTTGGCTTGGTGATTGCATAGTCTTTCCCCACTTGTGAATTTATGTTGCGATTATTATTTTGATGAGTTGAGTTCAGGTTGTATGAATTATCGAGTGGCGTGTGGTATGTTTATGAATTGCAGGGTTATGAATTGGTAGACTATAGAGGTGAGATTTTGATCTGAATGTTTTCTTAGTGACCTCAAATGTGTGTTTGGATCTGGGATAGTTGTGATGAAAATTTTTAAATATTGTCGATATTTTGAGGGTCGTGAGGTGTGACTGAGTCCCTCTAAGCGGGTGGCCTGGCCCTCGGTAGCAGGCATGTGGTCTCGTTAGTTATAAGAATTGCTGTCAGACAAATGCTCGTCCACCAACTAGATGTGGGCATGCACCCACCCATAGAATCAAGAAAGAGCTCCTCAAGCTTGCTATTTGGGCAGTGAGTAAGTTACACACTCCTTTGAGTCAATTTAAGCGCATGACCACTGCTGTGGTGCGTCCATCAATTCCTTTAAGTTTTGACCTTGACCTTTACTCAGCCAAAGACTTTGATTTCTTGTCCGGCAGTGCTTGCAACATGCGATCCTGGAGTCGGCATCGTTTATGGTTGAACTAGGGCGGTTCGATCATCTTCGATTCCCAACTTTCGTTCTTGATTTGAGAACAAAAACCGGTTGGAAAATGTTGCTTATGGCTCTTGTTTTGGAGCATCATTTGATTCATCGATGATCAAGCAATTTCACCTCGCCTAAGGCCTTTTGGCCCTGAATGCCCCCCATGGGTTTGACGAATAGGCATCATTATCAACACCGATGCGATGTTCCGCCGATTCCTCTAATCATGGCTTTACCGATAGAATCCATGTGGCATCCATGCTAATATATGGGAAACTTCGGAGGAACCAAGCTACTAGATGGTTCTGCTTAGCTTAGCCTATCATTGATTGCAGCGAGCGTAGCCGGCTTGCATCGCGCATCGGCGCATGGTTGGCCTTCACCAATTTGCTCAAGCCAAGCAGGCTCAGCATAGTTTCACCATCTTTTCGGTGATCGCATGCATGCTCCAACTCAGAGCTTTGCTGAAGCTTCACACAGAAGATCCTTCAAAGCTAAATAAAGGAGCTAAGCAGCGGACTTGGCCGATTTGCCCTCGATGGATCCTCGTTAAGGTTTTTACTCATTCCAATTGCGGCTCGCCCGGTATCCTTGTGCCTGTCACTGCACGTCGGACCATGGCGATTGAGGGGTGCGTAATCCATGCTCGACTCTTCCGTCTTGTGATGTCAAGTAGCCCGTTTCTCGGTACGATCCTCTCAGGATCGGAAACCATTCCCTCGCGACCCCGTCTGTCACCGGCGCATGGTAGGCCCCTATCCTACCATCGAAAGCGATAGGGCTGAACTTTGAATCGTCGGCCGAACGAGGGCAAGTGCGATCCGTCATTATCATGAATCCGCCAGGCGATCGGGCAAATCCCGCGCCGCATCTTTCGGCCTAATCAATGCATCATCCTAGGAGTCGGGGTTTGTCGCCGTATTAGCTCTAGAATTACTGCACGGTTATCGCGGCACGTGCATCAGAGCAGCCACTATGCGATTTAATGAGCGCCATTCGCATTTGCACGATGCGAAATAGGCATGCATGCGCTAATCGCAGCCATCCGCTGGCCTGCGATGCCAGCATTTCCATGGATTTCGAAAGGCACACTTGATGCTCACCCAGGCAAAGCTCGCATGGCTTTTCTTCACAAGCAAGCTTTGACACCAGCTCAGCAGGAATCTCGCTGCCGATGTCACGCAGCATGCACTTGCAAGCCGCATGAAGCCTCGCATTGCGGAATCAAGCGCCGATTCGGCCGATGCTCCTTTGCATTCGCACAAAGTGCCCTGACATCGGCTCGCTTTGGCGACAAAGCACAGGTAGTGCGATGCATGCTGAGAAAGCACGGCCCGCTGGCCCATTCGGACTTCGCTCTAAGCGTGCGGCGGATTTGACTTCATTCGAGGCATGGGTCAGTGGCGAAAAACTTTCGCTCTGGACTTTAGCCGGATTAAGAGGATGGCATCGTCATGATTTCAAGCAAGGTGAGCGATGATCGGCATTAAGTCGCAGCCATTTTTGGAATCCTCGTAGAAGTTTCTTCTCTGGCTGCTTATTTTATGCTTAAACTGGAACTTGAAGCGGAGCCAGTTGGACTCCAGATCATCGGGAAGCAAAAAGTTGTGGCACCGACGGAATCCATCGGCTTGGGATCTTCCAGGTCCTCAAAGGCTCGGCGACCGCATTCGAGAGCGGCATCAAGCCGCTCATGACTGCGCCGGTTCGCGCTCAAGCATCCACCAACGATCGTTCGCCAAGCCAACAATCGCCTTTGCATCCAGCTGCCCAACCGGGGCTTGGCACAGCAACACGGATACGGCTTGGCAAGCCATCCGGCGGCATCGCGCGCGCTTCCTGTCGTCGCGCGCCGATGGCGCTGCCATGCGTTGGCTGGCATTGCGGAGATCGCGGCGGCCGCGCGCTATCCCAGCGCTCAAGCGGATCATCGGCATTCAAACAGCCCAACCATCCGTGGCCATCTTGGACCAGCCTTCGGGAATTTTGCGGCGTCAAGCAGGATCAAATGTTGCCTTTTCGCATGGCTGCACGCCATTCGCGCCGTCGATGCACCAGCCTGTGATGGGGCCGCTTGGCCTCGGCGACAAGTTTTGGCGTCTGTCGCGTTCACGCCATCGACATGGGGGCGCGAAAACAGCGCAAGCAGCCCATGCAAGCAGCAACTCCGAGCCAGCAGAGGCCAAGCTGTTCGGATTTGGTAACAGCGCGCAAGCAGGCGGCGTTGCCAACGTCGTACCATTTACCCGTTCCCCCCTGGTCCAGCATGCGGAGTTCGGACATGGCGGAATTCAGAGCCGTTCGGGCAAGATCGTAAAGCCGAAGCACCGCCAAAATGCGCCAAGCATTGGCGCGGCAGGCATCATAATGGGCTCGCAAGGTTCACAAGCGGCCGCAATAGCCAATCTTCCAGGTTCGGCAGCTTAGCGGACGACTTTTCCTTTTCAAGATTTGATGCCCTTCGCCTAAAAGCTTGTTCGCGCATGGACTTTGAGCCTAATTGCGCCGCGGGCGCTGAGCGAACTCAAGCTTCAAAAGCCCGCGCCTTCGCGCTTCGAAGCGGAGGCGGAATATGGATTTTTGCGCAAGCGGCGCAAGCGGCAGAGACCGTGGCAGCATTGGCGCGCATCGCCTTCATCGAGATTTCAGCCAGCCAGGTCCATTGCCACCCGGGGCTTTCAGGAAGTCTTGAGGCTGGCCGAAAGCTCCAACGCGTTAGCCATGAAGCAGCCGCCGCCAAAAATGAGGCTTTTCAAGCAGGCCATTTTGCATTTTGGTTGCGGCGGAAGCGCGCGGACGAGCAGAATGACAAGGCGCACACCGTCCCTGTCATGAAAGCCCATCCAGCCACTTGCCCCATGGGAAGTTCGAGTCTTGAGATAGCTGACTAGCCGCTTCGCGCGCGCAGCGCGCGCGAAAACGTGCAAGTGGACCTTGCAAGCAAAAGCGTAAAGCGAAGGCCATTTTGGCTGCAGGGAGCAGCAGCGTGGACAGTGGCCAATGCATGGCAGCGCCATTGTCGGCTCGTCAGCCATTCATGCCATGCCCAGCCATGCCTGTTTGGCCGAGCGTCTTTGAAGCTGTTTTGGGTTGCTTCTTCGCGATGCAGCCCAGCAGCAGCTTTGAGCTTGAAAGCGGCCATTTTTGGGCGCTTCCAGCGGCCGAGCGGCCAGCGGCGAACCCCCGGCCAAAGCAGTCCACAAAATTATCGGGCCAAAACAGGCCATCCATCAGCGGCTGGCAGTTCGCAGCTTTGGAAGCCAAGCCCCTTTGCGCCACGACCAAGCACGTTGCCAAACAACACCGTGCTTTTCAGGCCATCTTCGTGCATGTCCGATGACAGTGCAGCAGCCCGCGGCCATCGCAGCCATTTTTTTTTGCCATGTAGCGCGCAAAGCGGCAGGAAAGCGGCACCAGGCGCACCGTCCGGTCAAAGCCCCATCAGCAGGATGCCACCGAGTTCGAGTCTTGAGCTGTTTCGCTCGCTTCGCTTTGCGATCGCCGCGCACGAAAACAGCCCAAAAACAGCCCAAAGCGGGCCAAAAGCAGGCCATTTTGGCTTTGCAGCATTTTGGCAGCTGCAACGACGCGGAAGCGGCAAAGGCGGAAACCGCCCTCATCAAAGCCCCATCCAGCCCGGTGCCACCCGAAGTTCGAGTGAGTCTTGAGATGGTGACGTTCAATGGCAATCCGTGAATCGCCGCGATCACTGCGAAGGATTGCAAACACAAAAGTGCAGCCAAAAGCAGCTAAAGCAAAGCAGGCCATTTGAGGCTAGCGACGGCGGCGGCGGCAAATGGGCGGAGGCGGCGAAGCGCTGCTCATCAAGCCATCCTTTGCCTTCTCAAGTTCCATCAGAATGGGCGCTGTGCCGCATGCGCGGTAGTTCGAGGCTCTTAGTTAGCCGGCCCAGAGCCAAAAGCTCAGCCTTTGATGATCTGAAGACCATTGGCTTCAGCGGCGAAGACAACTAAGCCGAAGAAAAAGCGCGGGCCGTTTTGCATCGGCAAATTTTGCAAGCGGGAGCAAGCGAACGAATCCCATTCAAAAGCCCAAAGGTTGCGAGCGATCGCTCGTTAAAGCTCCAACAAGCATCTATCCATTGCGCCAAGAGACAAGAAGTCAAGCCAAGCCCAAGCAGCCCTATGCCAAGGAGCCGGGATGTTTCGAAGTGCTTGAGATGGTCTTTTAGCGCAGCGATGCCGCCGCAAGAGTTCAGCAGCTGCTGTCAGCCGCGAACTAAATCAGCCATTGCCAACCCCAGCAGCCAAAGCGAGCCATTGGCGAGTTGAAAGCGGCATGGCGGATTAAAGCGGCGCGACGGCAAGCGGCAGCAAAGCCGCGAGAATCAAATGGGAGCCCAAGGCATCGCAGCAGGCAGCAGGGTTCGAAGTCTTGAAGTGCGGCGTTAGCTGCGCATTCGCGCGATCGCGCGGTCTGCGCGGAAAAGCGAAAAACAGCCCAAAAGCGGGAAGGCCATTTTGGGGGAGAATGTCACGGACAAAATTGTAAAGCGGCTTGTTCGGTGTAATGCTTGTGCTTGTCCGTGTCCCTTTTGGTTGGTTGTCACTTGTAAAGCTTGTAAAGGGCTTGCCAAAGGCAAAATGCCCTATTTGAGTGAGTTTAATGACCATTGTAGGCTTGTACATAAAGTGCGCGTCGAGGAATACTTGTAATAGAATTCGATCTGTAGTGGACCAAATCTATACCTTTGTTGTGCAACTATTCTGAGCTTGTGATATCCATTGTTGGAATGTGCATTGGCTATAAAGTGTTTACTAAAAGAGTGGCTTGTGGATCCCGTGTGAAGCGCTTTCTCTGTCCCGTCTTCTCTTTTTTGGTCCTAAGGGATTGTAGGAGATTTCGGGGAGGCTGACCTTTGCGGTGATACGCATTGGTGCCGCGCGGCTTAAAGCAAAACCAGCTAAGTCCGTGGCGGTTGGTATCGAGCGGGACAAGCTCACTTAGAAACACTTAGCATGCAAGCGTGGGGACCTTGTCGAGGCACCACGAGGACAACAAGCTAAGAAAATTGCGGGCGCACAAAGGTGGGGATGGGTGAGTTTGAAGCGGTGGCTCGGCATTGACACCAAACTTGGCGGTGCTCGAGGAAGCGGGTGCTTGCCAAGGATGAGACCGTGCAAGTTGCGAGTGGGTTGCTCAATGATCGAAAGAGTTGTGCAAAGCTCACAGAGGTGAGGAAAGTTGCAAACTCAAGGAATTCGATACTCATGCAAGGTCTTGCATGCGGACGATGGGTTGTCCAGTGGCCATCCCAAAGCGGTGAAGGTCGGTGCATTGGAGCATTGAAACTTTCTCTTCGGCATGTGCAGGATACTTTTCGTAAGTATGAAGCTGAAGTGTGCAACGGAGTTGCAGCATGTTGCTAGACCGAGAGGAGTGCGGTGCTGAGCTGTATTGGTGAAGTGTCACAATCTAGCAAGTGCATTTTGCAATGGCAGAATTGGGCACGATTTGTTCAGCAAAGCGGAGTAGTCAAGGGATGGTGGTCTCCAAAACTTCCTAAAGGAAGGATGCGAAGAGAGATGTTGCTCCAGCAGGCGAGATATCCAGGAGGATAAGTCCGCTCTCGAGAATGTGAATGCGGTGCAATGAAGCGTTGAGAGTACCTCAAGGCGAGCTCGATGGATCGAGTGGCGGTGAGAGTCATCGCATGATCTCGCAAGTGGCAATGCGTTGGTGGACGCATAGCGAGATCAAGTGGGGGAGCAACCCAGGGCAACACAAAGTGAAGGCACACTAAGAGCCGATAGTGAGATCGGACTCAATAGAGGGCTGACCCGTGGAATGGTGGGCGTGAGGGCCACCATTAATCAATGCTAATCGAGAAGCAGAGCAACTTGGGGAAAACTTGGTGAAGTACCCAAATCGCGTGAAGGAGTTGGCTTTGAAGATGGAACATGGAGGCGGAGGCTTGGTGCTTTCCTTAGGCGAGGTCAAGGACATGGACTCTTGCGAGAGGCAGGAATCGGATCATGTCGTTCCATGGGTTTCATATTCGAGATGGAGCCGACTCATCTTGCATGGTGCCAAAGACAAAGGAGCTTTGAGGCACATACATCTTATCTCGATGAAGCATTTGGTGGAGATTCTAGCGGCCTTGATTTCTTTGAGAGCAAAGTTGGTGTCAAAAGGCCTTGACACGGGGCAAGAGGATGCGAGCAGCTACTCTTGAAGAATATGCCGCAGTGTTGCTATTCGAGTTGCCATGATGAAGCGGTGTGCAGCGGAGATTGTCTTTGGTAGTAAGGCGAGTCGGGATCGGACAATGGTGCACCTATTTCAGCGAAGTCGAGGGGACTTCGAGAGAGCTGCTAGGCGATGGATTGTCCTAGAGCTAGACCGTCGAGTGTGACCGAGAGTGGGTGGGCGAAGGTCGATTGCCAAAGAAGCGAACAGAATCGAAATCGAAGTGGCGAAGGCCTGCGATGTGTTGGCGGAGTCCACACATGGAGATATCGCGATTCGAGTTCATACCACGAGGATCGAGAATGCAGGAGATGTCACCAGGAGGCGACATGATGCGAGGGATCGGGGTGGAATGGTTCGTGGCAAAGGCGACACACAGTGTGTCCGTGAGGACATGGTCATCTGGAGATATGGCGGGAGCGCGACAAGGAGCTCCAAGTTGGTGAACAACACGGCGGTAAGAAGAGCTATGGATTCAAGCGGTGAATGCCATGGTACCCATGAGGCGGGTCTTCCGTGCGTGCACCGAATGTTGCATTGAATGGAAGCCTTGGACATCGGCTTATGGGAAGTGTGCACTCTCGAGGAAGAAGTTCGAGATGCAAATACCAGGGAGTCCCATTTGGGGACTGGATCATCTGAGAGGTATGATCGGGGCTGCTGAAAAGTGGAACTACTTGAGCTCACATTAAAGCAAGGAGAGCCGGCAAGAGTCGGAGGACAAGGCCGAGTAAGCGAACATTGCAGCCAATGAAGCTAAGGAGAAGCAGAAATGGTGCAAGTCCTGCAACATGGTGGCGGTGGCCATACATGGGAGTTGCGATCTGTATTTCCATCGACCAAGTGAAGCTGCTCGAGAACACAGAGGTGTTGAAGCGGTGGTCGAAAAAGGCGTAAAGCAATAGCGAGTCAAGAGGACTCGGCTACCCAAGATCAATCATCGGTTAGATTGAAGGTGAACTCGAGAGGAGTGTCACAATGCGCGAGGCGAGATCTACCGATCACGAAGAAGGGATGCGAGATCTGAGACAGCGGATAGTAGTGCCATTGGCGTCGCGCAATGCCATGGTAATGCGGCCGAGGCGGGACTTCGAGGAGTCATCAATCCCTTGCTCTCTTAGAGGAGAGCACTTGGTCGTGATATGGGCCGTGGAGGAGGAGAATGCTTTGGCAAACTCCATGTACCAAGACAAGGCTGAAGAAGCGAAGCCGAGAGAACCGTAAGACCAATGTCAGCAGACTTTCTATCAAGATAGCCGTGAGTGAAGGACTTGGTCGATGCAAGAGTGCATGACCAAGGATCGGAGCGAGGCGATGCTGTGGTCTTTGTACCTTTACTACTCGAGAGAGTCGGCGCGAAATGATGGAGAAAGCGGTACAATCCCAAAGCGACCAAATCTATCGGAACTTACTCCAAGTTGGAGTGATAACTTCTTGCATTCGAAGTTCAATGGCAATGAGAAGGTGAATCACGATGGTGACTCGGCGCAAGGATTGCAAACACTTCAAGTGCCGGAAGTGTGAGCTAAAAAGCGGCGAAGTCGAGTAACCGGACTCGGCCTTGAAGTACAAACTCGAGGAGGCGGGCGAAGACAAGTAACCTTTGCCTTCTCAACTCCCAAGAGAATGGCGGAACTCCGGTACCCAGCTCTCTTAGTTATCAGCAGAGAGAGCTACTGCTGCGGATGTGAAGACCCTTGAAGACAACTAAGTGGAAGAAGATTCGATGGGCAAATTTTGCGGAGGAAGGACACTGAAAACTTCAAAGGTTGCGAGGTGATGCTCGTTAAAGCTCCAACAAAGCATCTATCCAGTTCAAGAGACAAGAAGAATTTGAAGAATGGCGCATATCAAAGATGGTCTTTTCCCTTCATCAGATGAATCCGCAAGAACCAGCAAGGATCAGCACAACTTTGCCAACCCCACACCAAAGTCAGAGTCATTGGCGAGTTGAAGCAGCACGGCGGATTAAAGTTCGACGACTCAACAACAAGCGGAGAACAAATGGGAGCCAAAGGGCGCATCGCAGCAGGAAGCGAGAAGATCGAAGATCAAAAGAAAAAAGTTGCAGCGTCGGCAAAAAGGCGAGGGCGTCGAAGGATTAAGTGGGGAGAATGTCACGGACAAAATTGTAAGCGGCTTGTTGTTCGGTGTAATGCTTATGCTTGTCGTGTCCCTTTTGGTTTGTTATACTTGTAAAGCTTGTAAAGGGCTTGCCAAAGGCAAAATGCCCTATTTGAGTGAGTTTGGCGACCATTGTAGGCTTGTACATAAAGTAAAGTTTGTGTCGAGGAATACTTGTAATAGAATTCGATCTGTAGTGGACCAAATTTATACCTTTGTTGTGCAAAGCATTACGAGCTTGTGATATCCATTGTTGGAATGTGCATTGGCTATAAAGTGTTTTACTAAAAAAGTGGCTTGTGGATCCGTGTGAAGCGCTTTCTCTGTCCGTCTTCTCTTTTGCAGGTCCTAAGGGATTGTAGGAGGAGATTTCGGGAGAGGTGACCTTTGCGGTGATCGCATTGGTGCCCGCCGCGGCTTAAGCAAAACCAGCTAAGTCCGTCGAGTCTTGAGATGGTGGCGTGCCGCGCGCGCGATGCGCGCGAAAACAGCCCAAAAACAGCCCAAAGCGGGCCAAAAGCAGGGCAGCGACAAGCGGCGGCGGCGGCAGCGCGGCGAAGCGCAGCAGCACCGTCATCGAAAGCCCCATCAGCCCTGTGCCACGGGGTTCGAAGTCTTGAGATGGTGGATTTCGCTCCGCTCGCCGCGATCGCCGCAGCACGCGAAAACAGCCCAAAAACAGCCCAAAACGGGCCAAAACAGGCCATTTTTGGCTGTGCAAGCGAGCGACAAGCGGCGAGCGGCGGCGACAAGCAGGGCGCAACACCGTCCCTGTCATCGAAAGCCCCATCAGCCCTGTGCCACCGGGAGTTCGAGTCTTGAGATGGTGGCGTTCGCGCGCCGCTTCGCCGCGATCGCGCCGCGCACGCGAAAACAGCCAAAAACAGCCCAAAAGCGGGCCAAAAGCAGGCCATTTTGGCTGCGTGAAGCGGCGACAAGCGGCGGCGGACAGCGGCGGCGGCGGCAACACCGTCCCTGTCATCGAAAGCCCCATCCAGCCCCTGTGCCACCGGGAAGTTCGAGTCTTGAGATGGTGACGTTCGCTCCGCTTCCGCTTCGCCGCGTCGCGCTGCGCGAAAACAGCCCAAAAACAGCCCAAAGCGGGCCAAAGCAGGCCATTTTTGGTGCGTGAGCGGCGACGAGCAGCGGCGGCAGCAGCGGCGGCGGCGGGCAGCACCGTCCCCATCATCGAAAGCCCCATCAGCCCTGTGCCATGCCCGGGAGTTCGAGTCTTGAGATAGCTGGCGTTCGCTCCGCTCGCCTTCGCCGCGCGATGCGCGCGCGCGAAAACAGCCCAAAAACAGCCCAAAGCGGGCCAAAAGCAGGCCATTTTGGCTGCGAAGCGGCGCGCGGCGGCGGACAGCGGCGGCGGCGGGCAAGCACCGTCCCTGTCATCGAAAGCCCCATCCAGCCCTGTGCCACCGAAGTTTCGAGTCTTGAGATGGTGACGTTCGCGCTCGCTTCGCCCGCATCGCGCGCATGCGAAAACAAGCCCAAAAACAGCCAAAAGCAAAACAGCCAAAACAGCTGCAAAAGCGCGGAAGCAAAAGCAGGCCACCGTCCCTGTTATCAAAGCCCCATCCAGCCCTGTGCCACCACCGGGTTTCGAGTCTTGAGATGGTGCGTTCGCGCCGCTTCGCCGCGATCGCGCGGCGAAAACAACCCAAAGCAGCCCAAAGCGGGCCCAGGCCATTTTGGGCTGCGAAGCCAGCGGCGGCGGCCAGACGGCCGAAAACACCGTCCTGTTATCGAAAGCCCCATCCAGCCCTGTGCCACCGGAAGTTCGAGTCTTGAGATGCTGGCGTTCGCTCCGCTCGCGCGTGATCGCGCATGCGCGAAAACAGCCCAAAAACAGCCCAAAAGCGGGCCAAAAGCAGGCCATTTTGGCTGCGGCAGCGGCGGCAAGCGGCGGACAGCAGCGAAGCGGCGCACCGTCCCTGTCATCGAAAGCCCCATCAGCCCTGTGCCACCGGGAGTTCGAAGTCTTGAGATGGTGACGTTTCGCGCCGCTTCGCCGTGATCGCGCGAGCGCGAAAACAGCCCAAAAACAGCCCCAAACGGGCCAAAAGCAGGCCATTTTGGCTGCTGCGAAGCGGCGGCGGCAGCGGCGGAGCAAGCGAAGCGGCGGCGGGCAGCACCGTCCCATCATCGAAAGCCCCATCAGCCCTGTGCCACCGGGGTTTCGAGTCTTGAGATGGTGGCGTTTCGCCGCTTCGCCGTGATCGCGCGCAGCGCGAAAACAGCCCAAAAACAGCCCAAAAGCGGGCCAAAAGCAGGCCATTTTGGCTGCGTGAGCGGCGCGACAGCGGCGGACAGGCAAGCGGCGAAGCGGCGGGCGCACCGTCCCTGTTATCGAAAGCCCCATCAGCCCTGTGCCACCGGGGGTTCGAGTCTTGAGATGGTGGCGTTCGCGCCGCTTCGCCGTGATCGCGCACGTGCGAAAACAGCCCAAAAACAGCCCAAAACGGGCCAAAACAGGCCATTTTTAGCTGCGCGAGCAAGCAACGAGCGGCGGACAGCGAGCGAAGCGGCGGGCAGCACCGTCCCTGTTATCCGAAAGCCCCATCAACCCCTGTGCCACCGGGGTTCGAGTCTTGAGATGGTGACGTTCGCGCCGCTTCGCCGCGATCGCGCACGCGAAAACAGCCCAAAAACAGCCAAAAACGGGCCAAAAGCAGGCCATTTTGGGTGGCAGCGCAGCGCGGCGGCAGACGGCGGCAGCGGCGGCGGCAGCACCGTCCCTGTCATCAAAGCCCCATCAGCCCTGTGCCACGAGAAGTTCGAAGTCTTGAGATGGCGGCGTTCGCGCCGCTTCGCCGCGATCGCGCCGCGTGCGAAAACAGCCAAAAAAGCCCAAAGCGGGCCAAAGCAGGCCATTTTGGCTGCGAAGCGACAGCGGCGACAGCGGCGGACAGCAGCGGCGGCGGGCAACACCGTCCCTGTTATCAAAGCCCCATCAGCCCTGTGCCAGAAAACACCCAAAAACAGCCCCAAAACGGGCCAAAACAGGCCACTTTTGGCTGTGCGAGCGAGCGACGAGCGGCGGACAGCGAGCGAAGCAGCGGGCAGTTTTCAGCCGGAGCATCTCGGCTGCAGCTGAGGTTGGTAGGTTTGTTCGTTCAGCACGCACGTTCGTTCGTTCAGCATGCACGTTCGTTCGTTCAGCACGCACGTCCGTTCAGCACGTTCGCTCCTGCATTGCAGCACGTTCGCTCCTGCACAGCAGTCATGAAACGCGTCTGAGCGAGCGGGGACACTTTGGCGCTTGCGGCGGCGCTTGCAGCGAGGCGGAAAGCGAAGAAGCGCTTGCAGCGAAGCGAAGCGGCGCGCAGCGCGCGGCGAGAAGCGAAGCAGCCGCGCTTGCAGCAGGAGCGGGAGAAGCAGCCGCGCTTGCAGCAGAGGCGGGAAAGCGAAAGCGCTTGCAGCGAGGCGAAGGGAGAAGCGAAGGCGCTGCAGAAGCGAAGCGCGCTTGGCAGCGAAGCGGCGCTTGCAGCTGCGGCAAGCTTAGCAAGCGGCAGCGCTTACGGCCAGCGAGCATGCATGCTTCCGTCACATGGTGGAAGCGGCGAGAGAGAAAGTGGCTTAGGCTCTATCGCAACCTTGCTCGGCAGGCGCATCTGACGGCGCATCGAGGCAGTTTTCAACCTCATCCGGATGA
>JAIWVJ010000115.1:0-17717 GCA_024322285.1 Musa beccarii
CCCTACGCGCCACGAGAACTCCTACGCGACACAAGTGTCTTGTCGGCTTGTCGGCTTGTTCCCGACTGACGCGTAACAAGAACACACTGACGCGTTACATTAGTTTCCGGACTGCCGCGACACGTTAGTAGTGTCTTGTCTGTCTAGTAGTTACTTGTCTGCTTGTCGGCTTGTCGACTTGTCTAGTAGTTCCTTGTCGTCTTGTCTAGCTGTCTGTCTGCTTGTTTAGTAGTTGCTTGTCGGCTTGTCGACTTGTCTAGTAGTGTCTTGGCCCCTCTCCGTAGTCAACAAATACTTCTTTCGCCTGCATCCTTCAACTGAACTGATGAGCCCTGCTCTCCGGGAGCTCAATTAAGTATATAGTAAGCTCAATTAAGTATATAGTACGAGTAATAAGTAAGTGTCCTATTCGTTGGGTTCTGCAAGTGAAGGAGAGGCCTATATAGTAAGTTGGGGAAGCTGGAAGGAAAGTTTGAATACTTGTTCTGCTCCAGTGTTTTCATATATAGAAGCAGTTACGAGAAGAAACAGTGTTGAACGACTAGACTCCTTACGCGCACCTTTGACCCTTTGCTTATCGAGCTGGATTTGAAACCATTGTTTGAAACCATTGCTTTAAGAACTTGAAACAGGATACGTGGATACCTTGGATACCTAACTGGGTACCTAACAGCTTCCTTTACTTACTTTCTACTTTACTTTAGAGTAATATGTTGACTTTTTCTTGCCAACCCGACAAGCAGACTGCTTTTAATATAAGTAAGGGCAGTTATTGGACAGCCGGCTATTCTGGTATCAAACAAAAGCAGAGGATTTAGCAAGGCAAAGGCGGGTATAGTATGCAAGTGTAGTTTAGGTCGGGGAATACAATTGTTCGTCAACTCTCAAAGTAATAATGGAATTTGATCTCTGCTGCTGCTGATGCTGGGATTCAAAAGATAGAGGAGCATTTTCTTTACGGAATTTCTATGCCATGTGCTACAAACGAAAGATGGAATTCCTTATTGGTTTTCCTTGGTCCTCCGCGCAAGAATACTAAGTCAGTACGAGATAAGCAACTTTATGAAATTCCTACTACTTTATAGGCGGGGGAGAGAGAGATTCAATTACAGGGTTCCTTGGAGAAAGACTAAGTGGAGTTTATTATTAGTAGTAACCTCAATCTATCTTCCCTAGGTGTGGAACAAGACTGATTCTTTATCTTCTTATTCTATATGAGTGCTCTTTCCTTCCCGCTTCCTTCCTTTCGCAAAGCTTCTGATCTAGTCCACTTGACTTGCTGCAGACTTTCTATACGACAACTAAGGTAAAGCCAATAACATATCTCATAGACTACACTTGAAATACGACTCCTTACTCCTTACTTGTTGAACTAAGCTGGGCACCCTGGTAGTTGCGGCGCGGCTTGGCGGAGCAGAAATGGATAGGTCACTTTCAGCCTAATCAGAGTTTTTGGAGATGAAACTAATCGGAGTTAGCAGAGATTCAATAGTATCTCCCCTGCCTGGCCGACTTTCTTTTCCATTCCATTCTGAACTATAAGGGGGGTTCTTTTTACCCTTGCCAACCTCTATGTCTTGTGT
Source organism: Musa beccarii (assembly GCA_024322285.1). Taxonomy (NCBI): domain Eukaryota; kingdom Viridiplantae; phylum Streptophyta; class Magnoliopsida; order Zingiberales; family Musaceae; genus Musa; species Musa beccarii. The sequence continues at coordinate 1,584 of JAIWVJ010000115.1, forward strand.
TCTAAGCCTCTCCTCGCTTACTTATACTTACTTCTGTCATTTCTTAAAGATTCTATATGTCCTCCCACTTGTTCTTATACTCTGGACTCTTATACTAATGTAAAGAAAGGAATCAAGATATTTACTTCAATCATATCCCAACTCAAAGCAAGTAAGGGGTATAGGCTCAAGAATAGACAGGAGGCAAAGTTCTGTTGCTTATAGAAAGACGTAAAGAAACGGAAGAGGAATACAATTGAGTTCACCCTAGACTAGAGTACTTTAGTTATTGCCCGGCCCGAAACAATAATGAGTTTGCTTGCTTCATTTCCCTTGTTTGTTGAACACAGCCTTACTTACCTTATTTGGTGTATTTTTCTGCCCCAACTCTCCATTCCTTCCCGTCCCGCGCTGACCTGGCTTTAGCCTTCCTTCGCATTAAAAACTCTAACGTTACTCACTCCCTCACAGAGACCTTAAGAAACAAACCCCTTTTGCATCGTTTAAGCCTTGGTCAACTCATCGTGGAATTAATAATTGATACTATCAAAGGAAATGTGAATTCATTTTGCCATATATCTTTCTTGTGTCATTGCACAACGGTTAGGGTGGATCGAAAGCCTAAGTTCTTAACGGGTAGATCGAAAGCTACTGGTAGATCGAAAGCTACTGGTAGATCGAATGCAAGGAAGGGAAGGGATGCTGCTGTGTCTTGTATAGAAAAAATGGGTAATTAGATCTGAAGAAGAGTCACTCGTTAACGGGAGCTCGAGGAGTGATTCCATCAATTCTTCTTTTACTTACGCTTAAGGGTCTTAGTGAGCTGCTTGAGATTACATTCCCACTTTAGAGGCGGGTGAGAGATATTCCTTAAGAACAGTCAATTCAGAAGCTTCCTTATATTTCCCCTTATGATGATCTCGTAGACAACTTGGGCTAAGAATAGTTATTCAATTCATTCGGCAAGTCATAATTAAGGTATTAGAGCAATAGGTCTTATACTCATTAATGGAGTCAAGGTTCGGAAAGGAATGAAAGCAAAGCACAGGAAAGGGAAAGTAAAGAGGCGAGCTATAGGGCCCATACAAAGATTATTTGCGAACTCCACAAACAAGGGAACAAGCAACGTCAACGTACTGAACCACTGCTCCACTCGGAGTTGGCTGTCACTTAATCTTAATGTTTTTCTGTCTCGTTAATACAGTAGCAACAAATAATAACGATAGTTTACCTTGTGAAACAAGAACACGAAAGCTTGTGTCTGTCCTTCATACGAGTCTGACTGAGTCTCTTTCAGTGCGAATTCCGTCTACAAGTCAAGTTATTGCAAAAGAGCTCGGTGTTGGGTATTTTATCGGCTTTCAGCACCTAGTTTATAGGCAGGTAATAGAGATTCCTTATTTTGAGTATTGGTTGTTTCAGCGCTTAAATCAATTCCGCCATTCTGATGCTCCAGTTAGCGCCCCAAGAGAGTTAGGAGTTGGGTATCCTATCCAGTGTTGTATCCTGTTTCAAGTAAAGCTCTATAAGAAAAGAATAAGATGCCGAAGATGGTTAATTAGCTGGATCCAGATGAAGGAAGTTCAATTTCAAGTTCAAGTGACGGATAAGAAGTGTTACCGACACCGACACCGCGTATATAAGTCTGGACCGCTATTCAACTAGGTTTAAGCAATGTATTTACTTAGATCTAGCATTGGTGCTCGAGAAACTCAATTAAAGGATTTTCTTGCCTTGCTCCTGCGCTGGAGTCAGGTTGTTCGCTGGAGTTAGTTCAGTCTAGGAAAGTAGCTAGAGTTGGAGAAGGCCTAATACAACATTCGGGAAGGGCATAATTGAGTACAACCTTTGAGGCGTTAACTTGGCGAGTGGAATTGTATCTAGAAGCTGTTTCAAGAGAATAATTTGTTTCAATGGGTGAAGTTCCCAAAAACGTGACTCGTAAGAACTTTGAACTTGTATATAACCATCTGTTCTCTCCTCTTCTCTAGTTTAAGATGCTGTTATCAATTCCAGTTACGTATCAAATAAATAAAGAAGTGAGTCTAATATAGACAGACAGAGGTTATTAGACATAGGATTAGGATTGAGCTCCGTGGTCGGCGAGAAGAAAGTGGAGTTTCTATCAAGCCTGGGTATCAATAAGTCTAAAGTCTGGTAGATGCTCCAGAAGGGCAAGGAATGATTGGCAAGCACCATTCTCAAGGATTGGAACTCTACAGGCATTGCACAGAAGAAAGAATTGTTGATAGTATAGAGACTCACCCTCTTGCTCGGCTCTTCGCTTCCCCCCTTGTTGACAGTACTGTTTACTTAAGAAGAATCAGTTCTTGTGCTGGCGACGAAAGAAAGAGAATCAGCTGCCCACGGGAAAGTGTTGTTCAGGGGAGGAAAGAAGCTTCAGAGTATTAGCCCGGAGCCCGAGCTCTCGTAAGCATTCCGAGAATAAGCTTACATTACTAGGCGTTTTGTTCACACGTTAGTTTGATTGCTTCACTTTCTCATTTCTAAATTATGTTAAGGGATTCGCACACTGATCCCATCCCGCTCTGCTCCTTCTTTAGCGCTAGAAAGATCACCAGACTAATAATGAACTAAAGAGAAACTGTCTGTCTTGACTTATCCGTTAACGCTTTACGCGTTGCTGGTGGACTTATTTCTTTTGTTTTCGTTGCTGGCACTGCTCACCCCTTGAATAGCGTAAGAAGACCTTGATACTTTACTGCAGGCTCTGCTCACCCATGGATGTCGGCACCCAATCACTCTTGCTTTAAGGAACAAATACACCGGCGAACTCAACTGTCTGCTGAAGAAGGAATTGAGGCACACACAGAATAAGCAAGGGTTGGCTAATGAGACAACTGACGTGCGATAGATTTGTAGTGTTGAAGTGACCATCCCTCTCTATATGATGTGCACTGGCTGAAGAAGAAGCAAGTGGTAGATCGAAAGCAAAGGTAGCTAGATTTTCCATTCCTAAGGTGAGTTAGGAGTTCGAGTTCGTTGCTGCTTGTTCGTAGCGCAAGAACAAGTAACGTTGAAAGAAAGGAACCAATGCTGTTTGTTTGTAAGGAAAGGGAAGCACAATGCTGTTTGAGTAAGGAGTGAGGTTTAGCAAGAGAGGTTATAGGTTACTTACTTTGTATATTAGCTCTCGAAAAATGGAAGCAGTTTCTTTCGCAAGTAAAAGAGCTCACGTAAGCTATAGAGTTGCTTGTTCCTTGTGCTTACTGGAGCGGGTGTTAAGTGAACGCTTACTTTATTCTCGTCTCGTTGTGCTAACGCTTACTGGTTCGGGTGTTAACGCTTACTCTCGGGATGCTAACGGAGAGTTCGAGTAGTTTACCCTATTTCAACTATGCTCAATACAAGCAAGCACTGTAAGAGACAATACTAACAAGAGAGCTACAATAAAAGACTGAACGCTTAAAAGCGAAAATCAAAGAATGAACAAGGCAACTAAGCGCATATAGAAAGTTGGGCTTCTTTATCGCCCTAAAGAAAGGGAGGCTTCCACGACCCAACCCCTCCTTGAAGTTTTGTTTATTCCCGCTTAAGGTACTGATCCAGCTTATAATCCCTATAAAGAGAAGAAGCTGTTTCAACTGAATATGCAGCGGTGTCAAGGCGGTAAGCAGGAAGTCAAGTTTCCACTATAGTTGGGGCATTTCACTAACTGTACTTTGGTTGTTTGTCGAATTCCTTATCTTATAGAAAGAGAAGATCTCATTTAGTATAGAATTTTGTAGTTGTTTGGCCCCTTTCTATTACTATTAATGGTTTCTTCTCTGAACTCAATTCCATAACTCCCTCTCCCGTGACCCTTGTATGAATTCTGTCTTTATAGCTCAGCTTATCTACTAAGTATAAGAAGCGGACCCATCCTCTGGTATTGAATTGTCTCCCACAAACACATGACTCGTAATTAATGGCCGAGCGACTACTAGACTTAACTAGACTTAACGAGCACTTAAACGAAACTTGAAACAATGAATTGCACTCTAGAAACTATTAGAATATAACGCGTAACAAACAAGTCACTACTAATGGAAAAGTGGCTAAGCGTAAGAAAGAAGCAACATCTATTAAGCGCGTTAGTCCGGGTTCCTTATTTGAGCGTCAGCGAGCGGATCTGGAGTTACTTGTTGGGTTGACAGCCCACTGATTCCTAACTGCTTTTCGTACTCCCCTAAACTCACTGCTATGACTTGCTTAACTTGAGTTCCTTTAAGTAAGTATTATAGTATCATTAATTTCAATGAAGGGAAGGACAACTAAACTAATAGCGGCGTAACCTTACTTTCAGAATGGAATTTGGGCGCCTTGCTTATACGAGCATAGTAAACAAACGGAAGAAGAATATTGGAGAGTGCAGCACAACTTATAGAAGAGAGAACGTAAAAACACTATAACACCGACACTAACCCTAGAGCTATAGTAATTCGCGTTAGCCGTTTCGAAAGACATTGTTTGTTCAAGCTATAATCACACCGATCCAAATCTTGCTTATGATATTTGCCTCTGGTCGCCTTGAATAAAGAAAGAGTGTCCTATCCCTCTCCCTTGGTTACACACTTTTCTCTGGAGACTTTGACACTGAATCACTTACCGTACCTGATGTGCACTTTTTGAACTTACTGATAAGGGCACGGAACTTGAACTGTCTTCTACTTTCCCTGACGCTGACACCGCTGATTCATTACACTTGACCATTCGAGTCTAAGAACAGAGGGCACTTTTGATCCGCCTTTTAGTCCGTGGAACAAGAGAACGTTTAGAATTCCACAAGCATATACATATTAGCTTAATTAAGACTACCAAACTACTTGAATTGCCTGCTTAACTGACTGAACTACTTGATTATTTCTACCTTTAGGCTCTTCTCTTATTCGTAGTTTCTACCTTTAGGATTAGGCTCTTATCTTCTCTTATTCGTATCTTCTTTTCTCTTATTCGTAGTCTTAAGCTAAGCAGTAGTTGTCCGTAGCAAGTCCAGATCGCATTCAATAAAAGGCTTCCCAGGGCAAACAAAAGAAAGGGCAGTTCAGAATGAGCTGGCTTGTGGAAGCTGACAAAAGGCACGAAGTAAGCGCATATATGGGGATGCCCTAAAATAGGTAGAGTTGTCTTTCTATGTAGAATGATTTCTATGTGGATAGGTGCACAGAACCGAGACTTGAAAGGATAGGGCATCTCATACAATCCTAGACCTGACTCAAACACCGACCCCCTTTACTCCACCTTAAAGCTAACACTATAAATTCCTATTCCTCTGTGCTCTTTGCTTTCTGGAATTAAGAATAATGAAATACGTAGATAGAAGATCATCTCTTTGTACGTAGATAGAAGATTCTCTCTTTGCGTGAACGAATGCCTACCACACTTCTAACTCCTAAGCGCAAACAAACATTAATAAGCTTGTAGAGTTCTTAAGCCCCTTTCCTTCCCTTTATGTGGGTCTACTGGAAATGAATGGGAATATAGACAAATGAGGAAGAATAAAGCGCATGGAATTAGCTAAAACATTTGATTCTAACATCTGTAGAACCAGAATGGAAGGTTTTGTGCTGATTACCAGTTCTTCCTCCTGAGTCGAGTTTAGACCAATCATTTATAGGATGGGGGGTAAACTAATAAGTAAGGATATTTAATGGACTCTATAGACGAGGTTATCTATAAGAATAATACTATTACCGATCTATTAGCAACAAGTAGATCTACGCCAGGGGAATTAGTAATGTGTCAGGAGAAATTGGTACAAGAGGCCGTGGATACACTTCTTGATAATGGGATCCGTGGACAACCAATGAGGGATGGTCATAATAAAGTTTACAAGTCATTTTCAGATGTAATTGAAGGCAAAGAGGGAAGATTTCGTGAGACTCTGCTTGGTAAACGTGTCGATTATTCGGGACGTTCCGTCATTGTCGTGGGTCCTTCTGCCAATACATCATGTGATTACCTCGAGAAATAGCAATAGAGCTTTCCAAACATTTGTAATTCGTGGTCTAATTGTGACAACATGTTGCTTCTAACATAGGAATTGCTAAAAGTCACCCGGGAAAAAGAACTCATTGTAAGGGAAATACTTCAAGAAGGCGTGGGGGCATCCTGTATTATTGAATAGAGCACCCACCCTGCACAGATAGGTATACAGGCGTTCCAACCTTTAGTGGTGGAGTGGACGCGCTATTTGTTTACATCCATTAGTTTGTGGCGCGGGTTTCAATGCAGACTTTGAGTGCTGATCAAATGGTTGTTCATGTACCTTTATCTTTTGAAGCTCAAGCGGAGGCCTCGTTTACTTATGTTTTCCTCATATGAATCTCTTTGTCTCCAGCTATTGGGGATCCTACTTCGGGGTACCAACTCAAGATATGCTTATCGGACTCTATTTATTAACGATTGGGAATCGTCGAGGTATTTGTGCAAATAGGTATAATCCATATAGATATAGTTGCGGAAACTACCAAAATAAAAAAGTTGACAATAAAAAAAATGACTATAGGTATACGAAAAAGAAAGAACCCTATTTTTCTAGTTCCTATGATGCACTTGGAGCTTATCAACAGAAACGAATTAGTTTAGATAGTCCTTTGTGGCTCCGATGGAGACTAGATCAACGTGTCATTGGCTCAAGAGAAGTTCATCAAATCGAAGTTTCAATATGTTTCTTTAGGGTATTTATCATGAGATTTATTGGGCACCATCTTCTAGTAGGAAGTGTAAATAAAAGGAAAGTAAGTAAGTATGTATATACATTGAACTACAATTGGTCATATTGATTTGGATCGATAAATGGAGGAAGCCATACAGAAAGGGTTTTGTCGAGCCTCACTCATATGCTATCTAAACTAAGAAATCAGATTAGGCGATGTTCGTGCCCATGGTAATCTGGTCTCCCCAATTTGACTGGTATCAATTTCTGAATTTCTGTGTGAATCAAGATTGAGATTGGAGGAAAGGCAAAGTCTACCCAACGCTCGACAGTATTGGAGAGGATTTTTAAGCCACGACTAGACAAGTCGACAAGCCACGACTAGACAAGACACTACTAATCAATGTCGCGTCAGGAGTGCGGCGTGACGCGTAGAGTTAGTTGGCCAACCAAGCAACTACTAATGTTTTGCGCGGTAGCGAGTTAAAGAGCGTCAGTAGTGCCTCGTGTCCCAAGCAGGGGCCATCTTCTTTGTCGAGCATCTGCAAGCTTCAAGTCCTCCTCAACTTACGGGATCTATAGGTCGTTGGACGAAGGCACAGCTCGCCGGGAATGTAAGACGCCTGTAACCCATTCCTTGCCTTACCTTTACAAAGGAAGGGCCTTTTATGTAAGCTCATGGAAGGTAGAAAAGGAATCTATTCGATTCTAATAAGCGGGTTACAGACAGAGCTTGGCAGAGTATCAAAGCTATTCGAAATCGGATCAGGAGATGTTTTCATTAGAATATCGACATACCACCTTGACCACTTCAAAGACAGGTTCGAAGAAGGCTGGCGCCAAAGACGGAACCTAACTCAGTGTTGCCAGTCGATCTCTCCTCTTTACCTCGCATCAAACGATTTATTCTTTCTTGAAACAGGAGGCGGCCATCAAGCTACACTTTGTGAGATAAAGGAGACCTCACTGGTTGCTGCGAACTCCAATTAGGCCAATTTCGAATTATGACCTGAGGTAGCCGGAGAGGAAGCCAGAGGGGGCCGAGGTGGGAAAGGCAGAAATGTTTAGAGATGGAGCACTGCACTCGAGACAGAGCGCCTCAAGACTTACCTTATACTTTACTTATTAGGATGTAGATCTAGATAGAGGCGATCGATAGTGATAACTAACAAATGTTCTATAATGAGATTTGAGCAGCCTGTAACATGTGTGAAACATGGGCAATGGGTGAGTTTTATTAGTGAGCTCTAGTTCCTTTTCAAGAATGAGGAATGACATGAAAGAAAGCCACATTCTTTATAAGTGTGAAAGAACTGGAGTTCCTTTTTGAATTGACTTAGATAAGGTTTCAGAATGAAGCTAAGCAAGGCAGTTTGTTCAGGTGAGGCAGAAGAAGAAAGCATTCGGATTTCTGAGGCAACTATTCCAGAGCCTTTTATATCCACTAATTGGCTCTACTAATTGGGAGGTAGCTACGTTGCTTGGCGATCTAAACCTCAACGTGTGAAACCGAAACTGATCTAACATTGAAATAGCACCTGAAGCCGAAAGCAAGAAATCGACATCTAACTGAGACATCTGTGAGATCAGACCGGCCTGCTATTTGAAATCGTCCTGCACTTTTTCCTTTGTGGCTCTTGCAAATGGATTAAGCATCCTACAGACCTTGAAGCTGAAGCTCTCAGACATATCTTATTGTTCAAAATATACTATAACACATAAAAGTCCATCGTGTGCTATGGGATATCTTCCTGTAGTAGATAGAGAATCTAGAATGCTTCTCGTCTTCAGCTTGGTCCGGGACAGTTGCCAATGAGAAGGTGCTCCAGAACCCTATCTTCCAGCCATTTCTGTAAAATCAACCTAACGTTCTCTTCTGTGCATGGAAACTTTGGCCTGTGGCAGCCTTGGGTTTGGATCAATAAAGTTGCAAGGAGTTTTCTGCTCTGAGAGCACTGAAGTTTTACCTTATTCTATTTAGTATTAAGAGTAAAAAACACTGCTTTCTAAAAGCAAAAAGTATAGAAAACGAGCTGTGCTTACTGCTGGACTGGCGCCAATACTCACAAAAGGAGGATTAGTGAAGGTCACATTCTAAGAACATGGGAAATTCTAATAAGAATAATAAGCAAAAATATGTTTCCCTAAAAGGTGCTGGCTTATCTCTCAATCTATTGCATGCTTCTTGTCACTTATAAAGTAAGATTGCTTTCCCCCCACTCTTTCTTTCTCTGGATCAACTTCATATCATCAAAAACAGGAAATAATCAAAAGCTTTATGGCAGAAAGATTGGAACTTACTCATAGTCTAGTGATAGTGATTTCACTATGTTATGTGCTCTGTTTAAAGATCATCCTCTCAAGGAGTAGGAACCCCATCAAATTCGAGTAATGTTATGGCGTGTCATAGGATAGGTCTGAAGCGCAATAGAGCGATCGCTCCTGTTTTATCCTTGCCCCCCCTGTGATTGAGATTGAATCGCACATCTACATCTTGAAAACTATCGTTATTTGCTTGGCTGTTATCGGCTATTTTCTTGACATCTGTATGACCCCTCTTTACTGAGGCTAAGCTGCAAGGTAGAGGCAAGGAAACCTATGAGTCAGAAGTGGGAAAAAAGGAAAGGTCAGGGAAACCCATTAGTCTAGAAGTCGGAAAAGGAGAAAAGGTTTGGATTACGGAAGCCCTCTACCCAGTTCACCCACATCTCATTTAGAAAACAGGGATCTAACTTCTTTTGGGCCTTTCTTATTCTTTAGTTCCGTAGAGGTGATTCAAGCCATACATTTTGAATTGACAAAGTTTCGGAATGTGCTTGAAAAGAAAGGCCTCTAGACCGTTCTGTTAGCGCTCCTTCCTTGCAAGATCGCATTTCATTGTTGACCGATACTTTGAGCTTATTTTCTTAGCACTTTTACTTTGAATTGCCCCATTTTGAGATTATCAGATCATGGGTTGGTGGCGATATGACAGATATGAAAAAGCCATTGATTCTCTGGATTGTGAAGAAGAAAAGTATCAGAGGATGGGATGAAACAGAAGATTACACAGAATAAGATTCCCCAGGGACTGGGACCAAGGGTCCGAGTGCTGAAGCGTTCCAATGCGAGACACGATCCAGGCCATATGCCTCTAACCCTTCCTTATGATCCCCATATAGCCCTAAATCGACCTCCCTCCTCGCCCTTGCTTGTCCGGAAAACTAGGACTAAACTAGGCCTAAGCTCAGTGATGGAGTCGAACCCTAAAGTGTAGTTGGGGTTTGGGTCCGTGTGGGAGGTCTAAGGCTGCCTTGTATCCTGAAAAAAACGATTAATGGCTTATAGTTCAAGTTCTAAGCCCCTAAACTCTGCCATTCCACTCTTCGGCACAGAACGACAGATTACGGGGATCCATCCTCCTTGAATAGATGCTGGCGGCTTAACAGCAAAAACTCTCTCACCCCAAGCGTCCGTCATCTTATTTCCTCTGCACTCATTTCCTTTCGATGCGAGCGATCGATGTCTGAGACTTTTCTGCGGAGCGGTCGATTCTGGTGCTTTGGTTTCTAGTGCTCTAGATAATAGTGCTCTGAGATAATGGTGCTCTAGTTGATGGTGCTATAGTTGATGGTGCTATGGTTGATGGCGAACATCTCCTTTGGCAGATGTGAAAACAGGAATGGCATGCCCCGACGTTACAAGGTCCCAGCTAAGCTCTAAGCCGGCCTAAACAGGTAAACTTTTCACTCTCCTCCTTTTACTGCTAAACTCAAATCTAATAAGAAGAAATGACAAACTCTGTTAGGGAGCCAACTTTGACTGTACTGTTTTAGATCATGGCCTCCTGCCCAATGACTGATTCCTCTGTAATTTTGCCATGCCTCCTCATATTATTTCCTGCCTGGAACTGTATAGGGCTCTCAAGAGTCCACATCGAGTTCCTCTTTTGTCACTGTCAGAGATTCCTTCCCTCTTTTGTCTTATTAGGGTTTCTAGTTTTGGATTTGTTTATTCTGCCTCGAGACTAATATGCTTAAAAACAAGCTATAGCCTAACTCTTGCGTAGATGGGGTCGTTGCTGGAATGGTGTCTTCTCGGATAAAAGGCAGCTCAGGAGGGATCTCATGGTTGCTTGGCAAAGCCGCGCTCAATGCTTCTCTAATATACTAAAATCAGGCAAACAATTGACTTAGTCATACAAGAATAAGGTTACCATCCTTTCCCTCCTTATTTGGATATCCTATGCTAGGTACAGTGTGGTGCCTGTATATCCTCATGGAAGCAATTGTCTTTAGTTGATTTTCTACTTTTCTTTTTATTCCCCATGGTTCATCTTAGTACATGAACTATCTTGTGTTCTGATGAAAGCTGTGTTTAGGCCGTCCCTTTCCTTACTCCTTGGTTTTGGATTTCCAACATCTCGATCTTTTGAACTACAATCACATCGATACTGGTTTTCCTTTGGGTTCAAAATAGATCTTAGTGTAAGTAATAACGGAGAGTGTTTCTCAGATTGCAGCCTTCATCAAACAAGAATAATTTCTATACATGCTGTCATGTATAAAGAGAGCGTGAAATAGCACTCAGAAACTCCTTCCCCGTGAGCTCACTCTCCTTACGCACTTCTGAGCAGTGAGATTACTTTACTTCAGCTATAGCAGTGCATGAAATTCTTCTTCAAGTGTCAAGTCTTCAGCTAAAGCGCAGGAGCATAATCTTAATGGAAGATGGAAAAGTCGACTCAAAGTCTTATTGGACTGGACTGTCTGACAGCAGAATATCATCTGGAAATGCGAAGGCTAAAAGCTAAGGTCAACTTAGTCTCCATCTCAAGTTTCTCCGGGATGTGATTCTATACATAAGGTGTCCATGCCCTTGATACGGTTTTATGCTCTCTTTACTTAGAGTCTATGGTGAGGCAGCTCTCAATTTCTGTTATTCTTTGTTCTTTCGCTCTCTTATGCTGATGCGGAGTTACAAAAGTAATAAGTGAGTTTCTCCCATTCTATATTCTGACTGATATTTACTAGAAATGCAAACTGCATATGCTATGCTAGAGAGAGTAGAAAATCATCTTATTATATACTTACTAGGAGAGTGAGATTCCAGCTATTGTAGGTATGGAGTGCAAGAGATTCAATTAGCGAAGGGGTAAGGAAAGGGAGTTAGAAAAGAAAAAGAAGAAACAAAGACAGAGGGCCATCTATAAGTATATCAATGCAAAATTAACTTCAGAACAGAGGTGAAACTCCTACTACACGCCAAAATTACCCATGTACGACTTATACTCGGCTCTAAGTAAGGAATTGAAGCCTAGAAGTATAAGATTCCCTTGACTTTACTTCTTAAAGCTGTGGTGCACCATCTTTCACACTGTATCCATCTAGTATGAGTATTCGACTGAGGCACTAACGCTGGCCCCCATTTGTGTTCATGCAGGGTGCCTAAAGAAAGGAAGGCATGAGATGCCAGGAAGCTCTCTCAGGAAAATCCTAAGTTTGATCTGGAAGCTGGAGTTCTTTCTCCCCACTCTAATGTTCTACTTGCTTACTAAACACTTGGGTTTTACTTACTTATCAATCTGGCTAACTAGGAGTTTGACCTTGGCTATACAGTTAAGGCTGTGGTTTAAGGCAGAAGATTTCTATAACTTACACTCAGATGCGAGTGGATGCGATGCTCAAGAAGAGTCAAATCTACAATTCAGTGAGTTTTGAGCAGTTTGTATTTTCATAGGTCATTTAGTTGATAGTTTTAGAAGAAGCTTCTGTCTGGGAGCTGGAACGTCAGAATTTCATGAGAGTCAGCATTTGCCAGAGGTATAGGTTTTAGTGTTGGAAAGTTAATGTGAAGGTATAAGTGTCAGTCTTCATCTGTCTTTTAGTCCACTAGCTTTTCTCCTATGGGAAGGATCACAAATGGCTTTATAAGAATCTGCAGCAAGTAGGAGCGGTTATACTTACCAAAGTCTCATGTTTTCTAGGGTCACAACACACTTCTGGAAGAAACATTATCACACGTGTCTTCAGTGAGTTGATTTGATTTAGTTTTCTTATTACTTCCTAAGTCAACTGGCTTCAAACTAAATAAGTCGTAGCTGCAGAAGGTACGAGTTTAAAAAAGGTTTAACTGACAGCATAGGTTTCTGCAAGTGAATGCATTAGCATTACAGACAGAGCGGTATAAAGAGAGCAAAAAGAACAAGAATCATGGCTAATGTATAGGCACCCGTGTTATCTAAGTTGATGCGAACTCCTTTAGAAGGACGTTGCCGTTGCTTTTGCTTGTTTATGAATTGAATGCGCACATGGTAGATCTTAGTGGCAATCTCTAACTGTGTAGAAACTAAATGCACCCGATGAGTAAGTGGAAATAAATAGAATAGACTTATTATTAATCTAATCCATCAAGAAAGCAGGCAGTCAACCCTATACACTGAAGGACGATTTAGGCATAGGCACACCGTTCATTATATAGTGTTTTTATACTTTGCCAAGGTGGTTTGGAGTTCAGAGCAAGCAATCCAATCTTATTGCTGCATTGTTGCGGGGTGCTGAAGGCGAGTTTTTAAGCTAGAAAAGTGTTTTAAGTCAAAAAAAGAAAGATAGATATAAGGCAAGGCAGTTTAGCTAGATTCAATTCCATCTCCCAATGTATCAGAAGAGGGTGTTTACTACATTTTTCTATATATGTTGTATGCGTTGCACGCTCATTTCTCTTCTTCTCAGTTTCGTTTTCAAGCTAATGGTTGTGTTGGAGTTAGGGTTACAGGCCAATAGGTAATCCACATATTTGGATTTAGGGGTGAAAGCCTGGGGTCCAAGTTCAATCAGATAGCAAAAAGGAGGTTCACTAAAGTCCTAGGAAGCGAGCAAAGTAATCTCGATAGGGCAAATCTGAATCAAAGGCTACCGGTTGCAAAAGAACGAGAGACTAGGAAAGGTAGCTGATCTTGTCTGGGAGTAGCGTTGGCTTTGAGTTGCTTGTTAAGTTTAGAAACGGATTACTATACGCCAGCTTTCTGGCCTCTTTACAAGTGCAGTCTCTAGCTGAATTTCCCTACAGTGGTGAAAGTAGAATTCGAGAAAGAATCAGCTTCATCTTTTCTCTAGTGGCTTGAATTTGGATGTCACTTGCCTATAACCTAACAGCTCCATTCGACTTCACCATCTATATCTATCTATTATTGTGATTGATTCTTTGTCTCTTCGCGTTTTCTTCTTTCTTCCCGAAGCATCCTCAACTCAAGCCATCAGAAATCAAAAAGAAAGGTATTTTGGGAAAATGATATGATAAAGAATCTACTGGAGATACCATAGGAATCAAACTACATTTCTAACCTCACTTGGAGCACAATCAGTTCTACGGCCCCAGGGCTAAAGGGAAAGAATCGAAGAGCCTGGTGCCTGGTCTCCTCTACGCTTCTGAACTTACCATAAACCGTTCGCTATCAACTTGCTTGTCTTGTAGCAAGACGTTGAGCGCTGAGGAGACCACGGAGACTTTCTTTCTTTTATCCCTAGAAGATGTGCGAAGGATCCAAATTGTGATACAGGTAAGGTATGAAGTATCGCGGCAAGAGCTCCCAGGAAGCATCAAGTCTCCAGACTAAGATCACTAGTAGAACGATAAGAGTTGATTCTTGGGTCGTATTCTGATGGCATGTATATCGCCATAGGTTTACCTCATGGGCAATTATCTATCCTTTCACTAGTCATGAGCCTCCATCAGCCCGACTAGAAGGATAGAATACCCGGAGAGTTATAACGAATCGTCGAGGGAATAAGAATCCATTAGAGCCATGTACGTTGAAAGATCTGCCTTTGGGAGTTACCTCCCGAGGCGCGGGAAGTACAGTGCCTCAGATGTCTTTCAATCCTTTTGTACTTCTGCAAACCGTTCACGGTCAGGGAAGAGAAATTCCTTTGAATCCTAGTTTTACGCCTTCCCTCGTTGTAGAAGGCATAACTACACTAGAGCTCAGGAGCAGGGATATCAGCTGGGCTCAATGTATAGACGCTCTAATAACCAATGGAAGAAAAGAATATTCCAGTGAAGATAACAGAGTAGGCCGGTATATATTATATGAGTTTCCATCCTGCACACAGGTTTTACTTATGGTAGCTTTTCAGGCTAGAAGATGAGAGGCCTATGGTTAAAGTCATATGGAAGGGAAGATCAGTAATATCACCTCCTTTCTTTCACCCTTAGGAAGCTTATATCTGGGAGATCCCGGAGACAAAGACCCGTAAGATAAGAAGAGACCCTCAGATAACTAGAGCCTTAATCACGCTAATCCTCTCTTTGGCTGCAAGGCAACCTCACTTTAATCTACCTCTCTTTCTCGAGATGTTGGAAAGGCCCTTTACCATTAGGTCAAATGACAACATTTTGCAAGCACTAATGTTAGGGCGCCCAATAAAACACAAGCAGCATGGCTTCAACGATCATAGGGTCCGGATGAAGAACAAATTGAAAAGTGCTCGAATCCGGAAAAGGGAATGTAGAGGAAAGATGATCTGGACTAGGCTGAGGTAGATCCTATCAAATATGTAGTGGTCACAATTAATGCTATAACCCAGTGATTACTGGCAGGCTTCAGGTCCACTTGATCACAATAAATATGAAATGCATAGAAGACCAATAGCTGACCTAAACTCAGCCATTTCCACACAAATAAGAAGAGGCCAAGTTACGAATTCTAGCTTTTGATTTGGATCGATTGTCATCCATCCTTCCGACGGTGCTCCTGGTGCCTACCTATGGAATAGGTTTCTTACTTCCTTCAACGGATAAAAGCATTTATTTAAAGCAGATCATATACCTTCTGTGTTAGCCTGCTTGTTGTTGCCTGGGTCAATAAGAAGGGCTTTTGATCACATTCAGAATGACAGCTTCCTAAGTACTTGCCCAACTTTGTCTGAGTAGCAATATGGGCTGAAGAGTTTTATATAGAATGATCCATAATTCCAATAAGCCACAAACAAAGCGGAGCTAGACTGGAAAATTGAGTGCTTATGGTAATTAATTGATAGAAAGTTCTGAATATCCTTTCCTAATCCTTAGCTTTAAATCCTAATTCTAAATTTGCCTTAAATGTCGCGGACTTGAAAGAGCTCTATACGCTCTTTGCCTGGAAACTAATGATAGCTGGTGGGAAAATGCAAAATGAGTTTTTCCCTGTTGAAAATGCAGTAAAAGTAAGCTGTGGGCTGGGATCCAAACTCAGCAGAAACTTGAACCTGATTCTTGACTCATCGTACTACGAACGACTGACAGAAAGTGAATCGGTTTTCTTCCGAATCCATTTTAGACAAATCGCTTTCCTATTATGTCCTGAGGCATGGAAGTGGCTGTTTAAGCCCATTACTCTGGCTAGTTCTAATTAGCTCTAGTTAGTCGCTTTTGGCACGCATCTTTTCTCGCACTTAGTACTATCCTTCTTTACTACTTCTATCGAGGCTGATTTCTCAATGTTAATTGATAAGGTTTTGATTTTCCCTGGAGGATCTCAA
>JAIWVJ010000116.1:0-17652 GCA_024322285.1 Musa beccarii
TATGAACAAGTGATGAACGGTGCGTTGAATGAAGTTGCTGCGAAAGTGCGACAATCGTTCGTGACATTCTCCCCCACTTAGGCCGTCGACGCCCTCATCGACGCTTGCTGGTAGGCTTTGATAGCTGTTTCTTCATATCGAAGGGCATCTTTTGGCTCCCAACTGGCTTCCGTTCTGGGAAGCTTTCACCACTTCACCAAGTACTCAATCTGCTCAACTCTGTTGGGTAGCTTTGTTTTGTGATCCGCTAAAATGGTCTCCACTCACTTCTCATAGGAGGCTCTAGTGGGGGGTTGTCGAGTTGAAACACCTCGGGAAGTATCTTGCAGATCAGAGTGGTAGGCTTTCAAGTTGTTGGCATGAAAAACATGGTGAATTTTGAGCCATACCGGTAACTGCAACTTGTAGGAGATGTTGCCTACCCTACTGATAATTGGGAAGGGCCCATCATACTTGCGCACCAATCTTTTATGTACCTTGTTCCTAAAGAACTAGAGTGATGCTGGTTGGAGCTTCACCAACACTAAATTGTCGACTTTGAATTCTTGCAGTTGCCTTCCCAAGTCTGCCCACTTCTTAATCTTTTTGGTCGCCTTTTCCAAGTAAGCCCACGTAATATCTGCATTTCGATGCCATTCTTTTGCAAAGTGATATATGGATGGACTACTTCCAGTGTAACCAATAGCCAAGGTATGAGGAGTCGATAGTTGTTATCCTGTAATGATCTCAAAGGGGCTCTTGTTGGATGCAGAGCTGCATTACAGGTTATAGGAGAATTGGGCTATGTCTAACAGCTTCACCCAATCTTGTTGGTTGGCACTCATGTAGTGCCGAAGATACTGCTCCAGGAGCAAGTTTATTCTCTCAGTTTGGCCATCCATCTGGGGGTGGAGGCTTGTGGAGAAGTATAGCTTAGACCCCAATAATTTGAATAGCTTGGTCCAAAATCATCCTAGAAACTGAGTATTTTTATCACTTATGATATTGTGCGGGACTCCCCAATACTTCATCATTAGCTTGGGTGCTTCCTCTACTGAATAGTGTAGGAGTGCCGCAATGAAGGTTGCATACTTCGAAAATTGATCGACTATTACGAGTATCGATCTGAGTCCCCCTACTGTCAGCAAGCTTGATATGAAGTCCAGAGAAATACTCTCCCACAGCCTTTCTAGTATGGGCAATGGCTCTAAAAGTCCTACCGGCTTCCGCTGCTCCACCTTATCTTGCTGACAAATTAGGCACGTTTGAACATATTCCTCCACATCCGTCCCCATCTTTTGCTAGTAGAAGGCCCTCTTCACGAGAGCTAATGTTTGGTGGATACCCAGATATCCTACCCAAAGGGAATCGTGACACTCTTTCAAGAGTTCACGTCTCAAATTGTCCACTCGAGGAACATAAACTTTATTCCCTTTGGTGTAGACGAGTCCCTCCTAGACCCAAAATCATCGTGTCTTGCCTTCTTGGATTAGTTGTATCAAGGTTACTGCCTGGGGATCACTGTACAGTCCATCCTTGATCCGCGAAAGGAAGTTAGAGTGCAACTGACTTGCTTGGCCTCTGCCCTCTAGTTGCATAGCATTCACTCGCTCTACTTTCTGACTCAACGCATCGACTACGACATTTGCTTTTCCGGGATTGTACTCCATTACCATATCAAATTTTGCTAGGAAGTCCTGCCATCGTGCTTGCTTTAGAGAGAGTTTCTTCTGAGTCTGAAAGTAACTCAAAGTGATGTCTATCCTCCGTACAAATTACGATCCGAGAAGGTAGTGTCACCACACTCGTAGACAGTGGATCACCGCTGTCATCTCCTTCTCGTGCACTGGATACCATCGCTCGGTCTTGTTGAGCTTGCGAGTTTCATAAGCCACTGGATGACCCTCCTGCATGAGTACTCCCCCAATAGCGAAGTCTGAAGCATCTGTATGGACTTCGAAGGGCTTCTCATAATCTGGAAATTCGAGCATCGGTTCTTTCAAAACGGTAGCTTTAGGCCTTGGAATGCTGCTTCACATTTGTCGGACCATCTCCAAGGCTGCTTCTTTTTTAGCAACTCCGTCAGTGGAGCTACGCGCTTCGAATACCCCATTATGAAGCATCGATAGTAGTTCACAAAACCAAGAAAGGATCTCAGCTCTAGTACCTTCCTTGGATACTCCATTCTGCCACAGCTTGTACCTTTGATTTGTCCATTCAAATGGAACTATTATCGATTCGATACCCCAAGAATAAGATCTCCGTCTGAGCAAAGTAGCACTTCTTTCTTTTCATGAACAAAGTATTCTCCTTGAAAACTTTGAAAATTGTTCAAAGGTGCTCAATATGCTCATCAAGTGTTTGGTTGTAGATGACGTTATCGTTTAAGTAGACGACCACAAACTTGTCCAAATACTTCTTAAATAGTTGGTTTATGAGAGTGCAGAATGTGGCCGGAGCATTGGTTAAGCCGAAAAGCATCACCAAGAATTCAAACGCTCCATACCTGGTCACATAGGTAGTCTACACTTCATCACCTTCAGCAATACGCACCTGCCAATACCCCGACCGAAGGTCGAGTTTGGAGAAATACTTTGCTTTGCCCAGTTGGTCGAACAAGTCCGCAATGAGCGAGATGGGATATTTGTTCTTTACAGTCACCTTGTTAAGGGCTCGATAGTCGACGCATAGTCGGAAACTCCCATCTTGTTTCTTCTGGAAGAGAACTAGAGCTCCGAATAGTTCTTTAGAACTGTGGATGAGACCACTGCTTAGCAGTTCATCTAGTTGCTTTCTGAGTTCTGCCAACTCAGGAGGGGGTATGCGGTATGGTGGTCTCGCTAGAGGTTTCACTCCCAGCTCCAGCTTAATAAGATGATCCACGCCTCTGCGTGGTGGCAGAGTTTTTGGCAACTCATGTGGCATAACATCTGTGAACTCCTTCAGGACGTTCGCCACCGCAGCAGGTTCTTTAATGGCCTCCTCGTCAAGTGGTTCTAGCTTCATAGCAACCACGAAGGTTAACTCTCCTTTGTGTACCCCTTTCTTTAATTGCAATGTCGATAGTTGTTGGGGATCCTGGGTTCCTCTCCGAGAGACGGGAACCACGTAGGGGTTGTCACCTCCCATCAGACATATGGAGTCTAGGAATGGCATCGAGACTAACTTTGTTGCGTGCATGAACTCTATTCCGAGAATCACTTGGAAGTCATCCAATGGCACTGCCATCATGTTTGTGCTCCCGCTCCATGATCCGATCTTGATGGGGACTCCCTTCATTAGCTCGGAGATCCGCTTGGCCTCCGAGTTGACCGCCTTCATCCGACTTGGGTTCTTCTCCAAGATCAGCCCAAGTCACTTTGCTTCTCGGTCGGCAATAAAGTTGTGGGTAGCCCCCGTGTCCACCATCGCACGAGTGGTTTGGCCATTGAGCCTAATGTCCACATACATTAGCTCACTGCTTCCTGCTTTTTTTTGCTTCGACTTCATGTTCTCCCCCACTTGACCGTGCAATGCATTCAACAAATGCATCACACCCGTTCGGGGTCCTTGCGACTTCTCGTCGTTGCTACTAGATTCTGAGCTACTTGAACTGAGAGCAACCGCCTTGCCCTTGTCTGGTTTGGGGGGGGGGGTCATAGAAGCCATCAAGGCATTGAGTGCTCACCTCTATGGGCACTCACTCACTATGTGCGGCCCTCCGCATGAGAAGCATCTGCTAGGTCTTGGGGTCCTGCCTTTTGAGTTCGGCCCCTTATGGAAACTCATCTTCCTTAGCTCGCCCTTGGGTTCTTTCCCACAAGGGTATTTTGAAGGGTAATTTCCTGAAGACTGTTTCTTCCTCCTTGAGTCCTCTGAAGAAACAAAGTCGATGAGCCTTTTTACGGCTACAATTGCTCCGATCACATCAGTGACATTCTGTCGATGTAGTTCCTGTTGAGCCCATAGCTTCAGGCCATCGAGGAAGCTAAATAGCTTATCTTTTTCAGGTATATCTTGAATGTCTAGCATCAGTGCAGAAAATTACTTTACATAGTCCTGAATGGAAGTCGTTTGGTGGAGTTGTCTCAACTTCCTCCTTGCAACGAACTCAGTATTCTCGAGTAGGAATTGAGTTCTTAACTCTCGTTTCAAGTCTTCCTATGTGTCCACTCGGCACTGACATTGTTGAATCTCCTCCCAACGGATTCTCCATCAAAGTTTTACATCTTCGTTTATGTACATGGTTGCTATCGAAACTTTAGTGTCCTCAGAGTCTGGCCTCATAGCTCAGAAGTATTGTTCCATATCAAACAAGAAATTCTCAAACTCCTTCGCATCTCTAGCACCCCCATAACAATGTGGCTCGGGTGCTCTGAAGCTTTGTGTCGGCACAATGTAGGTGTTGCTTCCTCCCGCATTTAGCGCCCTTATGAGCAAAGTCACTCTGGAAGCAAGTTCCGCCACAACTTCTTGTAGATCTCGAACGGAGTCCTTGGTGTCATATGTTAGTTAGTCGACTAAGGCCTCAACCTTGTTGATTCAGGATTCAGCTTCTTCTTGTGAGCTCTCTACACTAAGAAGCCTTCGTTGGCCTTAGTAGAGTTCCTCCAAGCTTGCTTCAAGGACATCCAAGGGGGTCTCTGCCGCTATGAATATCTCTTTATAGCTCTTTTTCCCTGTTGGCGCTCTAGATTGCGCCTCCTCCGCTCGCGGCGAGTAGCCAACTTCTCACTCATCATGTTCGCTGCCTCGCTCCTCTTGAGCGGCTCCAGTAGTGAGGGAGCGAGTTTGCACATGCAGCCCACCTACGGTTGCTTGGGGCAACTATTCGGCTTACCCCATCTTGCTCGATTCACCATGATGTTTCACCATGGCGAGATTACGAAGTTTCTACACTGCTTGCTCAAATTGCTTGTCCACTCTGATACCGCAATGTCATGCACTTAGCTGGAATTGCCTATGTGGTGAGGCACCCTTGCGGCAAGCATGGACTTAGCTGGAGTTGCTTAAGTCAAGAATCACCCTTGCGCCCACTTCGATCAGACTTAGTTGGGATTACCAAAGTCTTGAGGCGCCCTTGCGACATACGCATCCGCAAAGGGTCAACCGAGCTGCAACCTTATGCAGGTCCCATAGGACCTGTAAAACAGAAGTTGATTAGTTTTTTAAACGAGTGACGGACAAGTCCTGACGTCTCACGAAGAGGGAAGCTTTACAAGCAATTGAGCGAGCACTTGGAGTGCAGGAAAGTAGAGAAAGAGAGGAGGAAAACAAGGACTTTAGAAGGGTGAACGAGCAGCTACAAGTCTGCAAACAACTACTCCCTGGGTGTCGGGCTTGGAGGCAAGTTTTCGTCAAGTTGACATGCAAACTTATGAAAGTGTTCAACGCCCGATACTACCCCGAAGCCCCATCCAGCCCTATGCCACCCGGGGGGTTCTAGGGTGCTGAGATGGCTGAAGTTTTGAGGGCGATCGCGGGCTGCAGAAAACAGGTCGCGACACGTAAAAACGGAGCCATTTTGGGCTAGTTTTGCCCGGTGCAACGAGCGATCATTCTACAGCGCTGTAAGCTACCATTTCTTACATTTTACAAAGGAAAACATACTAAAATTATAGCAAAACAAGCTGCCAAGGATATGTACAAGCATGAACAAGCGACGAACGGTGTGTTGAATGAAGTTGCTATGAGAGTGCGATGACCGTTTGTGACAGGACGTAGGTCGGACAACTGAACCACTATAAAATTTGGTGTGATCTCTTCTGTTCTCTTTTACTTTATGCTTTTCAATCATATTCCGATTGCGTTACTTGCTTATTGCTCTCATAAGGTTAAAGCATTTCCGATACATATTTAATCGTTGAATGTTTTGATCGAATGAAGTTTTTCGAAATCGATGAAGTTTTTATCATTGCACTAATTCATCCCCCCTCTTAGTGTCGATACAATTCTAACATTTGGTATCAGAGCTACTTTATTTCTCGTATTGGTTTAACACTTAAGAGAAATAACTCTTTTCAGCTTTTAAGATGGTCACTCTATCATTTATCCTCCTATGTTCAATGGGACGAACTACACATATTAGAAAACTCAAAAGAGAGTTTTCTTGCTTTCTTTGGATTTGAATTTATGGAACATTATTGAAAATGGTTTTAAAAAGTCTTCCAAACCAATGAATGATTGAAATGATTTAGAGAAGACTTTTTCGTTAAAAGACATGATCCCAATAAGTTAGAATCCATGATGGAAAGGTATAAGTTCATGGGATACCCTAAGGAAACATATGGGTATTATTTTTATCACCCCAAGGACCAAAAGATTTTTGCTGCCAAGAGAGCAGTATTTCTTGAGATTGAATACATTCTTGACGAAGACAGTGGGAGCATGATAGAATTGAGCGAGGTTGGAGAACCTAGCTCAGGCACCATTCCAGAGACCAAGTCTATTTAGGTACTTAATATAAAAGTTTCACCTTTGCATAATTTTGGTAGAGTGTCAAACCCTCCTGAGAGATATGTTGGACATATCAGTGGAGAGGTCACTCAAGATATTGATTCTCAGACCTACAAGGAGGCTATTATGAGTATAGACTTCGGGAAGTGGCAAGAAGCTATGAATTTTGAGATAGAATCTATATACTCTAATAAGGTTTGGAACCTTATTGATGCATCTGAGAGTATCATACCCATCGGCTATAAATGAATCTTCAAAAAGGAAGATTGGGGTAGATGGAAAGGTGGAGGCCTATAAGGCTAGTGACTAAGGGGTATCATCAAGGGCAAGGTGTTGACTATGACGAAACCTTCGCATCTATAGCTATACTAAAATCTATCTAAATTCTATTGGTTATTGTAGCACATTATGACTATGAGATCTAGTAGATAGACGTGAAAATTATGTTCCTCAATGTCAACCTCGAGGAGGTGTATATGATATAGCTTAAGGGATTCGTGTCCAAGAAAAGTCCAGATAAGGTGTGTAAATTACTTAAGTCTATTTATGGACTAAAGCAGGCTTTCTGAAGTTAGAACATAAGATTTGATGAGGTAATCAGATCTTATGACTTCATTAAGAATGAAGATAAGTCTTGTATATACTGGAAGGTAAGTGAGAGCACTATTACCTTCTTGGTGTTATATGTTATAGGAATGCTCTTCACAGTAAATGCTTGACTATCTAGACACTTCTCTATAAAGGACTTAGGGGAAGCATCCTATATTTTGGAGATTCAGATCTATAGAGATAGATTCAAGAGGATGCTTGGCTTATCCTAACCCAGATATATAGAATTTCACTTTCTCGGAGTATGTCCTAAAAAACTCCTGGAGAAATGACAAACATGGATATGATACCCTATGCCTCTACGATATGATCTATCATGTATGCTATACTATGTACCAAGCCTAATATAGCGTATGTTTTACATGTCACAAGTAGGTATTAGGCAGATCTATGCTTGAAGTATTGGAAAATAGTAAAGTGTATCCTTAAGTATGTAATAAGGACTAAGGATCTTTTACTAGTATACGGAAAAGGTAGTCTCTAGATCGATGGCTACATAGACTCAAGTTTCTAGTCCGATGTCAACGATAGCAAGTCGACTTCAGGGTATGTGTTAACCCTAAATGGAGTAACAATAAGTTAAAGAGTTCCAAGCAAGATACTATTGCTGACTCGACCATAGAGGCGAAATACATTACTGTAGCAGAAGTAACAAAAGAGAGTGTCTAGATGAAGAAATTCATGATGGATTTGGGAATCATATCGAGCACCATGAAATTGATTCTCATATATTGCGACATAATGGGACGATCGATCAAGCTAGAAAACTCGGGTCTTGTCAGAAGTGTTTTAAGGAGGTTCCACATGATCAGAGAGATCGTGGCTCGTGGAGATGTAGTAGTGGAAAGAGTTCCATCCGAAGATAACATTGCAGATCCACTGACAAAGCTATTGACTCAAATTGTATTTGAGCGTCATAGAGGTCTGATGGAGATCAAACACGTAGGTGATTGGCTTTAGGTCAAGTGGGAGATTGTTAGTTATAGGTGCCCTATAAGCCAATCACGTGAGTGATGACACTTGTGATACGATGTCTCAATCTCTTTATTTATGATTTCTGATATTTTATCATATTATCTAGATGAATATTATAGTGTCCTTGGATTTGTGCAATAAGAATCAGATCATGATAAGATCATGATAATGAGATCGATTCACCTTTAAACATAGATCATAAATCATCCTGGTCATAGGTTACTCAAAAAACAACATAGAGATAACTGGATAGACTAGTGTACTATATACTTATCTATATGATGGAGGTGATTAGTCTCATAATCGCTTGTGTGGGGACAATAGAGGTACAGTGTAAGTGCTCATTGGAGAATGAGTTTAGTGATTAATCTGCTTACGGAATGCTAGATGGTTAATTATACCTAACATCAAACAGCTATTTCATAGTCCCAATTGTGTGTCTGGCCCTTCGACTTGAGACACCAAAGATGCCTTTTATGAGTATTTCATTCTTTGATGTCGAACTTATAGGTTTAGAAAGTTCTAGATCTGGTACAACCGATTCTCAAGAATGGTAGTCAACCTTACAAAAGCAATTGAGTATCAATAGATGATCATCCACTCTCAGTATCATGAAAAGAATATCCCGCATGTGCTCGCTCAAACAAAATCCCTAGCTAGTGTCATTCGGATTCAGAGAGAAGGAGTTCTCTGAGAGAATCCGATTAGAGTGAGACTCAGACAAGATTCTGTATGGGCATGACATTACCATGCCTAATATATGGTCTCTGGGATATTAGATGAATGAGGGACTATAGATACATAGTAACTAAGGACAGACATGTTCGATGGATTAGGTCTCATTGTACCGTCTGGGGACTATGGCGTAGGGGCCTAGTACGTCCATGTCGATAAGTCGAGTGAAATATTATGAAGATAATAATTCACTATTTTAGAAGGAGTTCTGAGTCAAAAAGAGTTCTGATGGGAGCGACTCACGGTTAGCTCGGTATTAGGCCTAGAGGGTCACACATATATATGGATGTTGCAATGAATAGATGTACGAGTATGAGATATCTATGGAGCTCCTAGTTTAAATCCCGTGGATAAGATCCAAATGGATAATTGGATGAGATCCAATTGGATGATTGGATGATTGGATAGAAATTTAATCCTATCTAGATTTGATTAAAAATTAAATTTAATCAATAATTAATTAAAATATAATCATGATCAAATTCAATTCAATTTTATTGATCAATTTTATTATTGAGGAAATAAATAAGAAATTCTCAATTTCATAAGAGTAAAATTGTAAATATGTTGACAGGATATAAACTCGAATTACCATATCTATAAAGGGCAGAACTATCAAAATACTAATAGGTATTAATAAAATACAGAAGGACAAAGCTATAATTTGATAAAAACCCTAATATGAAGGAGAGGGCAAAACTATAATTTTGCCAAAACCCGTTCTTCCCTACGCCGTCACGCTTTGTGGTCGCCGCCATTCATTGACGACACTTTGTGCATCTTGCGCGCCGCCGCCTGCTCGTGGGTGGGCGTCGCCTACGCATGGCCTCTGCCCATATGAGCCTACCACCAGTGTGGCCTGTGCCCCCCACGTGGCCTGCCTACGCGAGGTTGCCGCTTGGGTGTGGCTATGCCCGTGCACGCGATCGCTACATACTGGTGGCTGCCGACTGTGCAGCCACCCTGCAGTACCAACCCGACGCACGACCGTAACTTGGGTGAGCCTGTGCCCGCGTGCGGCTGCCGCTTGGACGTAGCCTATGCCCGCATTGGGCGTTGTGGCTGTCCTTGTGTAGCCACTGCTTGGACGCAGGTTCTGCCCGCGTGTTGTTGTCGCATGTGCACAGATGCCTGCGTCCGCTATTACTGCTGCATCGCGAACGCTACCCGGTGCAGTTGCTGTCGCTAACAGATCAACCGGTTGTACGCAGTGGTTCGACAATAATGCTGCACAACGACTCACTGCTTCACTAACATCGCCGGCAATCAAGCGACAAAACCAAATATATAGGAATACAGATCGATAATACCTAACGAATTTTTTATGCATCGTAAATAAAAAATCGATCAATATCCTTTTGCAAGTAAAAGATGCTAACAAATAGATCCAAAAGTATTTGATTTCAAAAACCATAGCTTTGATACCAATTATTAGCATAAAATCTATAATAATGTTATCTGTTATATGAAAAACTTTAATGCCAAAATCTGAAATCAAATAGCAATGGATCTAAATAATATTACGATGCATACCTTTCATTATTATTCAGAGAAATAAACTTTATCTAATCTATAAGCACATCATCGTCAGATCTGAAATCTCAATCTGCAAGGAGAACTAGACTCACCTTATTCTCTCTCCCAATTCTTTCATAGGACTACTTAGATTGATGGTTAGGGAGATTGAGAGAGAAACTGTACTAGAGAGATTGAGAGAGAAATTGTAATCTCTCAATTGTACTCTCTTATTTCTTCTCCTCATATTCTTATGTCCTCATATGTTGCATCCCTAAAGATCCTATCTATTTATAGGTAATAGCAGAAGGTCTAGGATAAGTTATTAGGAGATTTTCTCCCATCAAGAGCATCCCCTAAGGAAATCTATTTTAATTGGACTTTCTTTCTATTAGCTAATAACCATAATCAGAATCCAATCATATCCTTAATATATTTTACATAATTAAATAGAATCATATAATCTAATAGTGTAAGCATAGCCTCTCCCAAATTAACACCCAAGAAAATCTAGAAAGATGATAAGAAATGGAATGAACCATCGCACCATTATCAGACTTGTACGAACTACTTCCGCGGAAGATATTAGTATGTATTGCCGGATGCGCTTGAAGAAGAAGAGCAACGAGTGGGGGTACTTGTAGCCCTGCAGCCCTGAGTTTGGATAAGTATGAGTAGGTAGTGCCCCTTTTGCTTCAATGCCTGCCAACAGATCTCGCGAGTAGCTAAGCAAGCAAAAGTGAGTTTCGTGCGCGAGAGCTGATGGATACACACATTAATGCGCCCTCTCTCCCGCAGTACATCAAGACATATAATCTCATATCTTAAGTTTGGTAATGACAGACCCTGTACAGTGCTGTAGTAGCTCTGCCCGCCGCCAACAACAACCTCTTCCATTGCCTTCGTTCGCTACCTTTGCACGCTCTGTCCGAGGTTGCAGCTCTGTCCGCCATCGTCGACAACATCGTTTGCTGCCTTTGTCTGCCGCTGCAGCTTTGTCCAATCTCATTCGCAGCTGCAGTTTCGTTGGCGCCCTCTGCATCCCCCACCTTCCTGTTAATTAAACTGCAAACGGACGAGCAACAACCCGTTGGGAACAGTTTAAATATATTTGTTGTATCTACAATACCATGGGCAATATGCACTTTGATTTATACATGAAACTCCCTTAGCTTTTAGTTGATGATGTCTTAGAGCGACATTCCTGGTTAACAAGATGCTTTTGGAGCAATTTAATTCTAACATAGGTCTCCATAAACATGTTTGGCATATTTCTATTTAGCTGTATATTATTTTAATTATAATATTTAGGAGCATCATATTTTGTTCGGGCAAATGCCTACAGTATTTTTGCGCCTGGGCACCTTTTTACACTTAGCGCTTTTAAAATTATTGATTTTTTCTTCTAAACCAAGTAGGTTTATACGCAGAACCTGGTGGGAGGTGGTTGCTTCACCTCACGCAAGAGTTAGCCTATGATTAAGTTCATTATTAGCGGTCTTTTGATACACATAATCAGAATATTGCCATTGTAAAACAGTATTTTTCTCTCCTTCAAAAATGACTCCTTGCAGGTGTTCCAATGAGCCTGCTTGACCTAATTATGTGGTGAAATCATGAGAATTAATGACATATTAATATCATTTGATATGTTGTGCTGTTGGAAAAAAACATGTTAAAACGAAATAATTCTTTTCCCTCTTTGTGTATCAAAATGGGTTCCTCATCAAAAATACCAACTTAATATTACAA
Organism: Musa beccarii; assembly: GCA_024322285.1. Lineage (NCBI taxonomy): Eukaryota > Viridiplantae > Streptophyta > Magnoliopsida > Zingiberales > Musaceae > Musa > Musa beccarii. The sequence goes on from JAIWVJ010000116.1 coordinate 12,001, forward strand.
GCAAATATTAACCAGAACAATATAAATAATAGAACAATGAATCAATCACAAGTGAGACCAAATTTTTTTAACGTGAAAAACTCAATGCGGAAAAAATCACGGGACCATAGTCCACTTCAAACTTTCACTATCACCAATAATAATAACAGGTTTACAATAAGTCTTCTCTAAAATAATAAGAGGATCATAATAACTTCAAGACCATATATCTTAGCTTAAGAATAACATGTCATCGTCACATAGATGGATCTCATCAAAGGAAAGGTTTAGGTCTCACCAAATAGGTATAACAGGAAAGCACCTCAAATATAGTAAATTGTAGATCAACACCGTTAGAATTATAGAGCTTGCTGCAAGAATTCTCCACATAAAATTTAGACCAAAACTGACGAAGTTTGGCCACCGATCGTCAAGCAGAAAACTCAATATCCTAGTTTTCTCTCTCCTCTTTCTCTCTCTCTGTTCTTTCTCTCTCAACGTCGCCACAGTTTGTTGCACGCACCGCTTCGCTTCACTTTTTTTTTTATTCGCCCTCAATTGCACACGCCTTTTTTTTCTCTTTTCCTTTTTTCCTTCTTTTTTTCTATTGGTTTGGGCTCAAAAACCCAATTGTCCCGTCCAAGCCCACATATGAGCTGGACTCAACAATTCTTTCACTCCAGCTCATATGGTGGGCTGTACTAAGCTCATTTTTCGTCTACATGCTTTAAACTTTTCTTTAGGTAAAGACTTTGTCAACATATCTAATCCATTCTCATTGGTATGCATCTTTTGCAATTGTAATTCTTTTATCTCAAGCACATCAGGAATCCAATAATATCTCACATCAATATGCTTGATCTAGAATAGTATATTGAATTCTTGGAGAGGTGAATGACACTCTGACTATCATAGTAAATAGTATATTCTTCCTGTTTCAAACCCAATTCTTGTAAAAGCTTTTTCATCCATAAAGCTTCCTTACAGGCTTCAGTAATGACTATGTATTTTTCTTCTGTGGTTGATAGAGCAACACAATTCTGTAACTTAGATTGCCAAGAGATTGCTCCCCCTGTAAATGTCATCAAGAACCCCGAAGTGGACTTCCTGGAATCAGTATCGCTTGTCATGTCTACATATGTGTACTCTTCTAATATAGATTCACCATTGCCAAAATATAAATACAACCCGGAAGTACCTCTTAGATATCTTAATATTTATTTTACTACTACTCAATGTTCTTTTCTAGGATTAGAGAGAAATCGGCTAATAACTCCAACTACATATGTTATATCTAGCCTAGTACAAACCATAGCATACATCAAACTGTCTACCACAGATGAGTAAGACACTCTAGACATTTCTTCTTTTTCTTTCTCACTAGTCGGACATTGTTTTGAGCTGAGCTTAAAATGACCTGCAAGTGGAGAATAAACAGCTTTGGCTTTACTCATATTGAATCTTTCAATAACCTTCTTAATGTAAGTCTCCTGAGATAGCCAAATCTTTTCTTTCTTCCTATCACAAAGAATCTTCATGCCAAGTATTTGTTTTACTGATCCCAAGACTTTTATGGCAAAAGACTTACTTAACTCTCTTTTAAGCTTCTCAATTTTACTAGCATCATGGCCAACAATCAACATATCATCAACACATAAACACTTTATAAACACATAATGATCAGATGTACCCTTGGCTTATCATAAAGGAATCAAACTTCTTGTACCACTGTCTGAGTGCTTGTTTGAGACAATATAAGCTTTTCCTTAGCTTGCACACTAGATTTTCTTTTCCCTTGACTTTGAAACCTTCTGGTTGCTCCATGTAAATTTTTTCTTCTAGGTCACCATGAAGAAATACAATTTTCACATCAAGTTGCTCAACTTCTAAATTCAAGCGGGCAGCTAAATTAAGAACAACTCGGATAGAGGACATTTTCACCACAGGAGAAAATATTTCTTCAAAGTCAATACATTTCTTCTGACTGAATCCCTTTACAATTAGTTATGTCTTGTATCTTTGTTGTGAGCTATTATTTTCATTCTTCAATCTGTAAACCCATTTATTCTTAAGATCTTTCTTCTCTTTAGGTAATTTTACCAAGTCATAGGTGCGGTTCTCAAGCAAAGATCTCATCTCTTTTTGCATGGTTTTAACCCACTCATTCTTGTGCTCATGTAGAATAGCTTCTTGATAAGTTTTTGGCTCTCCCCTATCTATAAGTATAACATACTCATGTGGAGGATATCTTGTAGATGGTTGTCGCTCTCTTATAGATCTTCTCAATGGAATCTCAACTGGTGGTGGAGGTGCTTGCTCAGTTGGTTCAACTTCATCACTGACATTCTTACCACAATCTTCTTCTTCATCTCCCCCATGATCATCATGAACTACAGGTGAAGGAACTGGACTCAAACTCTAAGGAATATAAACATAGGTTTTTAGCTTCTCAACATTGTCACCATCATCAAACAATTAATCTTTAAGAAACACAACATCCCTGCTTCTAATAATCTTCTTGTTCATTGGATCCCATAATCTGTACCCAAACTCTTCATGATTATATCCTAAGAAAATATATGTCTTTGCCTTATTATCAAGTTTGGATCTTTTATCTTTGGGAATATGTACAAATGTTTTGCACCCAAAGACTCTCAAATATTATAAGATACATCTTTCCCTTTTCATACTCTCTTTGGAACATCACCTTTCAAAGGAACTGATGAAGAAAGATTTATCAGGTCAATTGTAGTTCTCATAGCCTCCCCCCAAAATGACTTAGGTAACTTGGCGTGGGAAAGCATATACCTAATCCTTTCTTCAATGGTTTTGTTCATCCTTTCTGCCACACCATTTTGCTAAGGAGTTCTTGGAACTGTTTTCTCAAGCCTGATACCATGAAACATATAATAATTCTCAAAAGGACCCCTATGCTCGCTACCATTATCTGCTCGAACACTCTTTTAGCTTTCTGCCAGTTTTTCTTTCCACACTGACATGAAATTCTTTGAAGACATCGAGTACCTGATATTTAGATTTCAAAGCAAAAGCCCAAACTTTTCTAGAATGATCATCAATAAAAGTAACAAAATAAAGAACACCTCCAAAAGTTCTAGTTTGCATAGTATAGACATCAGTATGAACTAAATTAATAATATTTGATCTTCTAGATGGCAGATAAGTATGAAATATAACTCTATGTGTTTTTCCAACTAAGTAATGATCATAAGATTTAAGACATGTACCTTGCAACTCTAGTAAGAACTACTTTCTAGAAAGAGTTTGAAGTCCCTACTCACTAATATGATCAAGCCTCTTATGCCAAAGATCTATGCTTTCACCCTTTTGAATTACATTAATCTCTCCTTTGTATAGCTTAGCTTCCATAATATAAAAAGAGTTTAACTTTTTTCCTCTCATCATAACTAGAGAACATTTAGTGAGCTTCCATTTTCTTTTACCAAACTAGTGTGTAAATCCCTCATCATTAAGTCTGCCTGTAGATATCAAATTCAGACGAATATCTAGAATATGTCTAACATCTTTGAGTATCAATTTGCTCCCAGTACTGGTCTCTAAGCAAATATCTCCAATATCCACAATCTTGGATGTACCACTGTTTCCCATTCTAACATTGCCAAAATCACCAACAGTGTAGGATCTGAAGAAATCACCATGAGAAGTAACATGGAATGAAGCACCAGAGTCAATTACCCAATTATTATCCTGAGTTGCAAGACTAACACATCCATCATCACAAATAATAATGATACCACCTTCAGTAGCAACTGTATTGGTCTCTTTTTCATTTTTCTTCCTTTCATTCTGTTCTCGCTTCCAAAATCTACACTCTTTCTTCATATAACCTGGCCTGTTGCAGTGGAAACACTTGATATCTCTTCTAGACTTGGATCTTCCTCTGTAACCATATGGATTTCTACTGTGACTTCTTCCACATCTTTCTTGCTTTTCAGTAATAAGTGCACCAGAAGAAAATTCTCCCTGTTCTTTCCTTCTAGCATCTTCATTCAGTAAACTATCTTTAACCATGTCTATGGTTAAATTCCTCTCTGGAGTGGAGTTACAAATTGTCACAACATATGTTTCCCAACTTTCTGTTAAAGAGTTGAGAAGTAACAATCCCTATATTTCATCATCTATATTCATTTTCATAACAACCAACTTATTTGCAAGACTCTGAAACAGGATTATGTGCTCAACAATATTACCACCATCTTTATACTTCAAATTAACAAGTCTTTTGAGGAGAAAAATTCTATTTTCCACTATCTTTTTCGTAAAGAGATTTTCTAGCCTTTGTCAAACAATATCAGCTCTGGTTTCATAAAAAATATGCTCATGCAAATTTATATCCATCCATCTTCTAATATAAGCAATAGCTTTTCTATGTTGGACCTCCCATTCCTCCTCTTCCATAGTAGAAGGTTTTTCTTTAACTTTGATAAGCTTATACAAATCTTTGCAATAGAGCAAGTCTTCCATCATACGCCTCCAAGTGGAATAATTTGATGAGTTTAATTTAATCACACCATCTAACTCTTTCATTTCAATCACACAGGAAAAACTAGTAGCACATAACCTACTGCTCTGATACCACTTGTTAGGAAAAAACCTGTTAAAGCAGAATAATTCTTTTCCCTCTTTGTGTATCAAAATGGGTTCCTCATCAAAAATACCAACTTGATATCATAAGCAAATATTAACCAGAACAATATAAATAACAGAACAATGAATTAATCACAACTGAGACCAAATTTTTTTTAATGTGGAAAACCCAATGTGGGAAAAACTACGGGACTGTAGTCCATTTCAAACTTCCACTATCACCAATATTGATAATAAGGTTATAATAAGTCTTCTATAAAATAATAAAAGGATCATAATAACATCAAAATCATATATCTTGACTTAAGAATAGTATATCATCATCACATGAATGGATCTCATCGAAAAAAATATTTAGGTCTCACCAAATAGGTATAACAGGAAAGCACTTCAGAGAGGATAAACTATAGATCAACACCGTTAGGATTGTAGAGCTTACTGCAAGGATTCTGCATATAAAATTTGAATTAAAACTGACAAAATTTGGCCACTAATTGTCAAGTAGAAAACTCAATATTCTAATTTTTTTCTATTCTCTTTTTCTCTCAGTTTTTTCTCTTTTAGCGCCGCCGTAGTTCGCTGCACGCATCGTTTCGCTTCACTTTTTTTTTATTTTACTGTTCATCCTTTTGGGCTCAAAAGCTCAATTGTCTGGTCCAAGCCCGGATATGGGCTGGACCCAGCATGTCCAATGTGCTTTATATACTTTTCCTGACCCTTTCCAGATTACCACAGCACATGAACTTTCAAATCTGCATAAGTAGATCCTGTTGCTAGTTGGATGTGTGATATTGTTCATTGCATTGGCATGATTTATTCAAAGACTTCCTGAGTTTGTTCCAGTTGATTGTGTTTGTCTTCTATTACCTATATATAATTGTGTAGATCTGTGCATGTATACTTACATGTTCTTGAACTCATTTAAATTTTATGAACAAAGCCAATGAGCCTGAAAATGCCACCTTGCAATTAAGAAATTGGAATGAAAATGTCTGTTATTTGAAACTATTTCCCATATCAATAGGTTATCAAGAAGAATGATTAGAA
>JAIWVJ010000117.1:0-17551 GCA_024322285.1 Musa beccarii
TGACTTGTCTAGTAGTTCCTTGTCGTCTTGGCCCTGCTTCATCGCCTTATACTTACTGGTTTCTTCATAGCCTTATACTTACTTGTTTTCTTCTTGACCCTACTAGTGCAATTCCTACTTGAACTACTGGAATGCGGAATAATGGTAATAGGTTTCTTCAGATCTTTTAACTGCTGATGAACCGAATCTAGGACTCGCCCCCCGCTAAGTAACTACTTGTCGGACTGGACTCTATTAAGTATACTTTCTTTCATTAGCAGACCCGCTTGACGATGAAACAAGAACTGGCAATTCACTTACCGCTTCCAATCTCTTATTATTAGTATTTTAGTAAAAGTAGCTCCCCCGCTCCCAATAGTAATAGTCCGGAGTGGGAACTAAAGAATCAGTTGTTCGAGCAAAGGATACAATAAAATAAGCCGTATCAGGTAAGTAAGCAGGATAGAAAGCCAAAGAGAATGCCATGCCCAGTTCCAGTAGAAAAGTATGGTGAAGAGAGGTGGGTTCGGGATGCCTATTGCCTATAAAAGAAATCTATTAGGGGTTGTTTTGTTTACTGACTTGGTGGGGCGGTTAATGACCTATATCTATGCAACTATTGGGGTGGTCTATATCTATGCAACTATTGGGGTGTCGCGCCTATCCTCTTTCTCGCCTATCATGTGCTCTATACCAACCTATACAGTTGAATCCGTATTTTTCATTAGCCAGTAAAGCAAGGGCCAGGCATAATAATATATATATAAATGAGTGTTTCTATAGTACCATGGGAGGAATCCCCTCATTAGGGGAAGAAAGCCTCTTGAAATGCCATTTGAAGCGGGTTTGATCTCTTCCTAGCCAATCCCCAGAAAAACAGATCAAGATGAGAAAGAATGAATTTGGAGTGTATACCAGCACCCATCCTTCCAGTCACCGAAAGAGGATAGAATGAAACCAGTAAGTATAAGTAAAAGAATGCAACTGTATTAGTAGCAAGAGTCGAGTATGCTTAAACAAGTAGTTCAGGGAGGGCTTGTTGAGTCCACTTTATTTACTTTAATCCGCTAGCAATACAGAAGAAACGGAATCACCGCCAAGCAGCCTAATAAGTAAGGGCAAGACGGAGATTCGAGAGTCAATTCGAGCAGTAGATTCACAATTCCAGTTTTCTACAAATATAGCATTAAAGGAGGAGGCTTTAAGAGGGCATCCTTTCCCTTGTTTTAATAAGAAAAGAAAGACAGGCAACTCCATTCTTTCAGGGCGGACCCAGACTTACAAGTCATAATAAAGTTAGTTAATTAAGTTATAGGATAGGATCCAGAGGGGTCTCGGTGAGTATTGACTGGCAAGAGAAGAGAAGAGATTATCCATTTGCTACGAGGAAAGCATATACTAAGTGCTTTGTTTGGAGGCTTTGAAGAGGGAAGTAGTGAGAAAGTCAGGGAATAGATATTACCATTATTCAGCATCTGTTTTTGTTGACAGAGGATAGAGAGATGAGAAAGCTGCTACCCACTTATATAGTACTGAAGTGAAGAATTGCATTGAGTCAAGCAGACAAGGCACTACGGAACAAGCAACCACTAATAGGTAGAGTGGAAAGGACAGATCAATTGCATTTTCCCTACTAACGAACCGGATTTCTCCTCTTTTTTTATCAAACCCCGGGCAACGTAGCTCCTGCCGCCATGAACACAGGACTTTTGATAACTCATACAGTAGCAGCGAGTTTGCTCTTAAGCTCCCAGCAGGACAATAAAGAGAATCATTAGCGGAAGGGGAAGCTGCTCCTAGGCAATTCCATTCGGACCTTTTTGTATAATTATGACTTGTTTGTTCAATTCAGTATTCTTGTTCAGTGTCTTTACTATCTCGCATATATGATATTATAAGTAAGTAATTGAAAAGCATACTCAGGAAGTCAAGTAGAAATAGAGATGAAAGGAGAAAGTCTACATCGACAACATAAGAATAAGGAGCAGAATAAGGATCTGTGCCGGGCAAGTCCGTCTAGTTCTGTAATAGGCTCTAAGTAAACGAGTAAAGAAGCAGGTGAGGAAGAATAAGAATTACCAGTTCTTGCACTATGACTAGTTCTTGCACCGCCATCCCAATAGACTTTATATCTGGATGGAGCTCGCCTTTCCTTTCGCACCCTGAGAAGCCTTCCATCTTTCCACCCTCTTGAGAACTGCTTCAGATCTTGAAACTGCTGTTACTGCTTACTTTCTTTTCCCACTTTCTTTTCCCTTGCTCCTTCTGCTGACGAAACCACCTCTGATTCTCTAATTACAAAAACACTTATATACAGGGGCAATACCTCTTCTTATCGAGATACTTTCAAGTTCGAAAGATACGTTCCTTGACAAGTCTGAATAGAAAAAGGGAGAGATAAGAGATAGTAGAGTAATAAGTAGTTTGTATAAGAGTAGGGTATAGGAAGTCGGAAAAAGAATAAGAGAGTCAATAGAGTAATAGAGAGTAATGTAAGAGAGAGTAATGTAAGAGAGAGTCATATAAGAATAAGCGCTAGGGTCATTATATAATGTAGTAAGAAATAAGAGCATGAGGCGAGACATCAGGACACCTCGCAGAATAAGGATATTCTCTATAACAACTAAGGTAAAGAATACCGAGTTTCATCCTTTGTTTAGTCCTATCCTATCCCGTATCAAGGTAAGAAAAAGAATCATGAGCTAGGTTCTATTCGAACTGTATTGCCAGGGCCAGACTCAGTAGCTAAAGTAAGGTCAGCTGCATAAGAAAGATCTGGAGAATAAGCCTTAGAATTGCCAGTTCGAGGTATAAGTCGGAATTCCAGAATAGAGTGAACTTACCGGTAGTGCCAATAAGAATGGAATGGAATGGAAGCTGTTTCAAGATCAGAAGCCTGGGGGGTTGTCGTGTAATAGACATCCGAGGGGGTTTAATAGACATCTACCGGTAAATCAGGGTAGCCATCTCATTCTTCGCTGCCCTCATTTGTTGACAGGGGTTTCGATGAGAATAAATCAGAAGAATAAAGTAAATCAACAGCTACTCCCACTGGACTTGGAGAAGAAAGGAAGGAACCATAAAGCAAGGAACCAGCAAGTGATAGTTAAATCCTATATAGAAGCAGTGCGAGGGAAAGTATCGGCTAGCTGTTCAGGGAAAGAAGAAAGTATCGGCTTTTCAGATCAGTTATATAAGCTTATATAATCAATACAGAAATCAAGTAGAGCAAGAGTCGAGGTCAATTCTACACTGAACTTATGAGCCTGAGGTGGATTAGAGCCCTGTTCCTGACCGCCAAATAACCAAGCAACGGGCCAATTGGTTTCGAGTGAGAGTTTTCTCAGTTATCCTACTTTATGTTAAGGGTTGAAGCTGTTCTCCTATATAAGATAGAATATAATTGAAATGAAGGATCAACTACAGTAGATAGAGAAACATCAGAATTAGCCGAGGGGCCCAAGCAACCACTAAACTCACTATGCTATCAGGCAAGACTGAGTCACTACCCTAGTGGATGCACCTACCTCCCCTATGGCAATAAATGAAGTTATGGATCCTATATCTCAATTCTGACTTGCTTCTTTTATACCCCACAGGAGCCTAATTCTTATACCTTTCCTATTCATTCTATTACTTACAGCGCTACCAATCATTCTATTACTTACAGTTCTACCAATGTTGTATTAGGGTCCCAATTCAATGTCTTCTACTGGATGCGAATGAAACAAGCCAACTCCTTACTAAAGAACAGGAACTGATCATTCTGATGCTTCTGGATCTTTCAACAAGAACATTCCTTGTTACAGAGTAAAAACACACAGCATTGCTTTCATTTCAGGCTATTGTACTAAACGACTAGTTGGTGCAGTCAACAGCCAATCTCTCTCCTATGGCAACAAACACAGATGCAACTCGGGATGAAACAGCCAATACTTATTCCATTCTGATAGTAGCCTGTTCCTGCGTAGCCTGTTTCCTTCTATCCGGGTAGCGAAGGAGTGTCTTCTGACTGGTTAAAGCAGTAGGCAAGTAAGTATTAGAATTTAACTACTAAGTATTCGTCACCTGTTTTCGTGTCTCTTTCTCTCTCGCCAACCTAGCACTCAAACCTCTTTCTTTAAGTAAACCACCTCAACAAGCCATCTTTCGCTGCCCTAGGATTCTTTAAGTAAACCACCTCAACAAGTAAGTCAACCTCGGATCCTTCTCTCAGATCAGGCAATAAGAGTTGACCAGGAAATAAGAGTTGACCAGGAAATAAGAGTTGACCAACACTGCTGATTCCATCTCTTATCAGAGTATAGGTTAAAAGGGATGTTATTGATCTATTAATTCTTAGAGGACAGAAAAGAGGGAAGTTATTGATTTATTCGTATATTAGGAGTGAAAGAGGAAAGTTAGTTTCTTAGTAAAGGAGTCAAACCCAGCAGTAAAAGTACTAAAGCCCACATACTAGACTAAAACGGGCCCCAGGAGTCAAAAAGAAAAGAATTGACTAGACCTAAACGAAACTAGTGAAAGCAGACAGTTAATATTCTAAAGTAAGCTCAGGGGGTGAGTGAAAGTAGAATGCTCCTGTTATCAAGTAAGCTATAGAATTCATAGAGCCAGAGATTGATAGGGTAGATAAACAAAGAATTAATGACTTTTGGGGAACTGAAGCAGTGCAAGGAAAGCAGTCCGCAGTGATTGTTTCGTCTAAAGGTGAGGAAGCTGGGTGTTGGGCAGTAGCTAGGGAAGGAAAGAAAGAAAGACTCTCCCATACCTATACACCACCCATGCGTTAAGGCAAGCAACTACTAAACAAGCAACTACTAACGACCAAGCAACGACTAAACAAGCAACTACTAACGTTGCGCGTTAGCGAGTTAAGCGCGGTAGCGAGTTAAAAGCGTTAGCGAGTTAAAGCGCGGCAGGAGCTCAGTTACCCGGGAAAACGGAAAAGTGGAATGCCAAATAAGTGATCTAGCAGGGAAAATCTGATTACTGCCCAACCGCTCCTGCCGCACAACAAGTCCAACTCCTGCCGCGACACGAGCAACACTGCCGCTACACCGGAATAGCAACACTGCCGCGACACTCCTACGCGGAACATTATACGTTCCTTGTCGTCTTGTCCCTGACGCGCCACATTATACGTGTCTTGTCTAGTAGTTACTTGGCTGTCTGTTTGTCTAGTAGTTACTTGTCTGCTTGTCGGCTTGTTTAGTAGTTCCTTGTCTGCCAGTTCCATGTAAAAGTCCTATATAGGGTTGTTGGCTCCTGAGTTATGAGTAGCAGGCTTATCAAGTGTATCGGGTATCGTGAATGAAAGAAAGCAGTGCCGGTTTGAGACAAGCAAGCGAGGAGCAAACGTGGTCTCCAAAGTACAATCGTTATTCTCTAGGAATCAAAACAAAGCTAAAAAGAAGAAAACACTGCCCAACACAGGACTGAAACAAGAAAATAGGAATCTGGCTACTGCTTCTAAGACAAAAACACCTCATAGAGAATTGAAATATGCCTATAATGACTGAAACCACTGCTAACAAGGCTTTAGCTCGGAACTCAGACTGTAGTAACTACACTGCTTCCAAGGCTTAACTTGTGTACTTAGCAAGACGGAAACTATGAATAAAGGACAAGCAACTACGTCTGGGTCTGGGTCCTCTAATACTAACACTATAAACTTGGAATTCAACCGCTGATCTCACATCTTGCTTCTTGGTTTTAGCCCGACACCCCTTTCTATTATTCTGATACTTGCTCCTCTTATAGTTCATATATCTCATTTGTTACTGACCCTTGCTCTTCTTACAGTCCATATCAATTTTGACTGACCCTTGCTTTAAGAATGGAGGCAGATGGATCCTCTACGATGGCACCATGATCTTTGTTTCTACTTCCTCTCTCTCCTTCCACACAGTCCATATAAAGGTGACTTACCCCTTACGACGCTTATAGTCTCTATCTCATTTTGGACTAATCCTTACTGGTGCTGATGGGAAATCCATCAAGGAATGAAAGGGCTCCCAGTTTTCTCATCTTTGATCTTGGAGAACTATGAGTGGAAGGAGAACTTGCTCGATCCTTCACTTTTGCTTCTTATATATCCCAAGTAGGGTACGCTCTTTATCTTACTCACTATTACGAGACCGGACCTAAGCTCTTGGTATAGTGAGCCAATTCATGCACAGACCGTCAGTTCCTAATTTGGAAAGGACTTATTCAGATTCCATACTAGCTACAGGCATCTACAGCTAAAGAAAGAGATCCATTATGCTAACGGAGCTCACTTTTATCATGGAAGAAAAGAAGATAGTACTCACCTCTTAGCCCTTTTTTAGGAGAGTACAGAAACATCATTAACTCCAACTTCGATTTCAGAACAGGTTGATTTATACCCTTATTTATCTTTGACCTTGAAATAAGGATACGTACTTGTTGAGTTCAACTCTTATCTTGCTATGAGTAAACAAAGAATTCCATTTCCATTTCAAACTCCCCGTAAGCGCAGAAAATCATTGAAGATGAACTCACTATCCCCGCTCCGCCCGCAACAACTCCAATAATCCAAATAAAGACTAGCGCAACTCAAACAAGAAACCCATAAACTTGTATTTATCTATTCCTATTAATTGAAACCCCTTTAATTGACCTATAAACCCAACTCGCATTAGCTGAAGACAGGAACTCACTCAACAAAAACCGATGACAACTGATCTTTCGATCTCTTTCGCTAACGCCATGAATACCACTCATATGTTACTTTCTATTTTCCGTTGCTTGTTGCAGTAGATTCAAAGTAAAGAGAGGAAGCTTCAGCTGTTAGAGCCATAGCCTGGGTTAATAAATTACATTATAGGAAAGAGAACAATGAAGAAAGAGAACAATGACAAAAGTACACCGCCTTATCTATAGGCTGAAGAAAAGTTATCAAAGTAGAAGCCAACAAGCCTAAATACGTTAGCGAGCGGGGGTTGGGTTGGTCACTTCTTTCTATAATACCTAGCTCATGATTCTGTTAGAGTAGAAGTGCAATTTGAAGAATCTCTTTTCTCATGCGAATCTCAACTGCCCACGCCATGTAACTCTAAAGAAGAAGAAATCAGGGTATCCTGCAATCGGTTCCTTAAGTATAGTGCTAAAGGGGAGTTTCCGTTTCCTTAGGTTATTCCTAAGATGCTTTAGTAGCTCCTTGTCGAGAGAGGCGAAGAAAGTCACTTTACTTGAAGAACAGCACTCCACTTTCATTGCTGCCCAACACAGCTCCGTTAGTGGGCATTCGTTCGCAAAGAAGAGATAATCTTATTTATTTATAGTTCGACTACTGGTTTTCTTACGTGGTGGAATCCGGGTCCTCAGGAACTCAAGAAAAGTCGATATTTGAGTTGCTGTTATTAACAAGTCCGCCTTAACACATGGGTAATACTCAAGTAGGAGGCTCTTAGCACCTTGCCTTGCGTAACTCCCCAAAACCAGATTAGTTTCTTGCCCCCTACCCCAACTCATGTTAGCAGAATCTTTCGAGCTTATAGAGTCAAAGTCATTGAATATCTGTCTTTTGCATATATAAGGAAGGATAGGAGTTTCATCAAGCATTGGTTAATTTGACTGAGCAGGTGTAAGAATGAAAGAATAGAGTTTTAGAAAGGAATTGAAAACGAACATCCAGATTAAGTACCCGTCTCCTTTGCCCAAACAGGAATTGAGAAGTCAACGCTAAAACCAATAATTTCACCTGAACCCGAGCACTCTCAAATAGTCTTCAAGTATCGTTTAGGGCAAGTCCTGTGTTTTAGTCCGCTCCTGCTTTCGTCGTGAGCCTCCCCTCTGCCTCTGCAAGTGCTTTGTCTGCTTCTGTCCTTATAGTCGTGTATAGTGTTGAATTGAAGGGTTCGGCTGCCCACTTATTAGTATAGGGCCTTCCAGCAAGTGCTTAGTCCGCCTCTGTCCTGCAAGCGATGTCCTGCAAGAAAGGGTTGTGCCTCAATCAATTCTTTTGCACTAAATTAATAATAAACGAGAGGTTAACGTGAGCTTTCTTTGGAGGAGGAGTAAGCAGTGGTATAGTTTTGTTACGATTGAATGAAATAAGTAAGTTGTGAGTTCGTTCAACAACTCGCCGTTACGCAAACGCTGACTTTGGTTTCGGGGTCTGTTAGCTTACTTGAGTTTAGGGTTTACTTCGCACTCTCCCGACTTATTGTAATGGCGGTTAATGCAAGAGAAGTCTCGTATCAAGTTTCCTATCTGGTTTCCCCCGGTAATAAATTGAGGAAGCAATGCCATTGGTTTATCGGATTTATTGATCTATTGTGCAAGATTCATTATTGGAATCAAGTGTCATAAGAATCAGAAGAAACTCCTAGTGGACTCTGCACTGGCCCAACTGTTGTTGCTTTATAAATCAAGAGTGAGATTACATAATTACAAGCATCGTTAAGGTAAACTAATAAGATTCAACAAGCCGAGCACTTCTCTCGTGGACGTCAAGCCCATAACTCAACGGAACTTGCAGACCAAATTGCAGCCCAACACGGCTCAGCTCCCCTCATGGCCTACCAGCACCATACGCGGCAGCAGAAGGGCAGCGAATAATGAGCTGGCGGAAGATAGTCAGCACTCACAGCAGTCTAAGGAGAGGGACGCTCACGCACGCCCACCACCAACAAGCCGAAGTTTCAAGTAAATGGGAAGGCCCAAGACCTACAATTCTCATTCGAACACGGACCTATTAGTCAGTCTATCTTTGGAAGAATCTCAATTTGAATGAAGGCCTGGGTGAAGCATTCATGAACATACCACAGGAATACCCCTATCGTAGATCATAATCATATGGTTAAGGTCCCAGCACTCAAGACAGCTCTTACTCTCAATAAAGGAATGGAGACATCTTTTCCCTATACAAGGGCCAGCTCGACTTAGATCGAAGTTCTATGCTGCGTCCCCACTGAATAAGACTAATATTTGGCATTCCACCACCTCATAAGAAATCCTTATTAACATAAGCTTGTTTTCCGTCTTGCAGGTCTCAAATCTTCATCCAACTTGGCAAGCCCATGAGAAACGTGGTCATGTTCATATGCTATACTCGATCGATCCTATATAATAGTTGGAGGAGAACCCCGATATCTTCTTATTGGATTTCTACGTTGATGACTCTTTTCTTGATCGGCTTATGAATGAATAGATTCGATTTGATTCATTTCATTACTTAAGCTCAGATGGGGTTTTTCAGTACAGTTAAGCTAAAGTGCTCTCCTCGGAGTCTGGTAATTGCCTAGCTTTCTTTCACTGAACACAAAAGGATAATTGATGTTGTCTATAATGACTTGGAACCTGCTCGGTACTACAAGGGTATTCGACACGGTGAAGAAAGAACGTTAGTGATCCAACTAAAGAATTAGGTACCAAATAGAGTAACTACGTTAGAACTCTTTGGTCGAGCAAAACCTGTAATACAGTGTAGATGAGATTGAAATAGCATCGGCTCCCTTCCTCCGCGCGCTTGGGCTGCTTTCGCAGCGTGGTCGGCTCCGCATCCTTTTGTCTTGAAGGACCCTCTGGTTTCCTATAATAGGGCTATCATGGGCTTTGTATAAGGGTTTTTTAGGGGGAACTCAGCTGGCTTTCTTTTGGGTACTAAACCGACCCCTCCATTTCCGTTTTCATAGAAGTTTTGATCGACGAAGTCATTTGTTGCTAAGTAAGGTTATAGCGTAAGAGACAGAGATTCGGCATTAACCAAATTCATGCATCGAGAGCATTTCCCACCCCCAGGGGATGCATCATAGCCCTTATCTTTAGCTTCTAATATCCTCTCCCTATAGCTCCCAGCAATCCAATTGTACCACCTACGTGAAACTTTTGAAAAGCTAGAAGAAAGAAAGAAAACACATTTGATCGCTCTTCCATGGGTTCGTTCCTACCCGCTAGCAGAGGAAAAGCTGCTGTCTAGCCCGCTGAAGTGATCATCCGGAAAGGATACCGCAGGGCAACAGCGCGAGGGGACAACGCTAGTGTCAAGAAAGCGCTACCATTACGATAGAACCGCTTCGCTTTACTTTGTGAATAACCCAGGCAAAATCCACCCATAATTCAAAGATGGGGTTCGATTCCGGCAAGAACCAACCCACTAGAATAGGTAATTGGAAATCATTTTCTTGCTCAAACGCGTCTCTCGAATCCACGTCAAGGTTAGTCCTAGCTTCAAGTCTAATAATAGGAAAGTGGAGGTTAAGCTCGACCAAGAGGGAGAGGGCCAAGACACTACTAATGTGTCGCGGCAGGGCCGCTCTTCTGCTTGCTCGACCAAGAGGGAGAGGAAAGTGGTATACAGCTTATCTAATAGAAAGGAGTCCATTCCAGCTTTTTCAGAAATTACTATTCTTGACGAGGAAGAAAGAAGTGGGTGACTGCCAGGTATGACGAAAAGCTATAACCCGAATGAAACCCCTATCTCTTAAAGGCTTCTCCCTCCTTTCTTGTACTACGTGAGAATGGGAAGCACAATCTCGATCCAGATTTGGGAACTAGTCAAATGAATCAATCATCGAGTGAATGGCTAACTCTCCAATTTCTTTGGAACTGGGTAATTCCAGCTAATCAAGCCGCCATTAGAAGGGGGTGGGTAACGCCCACGACGTATAATAAATAGGGTTTTCAGTTAATCCCAGCTGGGAAAGATTATTCATCATCAGTTTACCTTCATCCATTTGGTGATCATTAAATCATTTTCATACCACATCAGGAGCCAACAACTAGCTCCAACATGTGTTAGCCTCCAATAGAAACACTTCCTTCATTTAGATCTTGACATCAACCTACTCCATATTGGATTTTTTGCCCACCCTGCATTTCAAGCAGATAACAAACATGGGGATCCTGCTTCGTGGGGAATGGATTCTGTCCCTACCTGTTGAGCTCTCGTTAACCCAACGCGTGCCTCCCCAATCGGAAAAGGGATGTTACTGTTAACTCGATGGAATTATTGACTAATTCGCGTAACCAATGATTTCCACTCGAGTACAAAACTAAAGCCTATTGAAAATGAGCATTTCGTTCAAGGATCCGCTGCTGTTGTTGCGAGCCTATACCAGGTGAGCTCCTCGGACTTACTATCTTTGGTTTTGCTTGCCCTTGGTCGCCTACACTACAGAGACTTATACGCGCTCTCACTACGGAAAAACAAGTTAAGCTGCTTCTTTCCTGCCTCTACTCCTCCATAGGGCACGCAATAAATGAATGGAGTTTTTGATCCTGTATTGGGCCAGCATGCATTCGAGTCTGTATGGCATGAAAGCGCAAAATAAAGGGTAAAGTTTGGTTGTTCTAGAAATGCAACTTATTGTCCCCCTGGAGCACCACTAACTAAAGAAGATAAGGAGCTGAAAGCCAAGCAGGAAGCCCGTTATAGAATCTATAGTCACCCAAGAAAGAGAAGATATTATTAGGCACTTACTTTCGAGCTGAACTGACCCGTTAGCGTAACAAAGCGAGCAAAAAAACATTCTTAAACTTCAACTAATGCCGAGTAAACAAAGAACGAGACCACTTTTCCTTATTTATTGCTTCTGCTTCATCTGCTCCATCTGAAGATCCTTATCCTTATCCTTATGCTGCTTGAGCCTCTTCTCAACTGATTGAACTCTTTCTCTCTCTTTTAGCTTTCTCAGAGTGTCTCTCTTTGGTTTGTGGCTACGAGTGCTTTCTCAGAGTCTCTCTAATAAGGACTGGGCGCTGAACGAAGTGAGAGTCGGGTTTCTGAATAGGCAGGCTTATTTTGATTGAGTCGACAAACACTCGAACAGAAGGATACGATACTAAAGCTATAGGAGCTACCCGCGCATTCGAAACTCAATATAGACTAAACTCAATATAGCTCAATAGAGAGGTTATACTACGACTCCCTTAGCATAGGCTCTGAAACTACTCCCTTAGCTTAGCATTCTGACTTAGCGCATAGGTTATACCCCCAATGGAGTCAGTAGCAAGCGCGGGAAGGATGGGTGGTAGATCGGCCCTGCTAGAGCTCCGCGTTTATGTGCTCATTTCATCCAAATAGAAAGTGGAATTGCCTGGAAAGCTAGGTTAAGGAAGGGTTGGCTAATTGACAAGCTAGTATTTTCATGTCCTAAAGAAATCCCTTATTGGCGCTTACGGTCCTTTTCCCTAGTTATTGTGTCATTGTCTGCGAGAGGGGTGCCTGACTCAACTTCAACTAAACTTTGATCCCCGCTTTGAGGCTTCCCTTTTTTCTAACTCTCCTCTCCACGAAGTAAGGCCAATAATACCAATAACACAAACCTTATTTCCTGTTCCTACTGCTGATCATGCTTATGATCTATATCTATATCTATATCCATATTCTGCTCTATTTTATGCTGAGGCTTCTTAATAAGATCAAACCAGTACTGCTGATTATCTATCTATATCTCTAGTTGCCAATACATTAATAAAGGGCTGTAAACCGAGTATTTTAAGCAAGGGCAGCGAAGAATGAGCTGCGACGACAAGGAGGCAAGTCACTACTAGACAAGGAACGTATAAACAAGCCGACAAGCCGACAGACAAGACACTACTAACGTGTCGCGGCAGTCCGGAAACTAATGTTACGCGTCAGTCGTGGCGCGTAGGGTAGTTGGGCTAATGAACAAGCAGACAAGACGACAAGGAACGTATAATGTTCCGCGTAGGAGTTCTCGTGGCGCGTCAGTAGTTCGTTGCGCGTTAGCGAGTTAAAAGCGTTAGGAGCTATAAGAGCGGCAGAGAACTAGTGACGCGGCAGGAGTTCTTGTTCCGCGTAGGAGTTCTCGTGTCTAGGCAGGGCCGCTCTCTGGCTTCAGAATGGAAAATGGGCCTATGAAACTCCCTATTTACAGTTCTAATGAATTTGCACCTAGAGTCCTTATTTTGTCTTGCTGATGCGGATGTTCTATAGGAGAGGAATTTACCAATCAATTATGTTAGCGTACGACCTATACTTTAGGTGCTGAAAGCCTTGTTTCAAAGCCAGTAAGATTGGGCTTCTGCGTTAACTGATAGTGGAATTCAAGAATGGAATCTAGCGTTACTAAGTTTGTATAGTATAGTCACTTTAGAAGCTGTTTCCAGATTATATGTATGATTAGAGTCAGGGGATGCCTATATATAAATAGGTAATAAGATCGGATGCTGAATTGACTGTTCTAGTTTCATCATGTATAGAAGCCGAATCCACTCTCGAATCTCATGCCCGCGGGTCTGCAATCGAAGTTGAGTTAGCCGTTGACTGTGTTGCTTGTGTTTAAGGATACGAATTCAGATCATCTGCTGGATCAGATGCGAGAGACGAGAGAGATAAGAATCAAGATCTTAAGTAGGGAGTTTTGAGTTGAGAGTTTGTACGAGTTATTATGGAGTCTTGTTTGTTGGGGGGATCCGTTGCAGTGCTAGGAAAGTCGAAGTCAAGTTCAGAGAAAGAAGGAAGTACTGGTGGGCGCTAAGCAAGACTCAGACTCCTTATTGTTAACAGGTGCTTTCGGGTTTTCTTCTTGTGTTGGCGTATATAGAAGTTCGGCGCTAACTGGAGTGAAAGAATGATTTGTGGAATTACCCTACAGAGTGTCTCTTTACTGCTAGGTTAGAAAGAAATAGATTGAAGCGGTGAAATAAAAGGTGTTGGCCCACTAGACGGTTAAGTGGGCTGTAGGATAGTGAAGTAGTGAAGCTCGGGAAAGCGCCTTATTTCTTGTCTTGTCTGTTCCACAACTCAGTAAATGTTCCATTATAAGTAAAGTAAAGCCAGGGTAAACAAATCTTATGTGGAATCTATGGAAATGATGCCCGTGTTCTCCGTGTTTTTCCCTTGATACGCCGATAGTCGTACATTCCATAGCTTTCCTAATCCTCTCGACTGTTTCCTGCTTATCCAACATTTGCCTCTCTTGGGTTTTTCAGCCCTACTTAAGGTGAGCAATAGGCTTACAGCACCTTACCTTATCTTTGACTTATGGATTTATTGATTTTCCATGATTTGAGAAATAGTCGAAATACCAAGAAAATCCTCTTCCTATTGAATTCAAACAAAATACATTGAGAAGAGTTTTCCCTCGCCCAGTGTTAGCTGTCCCATAGGCTTTCATAGCTTCTCCCTGTTCGAGTTCCTGCTGCTTGTGCTCTAGGTTGAAAGGTTCCCGCTTAAAGAGAGAGTATCGTACTATCCGTTCACACTAGCATTCGTAGGTAAGTAGTAGCTTGTTTTAATGCTTTTCGGGAGTGTTTCATTAATGCCATATTAAGAGCTGTCTCAGTTGCCCTTAAGGATTAGAGCTCCTCTTCTCTCGTTAAACCCCCGTTTTTCTTCTTCTTGCCTTATAGGTATTCTTCTCCTTTTGGCTTCATCAGAGTTCTCCCCTTCTCTCAGCGCCATTCCTAAGCAAGTAGTTGCCTTTTGGCTGTTCGTTTGCTTAAGAGGTATTCCGCCTTTTAGCTCTCTCTGTGTTTCTGTCTGAGAGTGTTCTATCTCAAAGTGACTAGGAGTGCATGCCCATTCCGAAAAGGCTTTCAATCTGCGCGCCAATATAGTTTCTTCATGGTCTTTTCTTTGCTCATTAAAGGCCATTGCTAAGGTTAGCTTGTTTCAGCCGTAGACTTGGATCTTAAAGCTACTAAATGAATTCTTTATCTTTGTAAAGGTGCTGAAAGCCTCACTGACTGTATAGTTTTTAGGAGCAAGACGTTCAGAAAGGAGAGTTCCAAAAGTGCTTGTATGAGCGAGTGTTGCTCGTTCTACCGCAAAGACTAAGTGCTTACGGATGGTTTCATAAGCATCCAAATAATGACAGCTAAAATGAATGAAAGGAAAGAAAAGCGGAGTTTGAATAAGTAATGAATTTGATCTATTTCTCACAGCTCCCGTAAGTGCATGCCGAACTTATTTACTTGAATAACCACTTTTGCAGCACTATATTCTCTCTTGTTCTTGCCCGACGAACTCCCTGATGTCCTGAGTCTTGTTGCGCAGAGGAAACCCGTTAAGTTAATTGAACTGATGGTGATTCTTATCTAGCTTTTGGTCTTACTCTATACTGAAGGAATATGCTTACCGCTCCAGAAGCCTATTCTCCACGATACAACTAATTGCATTTCTTTGCCTTTCTTTGCCTAACTAGTCATTCCCTGTTCTCTGCTCTTTTAGAGTATCTTGATTCCTCACCAGCTCCTGCTTATGCTTCTGTTATTGTTGTTAGTGGGGCGTTTTCACCCAGGAATTGATTATCGAGCACCTGACATAGAAACTTGTAAGGACCCAGCTACATCTTCTTTACCGGTTTCCATACTATACTATACTTGCTTCCTTTCTCCGGCATCTGATCTCTAAGATCCAACTCTAACTTCAACTGACAGACAATCTCTGGCAATTCACCCGCTTACTGCAAAACAGTTAACTTAAAGGTAAAGCACTGCGTTAAATCCTCTAGCTTCTGGAATGGAAACAATCTTTCCTAATGCGCCAAGGAAAGTAGTAATGGAATCTATATCTTGCTTGAGCACTACTAATAGAACTCTGTAATCCAACTGCTTCCTCACGAGCTAAAGCCTCTTCTAAAGTGCCTATCCGAATTCCACTCGTTAGGTGGTAAAGTCATAATTAAGGTAGTTTCGCCTAGGAGCCTAATTCAGTTACTAGAATATTAATTCCTCCCTTATAACCACTACTTTTGGCACTGAGACTTTCCTGGCTAATTTCCATTCTCAAGGTAAGATCAGTTCTAAAGTCTAAAGTAAGCCAGCAGCAAGTGAGAAGTCAGCAGCAAGTAAAGAAGCTAGTAGGCTAGTTGTTCATAAGTATAAGACCGCTTCTAAGTATATTAATGAAATACCCAGAGCTGGAGAAGAAAAGAAGGAACTAAGTTTGAAAACATAAATTCCATTCTTCAATTAAGCAAGCAGCGGCGGAAGGACAAGTACAGGAAATACAGAATGAAACGAACAAGTAAGAATAGGGGCCAAGCTACCCCAGTTAAAGAAACAATTACTTAAGGGCTGGAAATCAATCGTATTCAACCGCACTAGCCTAAACGCCAGAATAAGAGATTCTTCCTCGAAACTCCACCTTCTTCCGATCCTGCTCTATCTGTCGCCTAAGTCTTCTTTAGCCTATTATTCTTAGGAAACTACTTCTTCTCCTGCTGATTCTTTAGATCCGAGACGAGCTACTAGACTAATAGAACACTAGCATCCGACCCGCACTCCAATAAGTGTTAACCCCGAAACTGACTATAGAGGCCTCATGAAGGGTTGTAATAAGCAAGCTATTTCTAAACCATTAGCAGCTGACCCTGTCTGTTCTTGTTCGAGCCATCTTCGCTGCCCGGAATTAGTTGTTGAATCGGGCGTACTTTATGTTAAGGATATACGAGTTAGTTGGGGCAAGCTTTCTTTATAGTGAGGTGCAAGAGAGAGAAGACCGGTAGTCTAGTTATTGTGAGAGTTTCATCTGTGTTTTCACCCCTTGTTTTAGCCTATTATAATGCCAGAGCTGGATCCGAGGCAGGAGCAGAATAGAATCATAGTTTTTACACCTAGAGAGGCAGCAGAGGCGGAGGCAGGACTTAGAGGTTGGCAAAAGATAGAGGTCAGTCAGCAACAAGTGGTTCTGTCTTATTAGCTGAGGTCGACCACACTGATTCAACTCGGGATGAAACTATACGTTGCTAAGGTTAGCTTGGCCGAGAGTTAAAGCAGGGCTCGGGTCTCTGGCGCAAAAGGGGTTAACAATGGTCTCTGGGAGTGGTCCAGTCCAGACTTATATACGCGGTAACACTTCGGATCCAGCTTCTAATCTTGCTTCAGATTTCTATTGAATGGAATTTCTCATTTAGACCTCTTGCGCCGAGTATCTAAATAAAGGTGCTGAAAGCCTGCCGTCAACGAATAAAGATCTTTAGAGGTGAGAGAAAGACTAAGCCTACTGTTCCTTGAAACCAACTCGTAGTACTGTTCTTGCCCCAACTAGTAGTAAAAGTAGTAGAGTTGTCCTGCTCGAGTGAGAGTGGAAAGGTAAGAAAGAGAATCAGGGTTGACTGTCCCAATAAGATAAGCTATGCATCTAGCGCATTCAATTATTTTGTTGTTGTGCAAGAGTTCGGGAAGTAGATGTAAGTATACAAGGGAAGCAGCGTACTTAAGAATATGGCAGAAGGAGCGGTCAGGCGCTAACCAATAAAAACTCCAGTTAGGTTTGACTCTGTTCTATACCTGCAAGGGAGAGGATACAATTCAATACCATAGGATGGGTAGGCAAGGACAGAAAGATCAGACTTCTTTTCAATAGCCAGAGATGAGTGCTATGTGTTTTGGAGCCAGAGATGAGCCTAATTCCGTTAGCAGAGAGGTAGCAGGTAAGGAAGTCAAGTATCTAGTAGTCAAGTATCCGCCAAGTAAGTAGGCAAGCAACGTATACAAAGGCAAGAGAACGAGCAAGAGCAGCTCCTCCTGCGTATTCTACCCGGCCAGTACTATGAATCAAATCGACGTTTTCCCGGGATTTTTGATAGCTAATTGAGAATCTCTCCTCCGATCTTACCCCTAGCTCCAGTATAAG
>JAIWVJ010000118.1:0-12500 GCA_024322285.1 Musa beccarii
CCAACCATGGATATCACAAGCTCAGAACAGTTGCACAACAAAGGTATAGATTTGGTCCACTACACACCGAGTTCTATTACAAGTATTCCCTCGACGCGTACTTTATGTACAAGCCTACAATGGCTGTCAAACTCACTCAAATAGGGCATTTTGCCTTTGGCAAGCCCTTTACAAGCTTTACAAGTGACAACCAACCAAAAGGGACACGGACAAGCACAAGCATTACACCGAACAAGCCGTTTACAAGCTCAGAACGGTTGCACAACAAAGGTATAGATTTGGTCCACTACAGACCGAATTCTCGTACAAGTGTCCACATGACACAAACTTTCTGTACAAGCCGATAATGGCTGCCAAACTCACTC
This sequence comes from Musa beccarii, assembly GCA_024322285.1. NCBI lineage: Eukaryota > Viridiplantae > Streptophyta > Magnoliopsida > Zingiberales > Musaceae > Musa > Musa beccarii. The sequence goes on from JAIWVJ010000118.1 coordinate 366, forward strand.
AAATGGGGCGTTTAGCCTTTGACAAGCCCTTTACAAGTAATAACAAACCAAAAGGGACACGGACAAGCACAAGCATTACACCGAACAAGCCGTTTACAATTTTGTCCGTGACATTCTCCCCCACTTATTCCTTCGACGTCCTCGTTGAAGCCTTTGCTGACGCTGCAACTTCTTTTCTTTGTTGGATCTTCGATCTTCTGCTCCTGCTGCGATGCGCCCCTTTGACTCCCAATTGTTCTCCGCTTGTTGTTGTTGAGTCGTCGAACTTTAATCCGCCATGCTGCTTCAACTCGCCAATGACTCTGACTTTGGTGTGGGGTTGGCAGAGTTGTGCTGATCCTTGTTGGTTCTTGCGGATACCTCTGATGAAGGAAAAAGACCATCTTTGATATGCGCCAGTCTTCAATTTCTTCTAGTCTCTTGAACTGGATAGATGCTTGTTGGAGCTTTAACGAGCATCGCCTCGCAACCTTTAAAGTTTACAAGTCCTTCCTTCGCAAAATTTGCCCATCGAATCTTCTTCCACTTAGTTGTCTTCGAAGGGTCTTCACATCTGTGCAGAGCTCCTCTGCTGGATAACTAAGAGAGCTGGGGTACTGGAGTTCCGCCCATTCTCTTGGGAGTTGAGAAGGCAAAGGTTACTTGACTTCGCCCGCCTCCTCGAGGTTGTACTGCCGTGCGTCAAGTAGTTCTTGGAATTCGCTTTGCTCTCACTCACACTTCCAAGCACTTGAAGTGTTTGCAATCCTTGCGCTGAGTCAGCTACTGTGATTCACCTTCTCATTGCCATTGAACTTCTGGAATGCAAGAAGTTATCACTCCAACTTGGAGTAAGTCTCCGATAGATTTGGTCGCCTTTGGGATTGTACCGCCTTCTCCATCATTTCTGTCGCCGACTCCTCTGAGTAGTAAAGGTACAGACGCGCGTCTTATGCCGCTCCGATCCTTGGTCATGCACTCTTGCATCGACCCGAAGTCCTTCACTCACGGCTATCTTGATAGAAAGTTGTTGACATTGGTCTTACGAAGTTCTCGGCCTTCGCCCTTCAGCCTTGTCTTGGTACATGGAGTTTGCCAAAGCATTCTCCTCCTCCACGGCCCATATCACGACCAAGTGCTCTCCCTCTAAGAGAGCAAGGGATTGATGACTCCCCGGAAGTCCCGCCTCAGCGGTACCATGGCACTGCGACGCCAATGGCACTACTATCCGTTGTCTCGCATCTGCATCCCTTCTTCGTGATCGGTAGATCTGCCTCTGCGGCATTGTGACACTCCTCTGAGTTCACCTTCAATCTAACCGATGACTGATATTGGGTAGCTGAGTCCCTCTTGGACTCGTCATTGCTTCCTCCCTTTTTCGACCACTGCTTCGACACCTCTGTGTTCTCCGAGCAGTTCCACTTGGTCGCTGGAAAGACAGACTACAACTCCCATGTATGGCCACCGCCACACATGTTGCAGGACTTGCACCATTTCTGTTCTCCTTAGCTTCATTGGCTGCAATGTTCGCTTACTCGGCCTTGTCCTCTGACTTGCCGGGCTCCCTTAAGCGAATGTGAGCTCTGAAGTAGTTCCACTCTTCAGCAGCTCCGATCATACCTCTGTATGATCCAGTCCCCAAATGGGACTCCCTGGTATTTGCATCTGAACTTCTTCCTTGAGAGTGCACAGCCCCCATAAGCTGATGTCCAAGGCTTCCATTCAATGCAACATTCGGTGCACGCACGGAAGACCCACCTCTGCGGTACCATGGCATTCACTGCTTGAATCCATAGCTCTTCTTACCGTCGTGTTGTTCACCAACTTGGAGCTCCTTGTCGCGCTCCCGGTCATATCTCCAGATGACCATGTCCCTCACGGGATACACTGTGTGTGTCGTCTTGCCACGAACCATTCCACCCCGATCCCTGCATCATGTCGCCTCCTGGTGACATCTCCTTGCATTCTGATCCCTGTGGTATGAACTCGAACTGCGATATCTCCATGTGTGGACTCCGCCAACACATCGCAGGGCCTTCGCCAGCTTCGATTCTGTTCGCTTCTTTGGCAATCGACCTTCGTCCACCCACTCTCGGGTCACACTCGGACGAAGCCTAGCTCTAGGACAATCCATCGCCTAGCAGCTCCTCTGAAGTCCCCGGACTTCGCTGAAACAGGTGCACCATTGTCTGGATCCTGGGACTCTGCCCCTACCAGCACAATCTCCGCTGCGCACCGCTTTCCTCATGGCAACTCGAATGGCAACACTGTGGCATATTCTTCAAGAGTAGCTGCCTCTGCATCCTCTTGCCCCGTGTCAAGGCTTTTTGACACCAACTTTGCCTCAGCAAACTGCGTCGCCTTAGAATCTCCACCAAATGCTTCATCGAGATAAAGTGCATGTGCCTCAAAGCTCCCTTGTCTTTGGCACTATGCAAGACGAGTCGGCTCCATCTGAATATGAAACCCATGGAACGACATGATCCGATTCCTGCCTCTGCAAGAGTCCATGTCCTTGACCTCTGTCTAAGGAAAGCTCCAAGCCTCCGCTCCATATTCCATCTTCTAAACCAACTCCCTTCATGCGGCCTGGGTACTTCACCAAGTTACCCCCAAGTTGCTTTGCTTCTCGATTTGCATTGCGTTGATGGTGGCCCTCGCGTCCACCATTCCACGGGTCAGCCCTCTGTTGAGTCCGATCTTACTATCGACTCCAAGTGTGCCTTCACTTTATGTTGCCTGGGTTGCTCCCCCACTTGATCTCGCTATGCGTCCACCAACGCATCACCACTAGCGAGATCATGCAATGACTCCTTACCGCTCACTCGATCCGTCGAGCTTCGTCTTGAGGTACTCCTCAACTAGTGCGGTTCATTGCGCATAACTCTGCCTCTGCAGAACCGGGACTTATCCCTCATGGATATCTGCCCCGTTGGAGCAACATCTCTCTTCGCATCCTTCCCTCTGGAAGTTTTGGAGGCCACCGTCCCTTTGGACTACTCCGCCTTTGCTGAACAAACTGTGCCCAATTCTGCCTTCGCAAATGCACTTGCTAGATAGTGACACCTCGCCAATACAGCTCGCACTGCACCCCTCTGGGTCTAGCAACATGCTGCACCTGTTGCACATTTCAGCTTCATACGAAAGTATCCTGCACATGCCGAAGAGAAAGTTTCAATGCTCCAATGCACGGACCTTCAGCCGCCTTGGGATGGCCACGGACAGTCCATTGTCCGCATGCAAGACCTTGCATGAGTATCGAATTCCTTGAGTTTGCAACTTTCCTCACCTCTATGAGCTTTGCACAACTCTTTCGATCATTGAGCAACCCACTGCAACTTGCACGGTCTCATCCTTGGCCAAGCACCCCGCTTGCCTCGAGCACCATCAAGTTTGGGTGTCAATGTCGAGCCACTGCTCGAACTCAGCCATCCCCACCTTTGTGCGCTCCGCAATTCTTCTTAGCTTGTTGTCCTCGTGGTGCCTGACAAGGTCCCCCACGTTTGCATGCTAAGTGTTTCTAAGTGAGCTTGTCCCGCTCTGATACCAACTGTCACGGACTTAGCTGGTTTTGCCTAAGCCGTGCGGCACCAATGCGTATCACCGCAAAGGTCAGCCTCCCCGAAATCTCCTACAATCCCTTAGGACCTGCAGAAGAGAAGACGGGATAGAGAAAGCGCTTCACATGGGATCCACAAGCCACTCTTTTAGTAAACACTTTATAGCCAATGCACATTCCAACAATGGATATCACAAGCTCAGAACGGTTGCACAACAAAGGTATAGATTTGGTCCACTACAGACCGAATTCTAGTACAAGTGTCCACATGACACAAACTTTCTGTACAAGCCGATAATGGCTGCCAAACTCACTCAAATGGGGCGTTTAGCCTTTGGCAAGCCCTTTACAAGTAATAACAAACCAAAAGGGACACGGACAAGCACAAGCATTACACTGAACAAGCCGTTTACAATTTTTTCCGTGACAACCGGGGTTCCAGTGTTATCAAAAGTCATTGAGATGGTGACGTTCGCGTTTCCGCCGCGCCGCTGTCGCCGCAAAGATTAAAAACAGCCCAAAAACAGCCCAAAACGGGCCAAAACAGCCATTTTTGGTCAGCAAGCGAAGCGAGCGAGCGGCGGCGGAGCGAGCGGCTTAACGGCGCACGGCAGCACCGTCCCTGTCATCCGAAGCCCCATCCAGCCCCCTGTGCCACCCGGGGTTCGAGTGCTTGAGATGGGTCGACGCTTTCGCCGCGCCGCGCGTCGCCGCAAAGACGCTGAAAACAGCCCAAAAACAGCCCAAAACGGGCCAAAACAGGCCATTTTTGGCTGCGCGAGCGAGCGACAAGCGGCGGACAGCGAGCGAAGCGGCAGGCAGCACCGTCCCAGTTATCCGAAAGCCCCATCCAGCCCTGTGCTACCCGGGGTTCTAGGTGCTTGAGATGGTCGACGTTTCGCGCCGCCGCCGTCGCGATCGCGCAAGCACGCGAAAACAGCCCAAAAACAGCCCAAAACGGCCCAAAACAGGCCATTTTTGGCTGCGCGAGCGAGCGACGAGCGGCGGACGAGCGAAGCGGCGGGCAGCACCGTCCCTGTTATCCGAAAGCCCCATCCAGCCCTGTGCTACCCGGGGTTCAGGTGCTTGAGATGGTGACGTTCAGCGCCGCTTCCGCGATCGCGCGCGAAGACGCGAAAACAGCCAAAAACAGCCCAAAACGGGCCAAAACAGGCCATTTTTTTGCGAGCGAGCGACGCGCGAGCGGCGGACAGCGAAAGCGGCGGCGGGCAGCACCGTCCCTCGTTATCCAAAGCCCCATCCAGCCCCTGTGCCACCCGGGGTTCGAGTCTCTGAGATGGCTGACGTTTCGCGCCGCTCGCCGCGGTCGCAAAGACGCAAAAAACAGCCCAAAAACAGCCCAAAACGGGCCAAAACACAGCCATTTTTTGGCTGCGAAGCGAAAGCGAGCGACAAGCGGCGCGGCAGCGGCAGCGAAGCGGCGGCGCGGCAGCACCGCCCTGTTATCCAAAGCCCCATCCAGCCCTGTGCCACCCGGGGTTCGAGTCTTGAGATGTCGACGTTCGCGCCGCCGCGCGCCGCCGCCGCGCAAACACGCGAAAACAGCCCAAAAACAGCCCAAAACGGGCCAAAAACAGGCATTTTTGAGCGGCAGCGCTCAAGCAAGCGAGCGGCGCAGCGGCAGCGAGCAAAAAGCGGCGGGCAGCACCGCCCTCGTCATCCGAAGCCCCATCCAGCCCGTGTGCCACCCGGGGTTCCAGCCCTGTGGTGCTTGAGATGGCGACGCGCGCCGCTCGCCGCGCGTCGTCGCCGCAAAGACGCTAAAAACAGCCAAAAACAGCCCAAAACGGGCCAAAACAGGCCATTTTTTTTGCGCTGAAGCGAAGCGAAGCGGCGAGCGAGCGACAGCGAAGCGCGGCGGGCGGCAGCACCGCGTCCCTGTTATCCAAAGCCCCATCCAGCCCCTGTGCCACCCGGGGTTCCAGGGTGGTCTTGAGATGGCGACGTTCCGCCGCGCGCGACCGCAAAGACGCGAAAAAACAGCCAAAAACAGCCCAAAACGGGCCAAAACAGCCATTTTTGGTTTTGCGCGCGAAGCGCGAAGCGAGCGAGCGGCGAAGCGGCGAAGCGAAGCGGGGCGGCAGCACCCCTGTTATCCGAAGCCCCATCCCCTGTGCCACCCGGGGTTCGTGGTGCTTTGAGATGGCGACGTTCGCTTTTCGCCGCCGCGCCGCAAAGACGCGAAAACAGCCCAAAAACAGCCCAAAACGGGCCAAAACAGGCCATTTTTTTGGTTTGAGCGAGCGAGCGACGAGCGGCGGCGGAGCGAGCGAGCGGCGGCGGCAGCACCGCCCCTCGTTATCCAAAGCCCCATCCAGCCCTGTGCCACCCGGGGTTCAGGTGCGAGATGGCGCGATGCCCGATTCGCGCCGCTTCGCCGCGTCGCGCGCAAAGACGCGAAAACAGCCAAAAACAGCCCAAAACGGGCCAAAACAGGCCATTTTTGGTCGCGAAGTGAAGCGAGCGAGCAAGCGGCGGCGGCAAGCGAAGCGGCGGCAGGCAGCACCGTCCCGCGTTATCCGAAGCCCCATCCAGCCCTGTGCCACCGGGGTTCTGAGAGGCTTGAGATGGTCGACGTTTCGCGCCGCGCCGCGCGCGCGCGCGCAAAGAAAAACAGCCCAAAAACAGCCCAAAACGGGCCAAAAACAGGCCATTTTTTTTGAAGCGAAGCGAGCGACGAGCGGCGCGACGAAGCGAAGCGAAGCGGCGGCGGGCACACCGTCCCTGTTATCCAAAGCCCCATCCAGCCCCTGTGCACCCGGGGTTCAGGGTGCTTGAGATGGCGACGTTCGCTCCGCTTCGCGCGCGCCGCAAAGACGCAAAAACAGCCCAAAAACAGCCCAAAACGGGCCAAAACAGGCCATTTTTGCGCGCTGAGCGAAGCGAGCGAGCGGCGACGACAGCGAGCGGGCGGCGGGCAGCACCGCCCTCGTCATCCAAAGCCCCATCCAGCCCTGTGCCACCCGGGGTTCTGTGGTGCTTTGAGATGGCGACGTTCGCTCCGCTCGCGCGCGTCGTCGCGCAAAGACGCGAAAAAACAGCCAAAAACAGCCCAAAACGGGCCAAACAGGCCATTTTTGGCTGCTGAGCGAAGCGGCGAGCGGCAGCGAGCGGCGAAGCTAAGCGGCGGGCAGCACCGTCCCTCGTTATCCAAAGCCCCATCCAGCCCTGTGCCACCCGGGGTTCCAGGTGCTTGAGATGGTGACGTTCGCGCCGCCGCTGATCGCCGCGACGCGAAAGCGAAAACAGCCCAAAAACAGCCCAAAAACGGGCCAAAACAGCCATTTTTGGTGCGCTGAAGCGAAGCGACGGCAGCGGCGGCAAAAGCGTGGGCGGGCAAGCACCGCCCTGTTATCCAAAGCCCCATCCAGCCTGTGCCACCCGGGGTTCTGTGGTGCTTGAGATGGCGACGTTCGCGCCGCTTCGCGCCGCGGTCGCCGCGCGACGCTAAAAACACCCAAAACAGCCCAAACGGGCCAAAGCAGGCCATATTTTTGGTCGCTGCGCGAAGCGAGCGAGCGGCGGACAAGCGAGCGGGCGCGGCAGCACCGCCCCTGTTATCCAAAGCCCCATCCAGCCCTGTGCCACCCGGGGTTCAGAGTGCCTGAGATGGCGTCGACGTTTACGCCGCCGCTTCGCGCGTCGCGCAAAGACGCGCTTAAAACAGCCCAAAAACAGCCCAAAACGGGCCAAAACAGGCCATTTTTGGTGCTGAAGCGAAGCGAGCGAGCGGCGAGCGAAGCGGCAGCGGCGGCGGGCAGCACCGCCCTCGTTATCCGAAAGCCCCATCCAGCCCCTGTGCCACCCGGGGTTCAGTGGTGCTTGAGATGGTGACGTTTCGCGCCGCGCGCGCGCGCGCGCAAAGACGCTAAAAACAGCCCAAAAACAGCCCAAAACGGGCCAAAACAGGCCATTTTTGGTGCGCTGAGCGGAGCGACGAGCGGCAGCGAAGCGAGCGAAGCGGCGGGCAGCACCGTCCCTGTATATCCAAAGCCCCATCCAGCCCTGTGCCACCCGGGGTTCCAGTGGAGCTTGAGATGGTCGACGTTTCGCCGCCGCGCGCGATCGCCGCAAAGACGCGAAAACAGCCAAAAAAACAGCCCAAAACGGGCCAAAACAGGCCATTTTTTTGGCTGCAGCTGAAGCGAGCGACAGCGGCAGCAGCGAGAAGCGCGGCGGCAGCACCGTCCCTGTTATCCGAAAAGCCCCATCCAGCCCTGTGCCACCCGGGGTTCGAGTCTTGAGATGGTGACGTTTTCGCCGCCGCCGCCGATGATCGCGCGCGCGCGACGCAAAAACAGCCCAAAACAGCCCAAAGCGGGCAAAAAGGCCATTTTTTGCGCAAGGCAGCGAGCGAGCGCGAGCGAGCGGCGAAGCAATGAGCGGCGGCGGCAGGGCACACCGTCCGTTATCCGAAAGCCCCATCCTGCCAATGCACCCGGGGTTCCAGGTGCTTGAGACTTTGGACAACGCACTTTCCGCCGCGCTTATATAACGCACGCACGCGCGAAAAAGCAACCATAAAACAGCCCAAAAAGCCAGCGGGCCCAAAAAACAGGCCATTTTTTTGCGCGAGCGAAGCGACGAGCGGCGGAGCAAGCGGCGGCGGGGCAAGCACCGTCCCTGTTATCCAAAGCCCCATCCAGCCCCTGCCATGCCCGGGGTTCGTGGTCTTTGAGATGGTGACGTTCGCGCCGCCGCGCCGCGCGCGCGCGCAGCAGCGCGAAAACAGCCAAAAACAGCCCAAAAGCGGGCCAAAAGCAGGCCATTTTTTTTTTTGGCGCGAAGGAGAGCGAAGCGGCGACAAGCGCGCGGGCGGCGGGCAGCACTCCCTGTTATCCGAAAGCCCCATCCAGCCCTTGCTGTGCCACCGGGGTTCGAGTCTTGAGATGGTCGTGACGTTCAGCGCGCGCTTTCGCGCGATCGCGCCGCGCGCGACGCGAAAACAGCCCAAAACAGCCCAAAAGCGGGCCAAAACAGGCCATTTTTTTGGCTGAAGCGAGGCGAAGCGAGACGGCGGCGAAGCGGCGGCGGGCTGCACCGTCCATCCCTCGGGGTTCATCGAAAGCCCCATCCCATCCAGCCCATGCCACCCGGGGTTCGAGTCTTGAGATGGTGAACGCTTCGCGCGCGCTTTGATCGATAAAAGACGCATGCGAAAACAGCCCCCAAAAACAGCCCAAAACGGGCCAAAAGCAGCAGCCATTTGCTTCGCTGGCGAAGCGAAGAAGAGCGGCGGCGGCAGCGAGCGCGAAGCGGGCAGCAGCTGCCGTCCCTGTTATCCAAAAGCCCATCCAGCCCTTGCCACCCGGGGTTTCGAGTCTTGAGATGGTGACGTTCAGCGCAGCCGCGCCGCGCGTCGCCGCGCGCGCGAAAACAGCCCAAAAACAGCCCAAAGCGGCCCAAAACAGGCCATTTTTGGCTGCTTGCGCGCGGCGAGCGATTTAGCGGCGGAAGCGAAGCGGCAAGCGGCAGCAGCTCCCCGTTATCCGAAAGCCCCATCCAGCCCTCCTGTGCCACCCGGGGTTTCGAGTCTTGAGATGGCGACGTTCGCGCCGCTTCGCGCGCGCATCGCACCGCACGACGCGAAAAACAGCCAAAAACAGCCCAAAGCGGGCCAAAAGCATTTTTTTTGCATTGTCATCGGCTTGCGCGAAGCGGCGGCGAGATGCAGCAGCGGCAGCGGCGCATGGCATCACCATCCGTCCTTATCCGAAAGCCCCATCCAGCCCTGCACCCGGGGTTCAGAGTCTTTGAGATGGCGAGAGCGCGTTTTCGCGCGCTTACGCGCAGCCTTGAAGCCCAAATCCAGCCTTGCCAACAGCGTTCCAAAGGCCAAAGCATTTTTTGGCTGCTAAAGCGCAGCGTCAGCTAATGATGCTTGCGGCAGCTGAACGGCAGCATCGCTTCGGCTGCGTCCCTGTTATCGAAAGCCCCATCACCTTGCCACCGGGCAACGCAGTCTTGAGATTATGCGCGTTTCATCATCGTGATCACGCTCACGGACTTAGCTGGTAGCAGGCCATTTTTGCCTGCATGCGGCAGCACATCCGGGCAGCACCAATGCGTATCACCGTATCAAAAGTCACCTCCTCCCGAAATCTCTTACAATCCCTTAGACCTCTGAGAAAGAGAAGACGGGACAGAGAAAGCGCTTCACACGGGATCCACAAGCCGCTCTTTTAGCAAACACTTTATAGACAATGCACATTCCAACCATGGATATTACAAGCTCAGAACAGTTGCACAACAAAGGTATAAAATTGGTCCACTACAGACCGAATTCTATTACAAGTATTCCCTCGACGCATACTTTATGGACAAGCCTACAATGGCTGCCAAACTCACTCAAATATGGGCATTTTGCCTTTGGCAAGCCCTTTACAAGCTTTACATTATATAACAACCCAAAAGGGACACGGACAAGCATAAGCATTACACCGAACAAGCCGTTGACAATTTTGTCCGTGACATTCTCCCCCACTTATTCCTTCGACGTCCTCGTAGAAGCCTTTACTGACGCTGCAACTTCGTTTCTTGGTTGGATCTTCGATCTTCTGCTTCTGATGCGATGCGCCCCTTGACTCCCATTTGTTCTCCGGTTGTTGTTGTTGAGTTGTCGAACTTTAATCCGCCATGCCACTTCAACTCGCCAATGACTCTGACTTTGGTGTGGGGCTGGCAGAGTTGTGCTGATCCTTGCTAGCTCTTGCGGATTCATCTGATGAAGGTAAAAGACCATCATTGATATGCGCCAGTCTTCAAATTCTTCTTGTCTCTTGAACTGAATAGATGCTTTGTTGGAGCTTTAACGAGCATCCTCCGCAACCTTTGAAGTTTTCAGGTCCTTCCTCCGCAAAATTTGCCCATCGAATCTTCTTCCACTTAGTTGTCTTCGAAGGGTCTTCACATCTGTGCAGAGCTCCTCTCTTTGGATAACTAAGAGAGCTGAAGGGTCTGGAGTTCCGCCCATTCTCTTGGGAGTTGAGAAGGCAAAGGTTACTTGTCTTCGCCCGCCTCCTCGAGTTTGTACTTCGTGCGTCGTCGTGGTGAGTTCTTGGACTTCGCTTCGCTGCTCTTAGCTCACACTTCAGAAGCACTTGAAGTGTTTGCAATCCTTCAGTTGAGTTAGCTCTGTGATTCACCTTCTCATTGCCATTGAACTTCGGAATGCAAGAAGTTATCACTCCAAATTGGAGTAAGTCTCGATAGGTTTGGTCGCCTTTGGGATTGTACCGCATTCTCCATCATTTCATCGCCGACTCTCTGACGAGTAGCAAAGGTACAGCACCGCAGCATCGCTCTTGCTGCTCGATCCTTGGTCATGCACTCTTGCATTGACCCGAAGTCCTTCACTCACGGCTATCTTGATGGAAAGTCTGTTGACACCGGTCTTACGAAGTTCTCTGGCTTCTGCCCTTCAGCCTTGTCTTGGTACATGGAGTTTGCCAAAGCATTCTCCTCCTCCACGGCCCATATCACGACCAAGTGCTCTCCCTCTAAGAGAGCAAGGGATGGATGACTCCCCGGAAGTCCCGCCTCAGCGGTACCATGGCACTGCGACGCCCATGGCACTACTATCCGTTGTCTCGCATCTGCATCCCTTCTTCGTGATCGGTAGATCTGCCTCTGCGGCATCGTGACACTCCTCTGAGTTCACCTTCAATCTAACCGATGATTGATCTTGGGTAGCTGAGTCCCTCTTGGACTCGTCATTGCTTCCACGCCCTTTTCCGACCCCCTGCTTCAACACCTCTGTGTTCTCTGAGCAGTTCCACTTGGTCGATGGAAATACAGACTGCAACTCCCATGTATGGCCACCGCCACCATGTTGCAGGGTTTGCACCACTTCTGTTCTCCTTAGCTTCATTGGCTGCAATGTTCGCTTACTCGGCCTTGTCCTCTGACTTGCCGGGCTCCCTTAAGCGAATGTGAGCTCTGAAGTAGTTCCACTCTTCAGCAGCTCCGATCATACCTCTGTATGATCCAATCCCCAAATGGGACTCCCTGGTATTTGCATCTGAACTTCTTCCTTGAGAGTGCACAGCCCCCATAAGCTGATGTCCAAGGCTTCCATTCAATGCAACATTCGGTGCACGCACGGAAGACCCGCCTCTGTGGTACCATGGCATTCTTCCGCTTGAATCCATAGCTCTTTGCCGCCGTCGTGTTGTTCACCGACGTGGAGCTCCTAATTGTGCTCCCGGTCATACTTCCAGATGACCATGTCCCTCACGGGATACACTGTGTGTGCCGCCTTGCCACGAACCATTCCACCCCAATCCCCGCATCATGCCTCGCTGGTGACCTGGTGACTTGCATTCGATCCCTGTGGTATGAACTCGGCTGCGATATCTCCATGTGTGGACTCGCCAACACATCGCAGGCCTTCGCCATCTTCGATTCTGTTCGAGCTTTCTTTGGCAATCGACCTTCGTCCACCCACTCTCGGGTCACACTCGGACGAAGTCTAGCTCTAGGATAGTCCATTGCCTAGCAGCTCCTCGAAGTCCCCACGTTGAAATAGGTGCACCATTATCGGATCACGGGACTCGCCCCTGAAATACCGAGCACAA
>JAIWVJ010000119.1:0-17232 GCA_024322285.1 Musa beccarii
TACTGGCTAAGTTCCCAGGTAAAGCCCTAGAGGGGTTCTGACTACTTGAAAGAGAGGATAGTAGGGCGGCGGGGCATAAGCTGCAGTCTTGTTTTTCATTCAATAGCTCCATTCTCATAAGTGGTGATTTCATTCCAATACTTCTGGGCTTAGGTCTGCTACTCGGGTCTTGCATTCTTACCTCTACTACTATAGTGCATTTCTCACTAATCTCTTTTGACTGGTAAAGAAATAATAGGCATCACCAACCACATTTAGAATCAATCTACTCTATCAGAACGAAATCAGTGCTAAGCAGAATAGAACTCGACATCAGCTTTCATCCCCGGGGATATAAAAATAGGTTTGTCGCTACTAACTGTTGGAGTGGAAATCCCGACTATCAGACTTGTATTTATAACCTATACTGCTAACAAGGTCTTTACTTTCATTATCTAACTACTGCTCTACAGCTTGTAAGCCTGCTCTTTTGAACTCGATCTAAAGCTGTCCTTACGTGCTTTTAAACAATATACCAATATCTTCATAAAACACCCAATTATAGAGTCGAGCTACTACTGATGAGACCACTACTATACTTATTAGAACTAAACAAGCAACAGGTAATCCAACAGGGAACAAACAAACAATGCGGCTAACAAGACTTACTTTACTATCCGTTTTTCTTAAACACTTCTTGATACGATCCAACAACTCAACCAGAAGAGAATGAAAGCAAAGAAAGTCAGGTTCAGCAGAGATACAGTTTGGGTGCCAAGGTAGTAAGCATAATAGCGGGGAGCAGGAGCCCTGTTAACGCTAGTCCAATTCTGATTTCTTGTAAGGTAATACTGATATGACTATGTAGAGTAATACTGATAATACAGTAAAGTAAGCCTGCGCTCGAGGAAAGATAGCTTTGAGGTCGGTTGCTAAGGTCTAATAAAGTGGGCCCGGGTTCCAAGTTGCTTGTTTCATCATTAGAAGAAGCAGTATAAGTATTATTATATGCCCTTATATGGAAATTCTGTCTGATATAGTGAGCATTGAAAGTCTAATCTAGCTTCCGTGTATTCTTGTACTGATGGATTCCATTCTTTCACTTATGAATTGGATTCTTACTAGTAGGTGGTTACTTGCCCCTTTGGATCGATACTTGTATTCTTGTATGCCGGGTTCTACTATCATTGCTACTACCATTAGTCTTAGAGCTCCTTTCCGAAGACAGGTATCCCGACGGCGCTTAGACTTACTTGTTTAATTAGGACTTGCCCGACCCCGCTAGTAAAGCATGTAATTATTAGAATATAAAGGAAGGAAAGTAATATCAGAGTCAGCTACAAGAGTGGAAGGAGCAAGTATCAGACTTATGCTCGAAATAAAGCATTGAGGTAGGGAGCGGTAGACCAATCTGTGGAAGCAAGTTCTAAAGTCAGCAGTTTGGACCGAAACACAGGAGCTGCTAAAGCCTTTTGAAACAGGTTAGTTGGAATAGGGAGTTAGGGGAGGACCGCTTTGAATGGAGTAGTTCCACCATTCCGAGAATAAGTAGTTAAAGCACTCAGTGAGCAGTTTCTAATATTAAGTAAATAGATAAGCAAATCATATTCTAGTAAAAGAGAATAGATAAGTACAACCACTATTAGAAGATATAAATAACAAATACAAGAAAGAAATCCAACAGTCAAAGTTGAGTATCTACTGGAATAAGGAGTCCGTACGAGTGTGCATCTAGTAATAACAATAAGAGAACAACTCATATAACATATAGAACCAAACTAAGGTAGAACCAAGCTTACTATTAAGAAATCGGCAGTAGACCTAAGCCCTTATGTTAGGGATACAGATATGAGATCCGCAGCTGGAGGATCCGACGCAGTGGTTAAAGAGTTCAAGGAAGGATAGTAAGGCGGAGAAGCAGGAGCGGGAACCCAAAACTCCACACTAAAGCAAGATGCTAGATCTGGAATTTGAGAATGAAAGTAAGTAGTTGAGGCTTAGAGACCGGCGGGGCCGATAAGAGTCAAGCATGGAGGTCAGTGCCAGCAGTGCTAGATACAAATATAGATATGAGATCCATGAATGGCAGCTTTGAGTCCAGTAACAACAGTCTTAGTTGTGAGCTAAGTTCTTTTTCTATGATACGCCAATAAGAATAGAGGGCCCCGGCTACATACAATACATGATTGATAGAATCCGCTAGCAATACATGATTGATAGAAGAAAAAGTATTGGGCTACTCTACCTAGAATACTATAACTCTGAACTCAGAATAAAGGAAGGGGTAATAAGGCTGTTAACCAGTAGCTCGAGCCTGGCTTTCTGTGATGGAATTACTAGTACTTAGTCTAATAGTCGCCTACGATATAGTCAAAAGTAAGGGCAAAAGAAAGAGTGTAGCGGCAGTCCGAAACTAACCAAGCAACGACTACTGGATAAGAGATGCTACTAGAGAAACAGGAACGAACATAGGATCACACACAGGGATTTGATTAACGAGCACTGGAATCACACTAAGCAGTACAAGAGTCAAAACCATAAGAGTGTAGCGGCAGTGTTTTTTGCTGTTAACAAGGCAATAGCTCGGAATTAGGCATTCCACTAACAGGTCAAAGGCTTACTTCACTGCTAACAGGTTTGAAAGGCTCCCTTTCCTGTCTTCCATTCTTTGTTTACTACTTTCAAGAAATCGTCGATAGGTTGTTGAGAAAGAGACCCAGGGTTAGGCAAGGCGCAGTACCTTACTACTGAAGTTGCATTCTTTTTCTCATTAGCTTGGTTCTACTTGCTAATGCCTTTCTTCTTGTTTCTAGTGCTCTGAGACCTATTCCTATTGTTGGATGCACTATATGTCGTCTGGCGGGGTGTAAGAGTGCAATGGGGGGAGACAGGCTTAGAAGGTAGTAGATACAGTTTGGAAGCAAGGGTGTTGCGAGTCAAAGGCAGCGGATAAAGGCAGTTAGGCATTGGTTTCAGTAAGAGGGTGTCAAGGATGTAGGCTGATAGAACGAACTTCGAGTCTCAACTCTAAAACGGGCATTGCCTATTTGGATTCTTTAGTGAGAGTTAGAACATGCCAACACCGTTTAAATAAGAAAAGGGAAGAACGAAGCTAGTGAGTAAGGCGTGGAATGGTAGTCGAGTTGCTAGTCTCGATTGAAAGTATTGGTACCGTGCCCCAGGTTCGATTCTAGTTGTTACCAGCTCAATTCCCTTTTTCTTGTTGAAGTCTCGGGGCAATACAATAGCTCTCATTCCTGTTAGTAGTGTTTGGATCCCTAGTTCTTTCTTATTTAAGGTTAAGGCATGGTAGCCTTAGCTCCATTCTCGCAAGCCTCTGTTTCGTTCTCCTCTTACTGCCCTTAATCCCTGGTTGCTTGTGTAAGCACTCGATCACCAGTTTTTGAGTCATGTCACAGTCTGATTAGTAATAGTGCACAATTCTCTTTTCAGTAGTGGTGTTAGTCTCGTATGCCCTAGTTCAATTGCTTATGTCAAGGTTCAACTCTTATTAGTGAAGGAATCCGACTTCAGGAAAGGCATCCGAATTGGATTTCGGAAATGTAGCCTTCACGGGGGGAGTAAGATCTAGGTGTAACAAAACGAATAGGGAGTAAGGGCAGGCTTATAACCATTTACCTGATACGGAGGTAGTTCAATCCAATCCCGAGCCTAGTTATTGGTTGCTATCTTGTTAGCAGAGGAATCCGCTTTGAAGTCAGGAGCAAGTAGAATGAAAACAAAGATGTACAGAGCGAGCACTGTTTTAGATGTAGCAAAGTCAACCTGTGAGCGGGTACTCGCAGACTAACTGGCATTAGGGTCAGCGGGGTGAAAGCGCTATTGGCATTAGTTGGAGCCCTGTCAGTTGTAGTGAGATTCCTTAAGTTGCTACTCGATTCCCAGTTTAGAGTTAAAGCCCCGTTGCTGCCCCCCCTTTTTTGTTATAAGTTGGTATCAGCCTTTCCCTTAGTGAATCAAACTAATGAGTACAATAGGTATACGCGGTAGGTTGTTGCCACCTTGTTAGCCCTAGTTTAATTGCGAGTTGTCAGCGAGGTCAGTCTCATCGGGTGCAGTTCCATTCTTTAAATAGATAGTGAAAGCCCTGGTAGTTCGCGGTCCTCACCTGTAATAGTTCCACTCTTTCCAGTAGTTTTTCGATTCCCTTTCTCCGTGGTACCTACTCTTTTGTGCATCGACCTTCTCCCTTGACACACCTTCTACACAATCACTAAGGATCCACTATGGACCGGTATACTTACGTTTATGTCCTTAATCCCTATGCCAGCAACTCAAGTCTTAGTTCCTAGTTAAGGTTGCATAGTCGCACTAGTTATAGGTTGCAAGCGGGGCAAGGTAGACACATGGTTAACAAAGCCAGGCTAAAGGACAGCAAAGGAAGACTGAACATTGGACATCAAAGACAGGATTCATGGGCAGCAAAGCAAGAGTAAAAGAAAGATTTGTTTCATTTGATCTAATGGAGCAGTAGCACATTCCAATGGTGTTGGATGGTTTAGGCTAGTAGGCAAGCAACCAAAGATCCGTATCAGTAGAAGAAAGTATGAGATCAAGGGCAGCGTAGGTGCCAGGATAGCAGGGAAGGGTTACAGGCTTCGTTTGCAAGGTAAGCATTAGAAGCACTAGTGCGAGCCTGGGTTTGATTTGTTTCAATAAAATGCACGCTACTACTACTACTACTATAATATAATAGAATCATTAATACGAGTTAGGCCTAGCAGAATGAACCCGTGCCCAGGAGAGTCAGATTGAGATAAGTAGCTACTGGACTTTAAGGCATTACTTCCGTTTTCAGAATGTCAGGCAGGTAGCCCAAGCCTATAGGATAGGTGCACCACGGATTCTAAGGGAGGAGCGGAAGGCCGGGCCGATACAGTGTTCTTGTAGACATGATTGCTATAAGGATTAGAGCTAGGGAACAGTCGTGTAATTCATTGTTTATGACTTTCGAGCTGGGGAACTGTAGGTTATTTCTTCGCTTCTAGCACCGTTCTTCTACTTCTGAGTCAACTCTTGCGCTCTGTGCTGATTCTTTCTTGTACACTTACGTTCGGTTCTTCCTTAGAGGTTGCCCGCAGCCATTCTTATGCAGCTATCTTTCATTCTGCTTTCTGGATTTGCTTGTTCAAACATTCCTCTTATGTCAACAATAATGAAGTATTAGGTTACGACCAGCGCATATAGATTAAGCAGAAGTTGTAGAACATACAATCTAAGGAGTTGGCAGTCACCATAGAAGAAAACTAAGAAGTCGGAATACCGGGCATAGCTCTAAGTCATTGAGTAATGGATATAGGATAGACCCACTGATAGAAAGAACCCCAACGAACGAGACTTTCACACAGAACACCCAGGCTCTCATCACAAACCTCGAACCCTGCTTTGCTACATCCTAACCTGCCCTTCCAGCTATGAAGTACGTATTCCGTTACAGGGCTCCTATCCCCCGATCGAATTCTTGCTACCTTTGCTAAGCTGATGCTAGTGCCTGGCATTTTCAAACTAGCCATCTTCGCTGCCCTCTCTTGCTTTGCTCCCGAACAACCAAGACACTACGGTTGAGCAAGTCATGTAGTCTCGGTAACTAAACACACCTAGTATTACAATGAAACTAGAAAAACCAAAGCTAAAGACTCAAAAAGAAAGAAAAGGAACAGTAAAAGGATCACTTTCAAACTGGAAATTACTCCACCACCCACTCGCATTTGAGCCTCTGATTCCTCACCTGCTCCTGCAACAACTCCTGATGCCACAGAGCCTGGACCTGGCCCAACAGAATCAGTTATGCCAGTGGAATACCCCGGTTGTTGTTCCAGAGGTAAATATCCCGCCCCTAGAATATAGTTGACTTGTTTCGCGTATGTGCTCTTCTCTTAACCAACCTTAGGGCACTGAGTGAGGAGTTATGAGTTAGTTTCATTTAAGAATAAGGGACCGGGTCTCAAGTCTCAGTAGTTCAATTAATAAGAAAAGAGATTTTGTATATGGCTTTGTTGGTTCATCGATCCTGCCCCGGCTTATAATCAATCATAAAGTAATGGCTAGCTGTTCCGGGAAAGAAGAAAGTTCATACTTTTATGCCAGGTATGCCTGCTTGGCCTGTTGACTGTGTATTGTTAGTGAAGAAAAGAAGGGTTCTGTTCTGTTCCTGTGGTTGTTGTCGTGCAGTAGCGGATTCCTGTTAGCCCCCGGTTTGGATTCTTTTTATTCAAATATAGTTATAGTGCTTCTGGGCAGTGGTTCAATTGCTAGTTCCGAGCTCGAGTATATCAGGTAGTGAGGAAGCCCCGGCTATAGCAAAGTCAGTTTGAAATGCACGAGTAAGGTTTAGGCATCAGTGGCTCGGTCCCTATTGCATTGGTTAAAGAAGAAAATGAAGTAGTGTCTGATCTATTATCACAGGTGTTAGTTTGATAGCGAGGGAAGGTAGGGTCAAGGCAGTAGCAGTAGCCTCGGAAGCATTACTATCGGTTTTCATTATTATGATTACTTATGCAGTCAATCAATACACTAAGCAGTGGATACACCAATGAATGATTGAATGACCGTTCGCAGACTGATCGAATGACCGCGCTAAGGCTGATTGACCCTACCGTGCTTTATTGAAAACCGAGTGAATCTCTTGAAACCCAAGTGCCCGGCCCTTTCTTTATGCCCGGAAGAGGTTCCCCGAAACATACTTTTGAACCAATGATTCTATCAATGACGTTGACGAGCGTACCCGCGGCAAGGGGGTGAAAGTAACTTCGCCTATTCTATTCTGTGAGAGACCATCGGACCAATCAGTCTTATCTCCTGTGGAGCAATCATTCAGTGCTATGGTCCAGACACTCCGTCTTCGCGCCCAAACACGGTCGGTCGTCCACACACTCGTTCTTTTAGGTCATTCATTAAGCCAGAAAGTGATATCAAGAAGTCTGTGTCTGCTTCCCGCGAGTGTATCATAACACCTCTCCTAGGAAAGGGAATCATTATGAAAGTCAAACCGCATAGCCTACAGCAGCATCACGTAGTTCTCGAGTAACATAGTTCAGTCTGAAATAGCACTCAATTAGTCTGTGGATGTTTCCCGCAAGTGTATCATTTTCATAGACCTGTAAGTAAACTATCATTTATCATTCATATACCTGTAAGTAAACTATCATTTATCATTCATATACCCATAAGTAAACTATCATTCTGAGACTCCGTCCACCCACCCTACTTTATTGATAGCTTGTATCAAGGCAAGGGCAGCAGAATAAGCTGGCTTTTATTTAGAATAACAAAAAGAATAAGAGCGGGCCCACTCTAATACATCGGATAGGAAGCTAAGACTGCGCTTGCTCCATGAAATAATAATAGCATGAAAACTTGGAACCAATAGAGTCGAATAGGTGTTCAAAGGGCTTGGCTACCGGATTGAGAAGTCCGTCTTGTCTTGTTGACTAATGAAGTAAGTTGGTTACTGGCGAGAGAACTACACTACCACCGAAGACAGCACGCGAAGACAACAGGAATAAAGAGCAGCCTTTTCATTAGTATTTGAGTTCTTTCCTACAGTTAAGTTCGACAACCAAGAAACTACTTTTGCTTTTGATTTCTTGAACACAACTACTTGTGTGTTTTCTTTCTTGAACACACTGCCTCGTCTCAGGCTTATTTGACTATTTCTCGTTACTCCGGATATGATATAGTACATTCAGTATTCCTTTGAGTATTATTAGAATATGGGTACGCCCTAGCGCATCTAGAATAGCAGCAATAACCATAAGAGAACAACTCATACAAAGAAGAGAATCAAAAAAGAAAGTCACAGGGTTACCTACTCCCCAATGGAATGGAACTGGGAATATATATAGATTTGCATATAGATTTGCACTCGGAACTAGCACTTCGTCTACTAACTACAAGATTGAACTCTAGGGCATATGATACTGGCACTGGGCTAATAAGAAATTGACTACTATGCGACCTTACCCACCTCAATCAAAGCTGCCGACCCCTACTTGGATTCTGAAGTTAACCTCTTTCACTCCATCACTACGCGCTTTCATTCCATGCTTTGGGTTATGTAAATTTAGGATTCTTCCCCACGTTATTAGAGTTTGGTTTGTAACTTATCTATTCTCTTATCAGAATAGTAGAATGCAAAACTGCACCCCGCAATGAGAGATAGTAGGACTAACTGAAAGGGGGACAGGCGAGAAGCCGAGGTAGAGAGAATACCAGGAAGCAGTGCCGGGCCAAAGCTTCAAGTAAAGAAGAAAAGTCAAAAGGTAAGACTTGAGACCCTCAACAGGGAGGCAGAGTTCCGTTAAAGATATAAAGGCCTGGATATGGCAAATACAGATAAAGAGTCATCTCGTTTTTGCTCTAATTATGCTAGGAAAACCACTCAGAAATAGAAGAGAAATCGAATATGCTAACGTATCAATATATATCAATATAAGTCAAAAGAATCCATTAATCTAAATAAACGGAATAATGAATGAAAGCAAGGATAGTGGAAAAGCGGGAATTAGAGTCAGAGTTCGGGTTTAACATAGTGTGAGAAGAGAGTTCCGTTCGGGCAGGTCAGTGTTAAGAAAGAACAGAAGCAGCAAGGCTTTGGGAGCTAAGTAGAATTCCATAGTTGTAGGTTCCATTCCAGTAAGTGAAAGAAGGAAGAAAAGGGAGCCTTAAAATAAGTAGTGCCGGTGTCTCTTATGCCCTTGTTTCGTTCTGAGAAGCACTAGGTTGATTCTCTTATTACAGTCCAGTAGTCAAAGTCGTTCATTTCAAAGTGAGAAGTGAAAGTAGCGATGGGCACCTAAGGCATATGAGCCAATATGGTAGTAACGATTAATAACCAGTTTCAGTCTGAGAAGCAGCAGGCAAAGGCGCGGGTACGCCCCCAACAGCTCATCCGTATTTGTATCGGTTTCATTCCGATATAGCAGGGATCGATCCCTAGTTTTTAGTTCGAGTGAGCTACCATACAAGGCAGTAAATCGAAATCAATCCTAGGAGCGATAGAGTGGAAAGTCAAGTCACCAAAACCAGAGTGGAAATGGAATCGAGACACCAGCTTCTTTCTTTTCTACTTATACTAGCTTATTGACCCGAACCCTAGACTAAAGTAAGGTGCTTCAAGCCTTTGCCTAACTAGTAATTGCCTGTTGCCCCTGTCAGCAGCAGTTAGAGTTGAGGTTTGGTTGGAAAGGAAAGTTCAAGTTAAGCTCGACTAAAGGAGAGGCAAGCTTTTAAAGGTTGGCTCGACCAACGCGGGAGAGTAAAGGCTTCTTATCTTATCTTTAGCGCTAATGTGTAATCTCCGAAGTATTGTGCCTTCTCTGGGCCCCAGTCATTCTTACTTACTTATGTAATTCTTTCTAATGTGTGGGATATATGAGAAAAGTGATAAACGTAGATACTTCTAAACAGCAGCCCAGCCCTGAAGAAAGAGGAAATACTCCTGTAGGAAGAGGCCATGATTCAATACTATATAGTCTCTATGGAAAAACGAAAAGAACTAGCGATATGCCTTGAAACCTTTAGCTCTCGTGTAAAGTAAACAAACCACTCCTTGCTTGCTTACTATCTTCTTTAATCAGAAGAAAGGGCAGTTCAGAATGAGCTGGCTGGCTTACAAGATGGCTTACAACTGTAGCTCGACCCGATGTAATGAAAAAAACAAACCTGCTGACTGGCACAGCGTCCTTATTCGCTTCCAACGAACAACCAACGGAGCAGAAGGCGGTGCGTGCGGGAAAGAGTAATACGAAGAAGCATTCTCAATGGCTCGAAACTCCCTTATTTGTTTTCTCCCCTGCAACATATGAAAGGAAAGATCTCATGCTTCCTAACCTAGACAAAGACTAGAAAGCCGATTGACTGACCGCCTAAGCACTTTTACTTCTTGTGTCAAGTATTCTGCTCGTTTTGATTCTCGTTAACCCTTCCTTACATGCTTCTCTAAACTCTATTATATAATCTAACTAAAGAAGCAATTTATTAGGGGAATAGGAAGACTCGAATCCAAATAATGAGAAAGAGCCCCATTACGAATCAATGCCTTTTCTTAGGCGCTTTTCTTAGTAGAGTTAAAGTAACCCTTATACAATGAGTGTTAGCGAGTGCCTCTATCGAAGTTCTGTTCTCAGATCATATTTTCACCTTAGTCATTTTCTTCCTGTTAGAGTTGGATTTCCTTACCCGATTCAATGGATTGGTTATCAATAGAATAGCTTGAAACAAAAGACGGGCCCAACATTAGAAGTGATTTCACCTTTTCCGACAATGAAGAGAATTTCTTGCTTTGAGGACAACCCGATAGAGAAAAAGACAGATCAACTGTCATCCAATTACAGATGCGTTCACACCATATTAAACCAGTTGAAAACTCCCCATAATAAAATGGATTAGCTTATTAGCAAAGAAAAAGTGAAAAAAGAACACATTCTATCGGGGTAATCAGTCTATTCGAGAGAAAGACCAGCGATATCCTCGGCTTACCATACCATTAAGATCGAAATCAGAACTCTTTCCCTATACCATCTAGGCGGACCCCACTACTCTTCCCAAGTTCCTGGCTAAGTTGTTTACGGAGTCTACAACTCGCGGAAATGGCCGGAGCTAAATCACAAACGGGTAATGTGGTTATGGAAAATCCACAATCTCTATCGAAGCTTAGGAGTTCCTGGACGAAACTCACAGAGTTCAAGTTGGACCTTGTTTTATGAAAGGCTTTACAGCTCCTTTACTTATTGGATTCCCCCGGGTATTCCCCCATTGGTCTATCAATTCGCCTCATCTCTCGAGATATAAGTCAAACATCTTATTAACTTGCAGCGCTGTCTATGGCATCAATTCCGTGCTTTATTCCCGCTTTCATATATAAAGAAACAAAAGCCAACTGGTTAAAGAAGTGAGTCAACGATGTCCCCATGGCCTTTCGTTAACGAAACTCTTCCTTACTTTATCGATAGCGATGGTTCAGCAATTCCTATGGTTTTTCTTTTAGGGTGCTATAATAAGACGTGCTATAATAAGACCTGAGTTTTCTTCAAAGCCCGCTCTCGCTCGCCCCTACTAACGGGCTTAACCGGGGAACGTAAGTTCAATAACCTTTTGTCCTATCTCTTGGACCAGAACGAATCTTATGGCTCACGGGCAGGCAGGCTTAATCAATGAGAGAGATTCTAGTATAGGTAGGGTAGGCGGCTAATCAAAGGCATTTCCCCAGCTTTATGGGTGCTCCCAACTGATGGTTCTCCCCACCTCTTTCTTTGAAGCAGAAAGGCAAAGAGCTGTTCGCGGTTGATCTTGTTCCAACTGGGTTATTCAATCAATTCGAAGGCTACAGATTCCTTAAAATAGCTAATCACGAGAAGTAGTGCTTTGGTTCTAGATTCACACGCCCGGCACAAGAGAAGTAAGGGCAATATCATAGGCACTGGCATCTTTACTTCTTTCAATACGGACTATATATGCAAAAGTGGAGGGAATGATAGGAGAGCCCTTTTGATTGATATCTATCTGCTTTATTATGAGTTGAGAAAGAAATAGTTTCGAGACCAGCTATAAGAGGAATAGGATATATGTTCGCCTAGTCTTGGCTTGCTGAGCATAGGCTACACATGGGTGGGAAGAATCGATTGAATCCGAAATGCACTTAACTTAGATTATATAAGTTGGCATTAGAATGAATAGGTCTTCGATTGCTTACTCTTTCTTTTTTGACCTTACTCTCGAGTATCAATCAACATCAAGTTCGGTAGGACAAAACTATTAGCATAGAAAGATGAGTTCCCTGATCCGGACCTGATACTTACTAGGATTTCGCTTTTCTTTCCATGGGGCAGTTGCGGGATAAGAGAAAAAGAAGGAAGGAACCGCATCTTTCTCTGTGAACGAATCCTAGTATGTTAGCTTGGCTTGCACTGGGAGGATAAGATCAAGGTTTCACCTAAGCAAGTCTCTTCAGTTGGGGCACTCATTCCGTTATCGCATCTGCTACAAGGTAAATAGGAGTCGGACCTTTTCTTTGGATTGGTAGTTCCGTAACTAAAGGATTCAATGGTTGTTAACAGTGAAAGAACGCGTCCTAATCAAAGCAGGCGAAATGCGATGAACCAGGCTCCTGGCCAAGGGAAATGATTGAGCGAAAGGGAGCACCCATAAAGAAATCTGCTCTATACGAGAAATGAATCCCCATACCTCAACGAGATAACCCCCTAATGACTCTGTCGAGTCTAACGAATCTGTCTCTGAAACCTAACCCCCTCCCACCATCTATATAGTTTGCTTTTGATTTGGAAATCGCTTCAGCAGGTATGGAGCTCGTCCGTTCCAAGTTTCTAACTCCTATTTATTGAAATTGTTTCTCCAGCCTTTCACTTAACTCGCAACAAGTATTCCGCTCGTTTGGTCTCGCTATTGACATCTCTGCCCCTTTATTGAAACCCTTTCAAGCCCTTCATTCACTACTTGTTTATTCCTTCACTATTCTACGCTCGGGGAACTAATAGAATACCTTTTCTGTTCATCCTCGTTCTCAAGCGATATGATACTTATTATACTTAATTTCTTGTTCCAGTTTTTACTTCTTCATTCCAAACATTGGCTAATGAAGTCGGCAAATCTTATCTTATTTGATCTGCGTGGAACGCTTCCCATGCCGCAGCAAGCACTTCTTTGTAGATCGTATAAGAAGATGTTTTCACAGAAAATGTTACTTATGAAGCTGCTCGTGCATACCGTCAATTCCATGAATCCGCCTTTCTAGCCAAGCCACTATTCCGATCAACTGTTCGGCCGCTCCACACCCCTTAAGAGAAAGAGTTCCGGCATACTATTTACTGACTATATTATGATACCAGGGAACTACTTGTAGAGTTTTGTTATTCCTTTTCTTCTGCTGTGCGAGTATACAGCTTTCCTTATCTTTATATTTGATTGTCTAAGATAATATAAGGTATTCCCTAATAAAGTGCTTCCAATAGTCAATGAGCAGGAAGTTGATTCAATAAAGTCCATTTACTGGGGTGCTTCCCATCGATAAAGAAGAGTTTCAAGCTACCAGCACCGCAATTCATTTCAGGGCAAGAGCTACCTCACCTCACCACAGGAGTGCTTCTTCCTTCCACTTGATTCAATAGAAGGGCTTCTTCCTCAAAGAACGGGGGCTAATGCCTATTCTGATCTTTCCTTTGAGCCGAATGTGGGATTGATTCGAAGGATAGAGAATTGGAAATAAAACATAGAGCGTGGAATTGCATATAGAAATGCCAAGGCGGCCTTGGACGGGGATAGCGATCAGGAGACAGAGCCTGCTCGTTGTTTGTGTAATCTCGTCGAGCATTAAAGCAATCCAAAACTATTATTGATTGCGCACCACTGGAACTTCCACCCGACCTTTATTTGTTTTAGTGGGCCGTGTTCGGCTAGCAAGAGGGGGAAAGAGTAGACCGACAAAGCCGGCACTCATCATTTCCTCAAAGAAAGTAGGAAACCAAAAACAACAACGGATCAACTGACGATTCGGGGGATGAACCTGACTCGGAGACAACGGAACGGCTTGTCCCAGTAGAAAAACACCTAACAAAGGAACCTAGCCGGCCTATTTGGAGCTCTATCGAGTGTTCCCCGTCCGGATTGCCCCTCTTTTCTTGGGAAAGGTTTCCGATCCGCGAGCACCCTGCACACTGGATCGTAGGCTGCAGGCATAGGTGTTTTTGGCATTCGTATTCTTAAGTGATAGAGTCAATAGGTTGTTTGCCTGTGACTGGCTTATTGCTCTTATGGTGGGGCAGTTGCAAGAAGCCTCCTAAGCCTCCATAGGGGTTGCGACTCCTATTACTCTCAATCGATTAGCATAAACTCTCGTAAGAGGATAGGATTTCTACCGGTAACCTAGCTCGCTTCGCCACATTCGGAAGGAGTTTGGTTTTTTCTCTAATGTGATATAGATATATAAGTGAGTTATTAAGTTATTCCAGCTTGCCCTTGTTATTACAGAGCGGTGGTGGCTCTTGAACATTTGACAGAGATAAGAAAACTGTCTTAGTACTGCCTAAGAGTGGCTATATACTATGCTAAGTACTGAACCGAACTGCCGAACAAAGGCGGTGAATTGCTTTTTTAGCAAGCCCCTTCTGGTCATTCGACCGATCAAGCTATTTGCAAAATCTATATCTTTATTAGGGGGGGAAAGAACAATAGCGCTAATAGGGAGAGACATCTTTCTATTGAATGAATGGAATTGCCCTCTTATCTTAACATTGCCAGAATATGAATCTAAGGTGAGGTTTGATCCGAAAGATTAGAATAACCTTTGACTGGGGCCCTGCATACAAGTTATTAAGGATTATTTGTTTGACCCCCCAAGGAAGGCTCTTTTTAGGAATATTCTCATATAGCTGAAAAACCAAATGAGAAATTCCGTTTTCTTTGTAGGATGACTCCTATATATAGATAGGGCTTTCGTCCAACCCCAGGTAAAATCTCCTTATTCTCCCATATAGAATCTCTTTTGAAGCACTACAATAATAGGGCAGGGCGCCCCTCCGGGCATATCTATAAGTCCATGAGTTAGTGCATTGGATATCCGGCTAACTGCATCTAGTACAGCTTACTCGTCCAGTACTTATAGCTTGCTTTGTCAAGTGAATTAGTCCTTAAACTGCCCTAGTAGCAGCACATGAATGGACAGAAAAGGATGGAGTGCTAGGGTTCTTTTACAAACACTCGGTGGCTCACTCACTTTAGACTTATTCTTTATGCTTGAAACTCGCATTCGCTTGCAGACAGGCGAAGCTACATTAGAAAAGCCGTTAGACTCTAAGGCGGAACGAAAGCTACTCCATAACTTGCTGGGCGCCCCTCGCCTTGACATAGTATAGGGCTTATTTATCCAGGAAAAACAAGATCAACTACGCGAGAAAGCACGACAGCTCATCCAAATCAAAGCACTGAACTGATAAGAACCCTTATATCGTTAGAACGGGAGCGGAGGTCTTGGTTTTTCAATGGGAGGAAGAGTTTCAATTGAGACATCGGTATCCATAGTCGCCATACAACCAAGCTTTCCCTATATTAGCTATCCAACCAAGCTTTCCCAATAAGGATGAAAAGAACACCCTCTTTCTTACCGGCCGGGATGCTCGTTATACGCACTTGTTAGGATTGTGTTACCCAGCTCATTCCTCGCTGCCCTGCTTTTGTGGTATTAATGTGAGCCCTACAACCCTGAACCACTTCAACTGGAGGAGGCTTCTTTCTTTTAAGATCTTGACTTAGACTAAGCGTTGTTATATTGCAGAATTCTATATCTGACCTGGTTGTACCAAAATCCAACTTTGAAAACTCATTTGCTTGATCACAGACTTCCTAGCTTGCATAAGGAAGGTACGAAGACTTATCCACTACCGCCGGATTGTACTAAAGGTACGAAGACCGCAATACTCCTAAAGATACAGCAATTCTTATTACTCAAAGGAAGGGAACCGGTAGAGCATGGTGATGCGAGATCCAAATCAATGCAATCAGTTGGTGAAATACATTAGGTCGGAAATTGATGAATCTAGTCTATCTTGATTTTAGAATAGGGGCGTCGTCAAGAGTAACTGTTGCGAGGGAAAGCCAAGTTCAAGGGCTGGGGCGATAAAGAAGGCTATAATCCAGGCAAGCTGAAGAAGAACCTCTCCCTCTCTCTCCACTTAAGTACTGTTGGTCCTGTTTTTTGCTATCCAATAGAATCTATCGCCGGTCAGGTAAAGAGGGATCTGATGGAACACACGGTAAAGAAGGATCTGAAGCCTTATTAGAAGCATTATCTGAATAAGGATCATCAGCTAGAAGATATTACGGTATGGAGGGGGCTTTCTCCCTGACTAATACCTGAACCCCTTTCTTTTTAGTCGTTTAACCCAGGTGCTCGCGAACTGTAGCTTCAGAAGCACATTCTCCAATAACATCTTTTGTATCAAGATCTATATCATAGGCAGTGCTAGTGTTGTCAACGAGATCAGTAGATTAAAAAACAGAAGCTGGATCCGGATCATAAGCTTATGAATTGCCTGCCCTTGACTATTCATTTGGTCAAGTTTAGAGTCTCATATCTATTTCTGCTCCAGGTAAAGTCCAAAGTGGAATATCAAGAAAAGAAGCCGAATCTAAGTTATCATGCCAAAGTTGCTGTGAAGCGTCTCTTTACTCTTCAGTACTTGCTTGACTTGAATCCGTGTATGTAGGCGATAAGAATGCATCTGCGGGATAAGATTCCAAAGATGGGGTAACAGTGTTCTATTTGGTTGACTCATACCTATTTAGCAGTTAAGTTCCGTTTTCATTTATTAATTGAATGCTTAGGCGCAAGTAAGCAATAAGGTATAGAATTGGGTTAGATTACTCACTATATTACTATTCATCTAGATCATCGGCATAAGCTGGATCCGGAGAATCTTCAGTTAAGGGTGAGGCTACAGTTGAAACAGAAGAACCTCTCCCCCCATGACTTAGAGTCAATCACTTTCATTTATGTTTGCTGCTTACTACTTCACCTATCATTCTAGAGTCGACAACACAAGAAGAAACTATACTAGGATAAAGAACGTAGCTAGGGTAAGGAACGTAGCCCACTACACTAGAAATGCTAAAGTATCAAAGCAAAGAACGGTAGCAAAGAGCGAGTCTGTTGCGCGAACAAGTAACGTCGACTTAATTGCTTTCTTTCGAGCTTACTTTCCAGCTGATGAACGAACCTTATTCAGAGCTTTCTCTTGTGCGCCAACACCGAGATATACTTCTCAATCTAAGCTTGTATCTTATCCTGCTGATTCTCTTGTATACTTAGCACCCGAACTAGACTTTACTTGCACTGCTTCTGAAACTAGAACTTTTACAACTTGATCTACTTAAGTGCACCTCACTGAAGAAGGAATGTTTTCTTACCTTAAACCCGAAAGCCACCTGCATCTGGACCGACAACTAATCATTCTTCTATTTCAATTGAAACTACAGGAATAGAAACTGAAACTCAAATAAGGAGCGGGCTGTAAATGGCACAGGACTTGGCACGGTAAACTCGCATTAGCACTGAGTCTTGATCCGATGACCGAGGAAAACAAGGGCAGTGAGCCAAGACGACAAGGAACTACTAAACAAGCAACTACTAATGAACAAGACACTACTAACGTGTCGCGTTAGCGGACAAGTAACTACTAAACAAGCAACTACTAATGTTGCGCGTTAGCGAGTTAAAGCGCG
>JAIWVJ010000012.1:600000-772500 GCA_024322285.1 Musa beccarii
CGCCAGTAACAAAACAAGACGCCCTCGTCACCGACAATTGAACGGAGGAGGGGCGAAAGACGAGACAAGGAAAAGAAACGAGAGAAGAATGGGGTAATGTGGTTGACCTGGATGACGCGATGGCCGGAATGGCGGTCGGAGCGGCAATAGAAGCAGAAGGAGGAGGCGGAAGCGCCGCAGTCGAGGCAGAACATGTTGCTCTCGCTGCGGGGGGCGTCCGGGTGGAGAGGACACGCGGCGAAGAACTGGGTGGAGAGGAGGGGCTCCAGCCACGGAGGCACCAGCGACGCCGCCACCCTCCTCATCATCATCGCCGCCCCCGCCCCCGCCCGATCCAACGGCTCCGATCAATGTCGGCACCGCGCCGAGGGGGAGGCTGGTAGCGGAGATCGGGAGACGCAAGGGAAGGGAAGCGAAGAGGCAGAGAGGAGAGGAAAAGGGGAAGGAAACAAGAGACTTTTGAACTCAGTAACCCGTAAAGCATCGACGGGGTGGGCGGAGAGGGGAAAACATTAACAAAAATAAAAGCGGTGGAGCGAGGAAAGAAAGACTCAAAGCGGATTTGATCAACGGATGGCATCATGCGAAGGGTAGATAGGGAGGGCACGAGGCCGTTGGATCGGGTTGTGGTTCGGCCTACGTTACTCGCGTTCCTTCGTAAGCGCTCCCCCGCCGAGGTCGGCAGCTGGGCTACGCGATGGTCTAAGGGCCACGGATCCGCTGTTCGGTATCCAGCACGCAGGCATTTCTGCCGAGTAACGTGGCTCCACATGATTCGTTGTTATATGCGGGAGCCATGAGACTTGTCGGATCGAGGGCGCCCTGAACGCTTGCGTGTGAGGGCCGGCGCGCGCCGGATGAAGAGGAGGGGGGAGCGCCGCACGCTTGGTGTGGGGGTTGGAAAGTTGCCCTTTTTGGGGGCAACGAAAGATGGGAAGTCGAATGGGCGTGAGCTGGGCCCAGTGAGGATCCCACGTGGACGGCGTGGCCAGCGTGTGGCGTGACGTGTGCGGCTTCACGGGGACACGCGATCGTGAGGGAGCGAAAAGAATCCCGGACGCAAGTGGAATGGGCGTCGGGGAGTGCTCGCTGCGGCCAGATGCGTTAGGCACTCAGCCGCACGGCTTTCGACGTTTTTGACGGCCGAGTCGAAGGCGAGTTGCGGGGGGGGTAAGATGGGACCTCAAAGGGGAACGGCTGGTGCACCGGCAGAAAAGAAACCCAAAAATGGACACATGGCACGGCAGCGGGACGACGCGACGCAGCACTTGCAGGCGCGAGTTGAAGGCGTGGCATGGGGGAGGCGTATCACCCTCACCGACGACCCCACCACCTCTCGCACACCAAGTCAATCGATCGGCGGACTTCGACAAACGGTCAAGCCCGTACGTGGCAGCGGATATAATCATTGGGACTGCCCCGTACAGATGAGACTTCTGGGCAGGATCGTTTGGGTTTTTTTTTTTTTTCCTTTTTCTTTCTTTTTCTTTTGGGTGCCGAAGGCATTTCCAGACCTACAAGATCTTTTTTATACAAAGAAATATTATCTTAAAGTAAAAAAATAAAAAGTTTCTTCATCAATAACACATAAAACTTAATTCGATTTATTATAAATTTAAATAGTATTATCCTAGTTGTTCAATATGTAGAGAGATTCTGAATCCAATTTCGAATACGTCTTACATGGAGAGAGTGCGATTTGACTCAAAATTATATAAAAATTATACTGAGGGATGCACTTAATAAAATTTTTCTAATGCTTATGTTTTTTATTAATCTGGATGATTCGGTCAATGCATTCTTAAGAATGTACTTGACGATTATTTTTGTAACGTGGCATACGATCTTTAGATTGAAGTCACAGTAAATGTTGGGAATGATTAAACATGACCATCAATAAAATTATGAAATTATTATTTTAATTAAGGATACAATATTACCGCTTGTCAAGTTAACTTAAAAGTTAGAAATAATACATAATCGAACCAATGGAGTAGAGTCGAAGTCTTTATTAGTATCATGTTGTAAGACTTGGAGGATCGGATCCTCATGACATGTCGAAGTTAGATGGACATAAAAGTGGATAAATAAAGATAATATATCAATGAAGATGAAGATAAAATACCAAGTAAATAAAGATAATATATAAATGAATGCCTACCTGTCACGATAAATAGAGTGCTAATGATTAGGAGTGATGATTGGCAATGTGGATTTGATTGATTGGATGGATTCAACTTGCCCCGGACTAAAAAACACATGTCAAAAGATTATGAACTGAGTTCGAGATGAAGTGTTTCAAGAACCGATTCATTTTTTAATAAAATATTTATTTATCATATTAAATTATATATATATATATCTTAAGATCTATCACTTATACAAGAATGTACTAACCAATCCATCCGTAATATTTCAATAGAATAGGCTTCAATTCTTGTTACCTAAGTTAGTGGTGTATGGCAGATGATCAAAATTGAAATGGGTTGTGTGAGAAAGAAAAAAAAAAGGGTTAAATCCAAATATGTGATGGTCAAACTGCAATTGATTTTGAAAAGATACGTGAACGAGTAAGCTTTCAGTGAATATGCATGTAAACTTGGAGGGGTAGAAAAAAAGAAAACCTCCACAACCATGGAATGGAATGGAAGGGATGGTGGGAATTTTTTTCATGTGACTACGATGGAGCTAATATTTGCTAGAGGTTGAGGATAATTAAACTACACAATAAGGGAGTGGGGGGTTTGGGGGGGGGTCTTTTTTTATTATCCTTGTAAATCTACTCCTTTGAAGCCTTTCATCGAGGCTTCTCGAGGATGCCGTCGGTTAAACACCATCGAGTATCAGTGAGAGAGACGATCCACTACTCCAAACAACGAATGAGACGCAGCTGCACTTTGGTGGCCCTGCTTGCTTGCATTTCTACCCGTGCATCCATCACCGGATCACTTGGCAAGCCGGCCGACCAATCCAAAGAGAACCTTTCACACTTCAGAACAAAAACTATTCCCTAAATTACTGTATGGATCTTTATATTTTAGTGAAAATAAGATACTTATGCACGTCTCGGTTGTTCGACATATGCTTTGGGAGTATAGTGGTCAATCTGACATGCCAATTTTGATCGATTTGGTAAGATAACGTGCACAGCTCCTAATGGGCCCTTCTCGAGTTCGGGCCGACCCAATTCACAGTGTGGGCCACATCACGACAGCAAATTCTACTATCCTAAAGCGAAAGCCCCCCCGCGACAGGGACGCATACGCGGATCTTGACGCAAAGGAATGGCCAGCGCAGAAGAGATCCGTCAGTGGTCAAAGTGATCGGCCGCATCACAGGTTACGATAGGTACTCATCGATGGCCATTTCGATTCACAGTCTCACCTCATAAAGTGATTCCTTTTTAGCATAAAGCTTCTCATAACCCTTCTTTATGCGCGGGGCCCCACCGCATGGGGCGTACCCTACGTTCCGTCCCACAAGTAAATCATTTCCATCCACTAGATAGCATTCCCGATCTCATGTCGATTCAATTAGATCGTTGTGTCCGGATGCATAGATCACGAGATCCAAACTATTCGACCTCGTGTGCCGATCTGCCCATCGCCACCGCACGCACTCTCCCCCACGGCCGGTGCCGTCTCCACGTCCGCGCCGCCCATCCAGGTCCGTGGCATCGTAGCAGCAATCTTGCCCAGCCCATGTCGCCCACGCAGGGCTCGCCATCATGACTCGGCGGAGGAGGAATCCGGGTGGGACGACGTATGGTGGGCTGCTTTCACGTGATTCGGACGCTCATCGATCCCCTCATCCCAATCAGTGACGCCGGTGGGATGTATCACCCTGTTGAGGTGTGTCGGATGGAGAGAGCACCCAAAAGCGTTTGGGGCATTCATGATGGAGCGTGGGCGTGGTGTGTTTGCTGCAACTTTTGACCCTCGAACTGATGATGCGTCGTCGTCTTCTTTCGCCTTTCCCCTCTCTCCCAACGCATAAAGAACTCTCAGTCCGTGCTCTTTGATGCATC
Source organism: Musa beccarii (assembly GCA_024322285.1). NCBI lineage: Eukaryota > Viridiplantae > Streptophyta > Magnoliopsida > Zingiberales > Musaceae > Musa > Musa beccarii. The sequence continues at coordinate 604,028 of JAIWVJ010000012.1, forward strand.
CATAAGAACGTTGACGTTTCTTCATCTTCGACACAATCCACAAATCTCGTCGAATTATTCAACACCCCATCGTGTTGTGGCCATCAATAGCAACCCTGAACCAAATTAAGCACGCCATGCTCTCCGATAAGACTCGTTCTCAACTTTGTCGTCTCACACATGCATGCTTCTCCAAGTCTTCCTTGTGGGCGTCAGTGGTAGTAGAATATACGCAAGCGATGATGCACATAGTCCACGCAATCATTTGGTCCCGCTGCACGTTTGATGGTGGTGGAACCGCCTCTCGGTTGGTCCTCCTGTTGAAGAAATCAGTAGCACAGGGAGCCGTGGCAGCTTAAGGATGTCTTCATATGCGCCGGTTGGGTATGGTTCCCATATCCCTGGTCCTAAAGGTGGACCAGACGCGGACGGTCAACTCGCAAGTAGCTCATCATCATCCCTACCTGTTCAAAGCTTTATAGGACTTGGAAACGTGGCTTCGGCACGAATCATCCGCTTATGTTTGACTTAGATTTCATGCTTTTAATGGTGATGCCACGGCTGAGCAAGTTTCATGTGTGTTCATGGGCCAATGGATTCATTCACGCGATGGAGCGAAGAGTGAACCTACTCTTCCAAAACAAGTTAGTCCTTCTACCTGCAGTGATCTTATACGAGGAGTTCACTAGCAGCCGCGAGCACCGGCGCAAAGGTCATCACCTTTATGATTCGACGAGTGGGCAGAGGAGCAGCAAACTTGCAGTCGTTTCATGGCATCGAGCCCTTGCAAGCATGCGTTTGGGTTTGGACAGGGACAAAGCACGACCTGCCACTCTACGACTCCGTATCTCCTTGTCATTTCCTCCGGAGTCTGCGAGAATCCCCTCAGCTGGCGAAGAGGCCAAACAAAAAGTCATCAGAGATATCACACTGTGCATCCACCACCGGGAGTTTTACCAGCATGAATCCGACTTCCTTGTTGATAGAAGTGGACACTAACGTGGTGGCTGTTGGCAACAACAGGGAGAAGGAATCTGCATGATACGAGTGGCGTTTTGCAGTGTGGTCTCGTGCATGATGTCGGCCGGCTGCTAATAGATGAGCCATGGTAGTAGCACTTGGCTGTTTGACAGCTTTCGCTTACTTAATTAATTAACTATAAGCTCATCTCGATCGTCTTAGGAATTACTATGCTATAAGCTAAGCCATTTGTATTAACATTGATCCTCGAAGATAGCCCTTGCCACGGTTTCGATTTCGGAACTATCTGTCCTCATTTTTCGAAATAAAATATTAAAATCGTGTCGTCAAAGATTCGGTTCTAGAAATAAACCGGAATCGTCGATTCCCGAACCGATCGATTCTAGTTCGGAAGGTTTTGGTTCGAATCGTTATTTTTCTTTTATAATTTTTAAATTAAAAATTGTTGTATATATAAAATATAATTTTTATTTTTAAAATTTTAAAATAGATGTATAACTATAATGGGTAAATTTGATAAAAATAAATTAAACAAACTTATAAAAATTGTAATCAGACTAAATATATTTCTCGAGAGTTCAATTAAACTTAACAATGTAACCATCGTCCCATAATATGCTTTATATTTATAAATATAGTATAATTTATATTTATTTTTAACTATATTTGATAAAATCAAGGTTGAACCGCCCAAGGTCAGTACGAAGGCTTGGATCGATTTTAATTCAATTTGAAACCAACGAATCATTAGATTAATTTCATTTCGATTCGAATCGAATATAATATTAAAGATACAAAAAAGCTGAGAAATAAGTAGAATCATCGAGTGGGCAAGTGGCCTCACAAGTCAATAAAATAATGACAGATAATTATAGATCAACCTTGCTAACCTTCCCATTATAATTATAAAATTTAAATATAAAAATTATAATTATGATTTTAAATTTAAAAATGAGATATATATCACTATAATGCGCAAATTTGATTAAAAAAAATTAAAAGTATACAAATTTTAATCAAACTAAAAATGCCTTTCTTAGTATTCCAACCCAAGTCTCTTGAATTAAACTTAACAAAGTAACCACCGCCCCATAATATTATTTATAGTTGTAAAAATAATGTAATATATATATATATAATTATATTTAATAAAATCAAAATCGAATCGCCCTAGGTTAGCGTGAAGGCTGGAATCGATTTTAATTCAGTTTGAGCCCAACGAATCATCGGATTGATTCGATTCGAATCAAATCGTGATCAAAATTATTTGAATATAATATTAAAGATATAAAAAGCTGAGAAACAAATAGAATCATCGAGTGGGCAAAGTGGCTTCACAAGTCGATAAAATAAGGACAGAGATAATTATAGATCAACCTTGGTAACCTTCCCACTCATGTGCACTCATGTTCTTGACCTGATCTTTCATGTGGCCGGAAGCATATTCCCTCGCATACACACCAGCAGTTACCCCAACACGATAGCATATGACTGTGCATGGGAGTTTGCGAGACATTTCCCGCACCGCATGAAGTAGTAGAGAAGAGATTGGTTTGTCGGTGGTGATGGTGGTGGTGGATGGGAGTGCTTTAAAAAGTGAAAGCAAAGAGAGCCACTGCAATTCCCTTTGCCACACAACTCTTTAAGGGCACACTCGGGAGATATATTAAATTGATGACCTGTCTCTATTGGGGCGGGCAAGCTGTCCCTCAAAGCAGGAAAGCTCAGCACCTGAAAACACCCACAAGCAAGTGCCCGAGCAGATTCCGGGAGTGGGATTCATACATTGAACAACGAAGTTACTCATGTACTGACGTACGTTGGGTAGAGAATGTTTCACGAGGTGGAAGAACAGGCGGTGCGACCGCTCCTCTCTTCAAGGAAATTCTCATGATTTTTACCCGACAAAGGCTGGTGAATCGATACACCCAACAGTGAAAAGTGAACGCGTGTTACTGCACCGAATGGGAAAGAGAATGAAAGGTGAAGCTCGAGACTCGTGCTTCTAACAATGACAGTGCGAGCGTGTACTCATGTCGAAGATTGAAGAGTTAGTGAGGTCGCGTCTCGGTGATCAGACGTCAGTGGGTATCCTACGGTTCTCGATGTGTCCCAGTCGGCCACAGTGCTGCTGCTACTGATTTCGCCATTCGATCAGCCTCTTCTTTTAATGCATACATTAACTTGCAGTCGACATGGAACCATGCGACATGTGTGGAGTTGTCATCGACGAAGGCGACGTGTTTGTATGATCACTGCGTGCTTCTCTCGGGCAGATTCAATTCATACAGCCATACCGCCCTCGACATCCGGAAGGTATACATGAACAGGAATAAACAAAGAAAAGCCTGCTTTGTTGGTGACCTCTCATGAGCATGTGCAGTACAAGTGAGATACCTCGAGCACGTTGTAAGGCCAGTCGCCACGGGAAGGTGGGGTTCATCGCGAAACCTACCCGTGCCTCCTCTCCATCCTCCTCCCACCGGTTCTCGTTATCATTAGCAGCATGGCGCCAAATGCAAAGGAATCGCCGATGGATAAAGGCCACGGCGGTCGTACCGGCGAGCAGATTTCTACTCCTTTTTGTACATGTAATTTCTACATCCTTAACAGCCGCTCGCCAAAGATCGAACTGTTTGTTGAAATGCGCCCAAGAGCAGCGACGGAGAATGCGGTCGACCACCCAGGACATGCGACAGTTGGACGTGACGTCCCTTTGATCCGGCCGTGGCGCATATCAGAGGCGCGAATGCGCGCCACCTCCTCCGTCGTGACTTAGGTCGTGACTTGAGTCTGGGAAAGAAGCTTTTCATCTTTAATTAGAGCCTGGCCGCCGGTGGGGACGACTACACGCTGACAGTGACACGTACATTCTTCTTCTCTCGCCGATATATAGACCCCTATAGACCCCCGCCGAGCATCACACTTCTTCAGCCTTCGTTCCCTCTCTCGCTCTGTGTCTCCATCGTGGTTGGTTGATTGTTAGTGGTGGCGGTGGAGGGATGGCAGAGGCCGGAGCGAAGAGCATTTGCGGCGTGCCGGAGAGGGTGCAGCTGCATGTGGCCATGCTGGCCCTGCAGTTCGGGTACGCCGGCTTCCATGTCGTCTCCCGGGCGGCCCTCAATATGGGGATCAGTAAAGTGGTGTTTCCCGTGTACCGGAACATCATCGCCTTGATCCTGCTCGTTCCCTTCGCCTACTTCCTCGAGAAGTACGACCTCGATGGCTCCATCTTTGCACCTCCACACACGACTGTTAGATTTGGCTCCTGAGCTAACAACCTACGCCATGTCCCTCGTGTGGACGGCGGGGTACTGACGATCGATAAACCCTGATTGACTTCTCAAGCTTAATCTGTGTCAACTAATCAAATTTCAACCAATGACACGGGCGTTCACTGAACTTGTCATATAACCAGATCACGTAAAGCTCTAATTTGGTGTTGGTCAATGCAGGAAGGACAGGCCGGCGATGACGATCTCTTTCCTCATCCAATTCTTCTTCCTCGCTTTGTGCGGGTAAGATCGTTTGTTTAAGACATTCTTGCTCCGATTCGATGGATGCGAGCGATAATATTGACCCTAGTTTTCGATACGTGGAATCAGTATAACTGCAAACCAGGGATTCTACCTGCTCGGGCTCGACAACACCTCTCCCACCTTCGCCTCCGCCATCCAAAACTCTGTCCCAGCCATCACCTTTGCCATGGCTGCTGCCCTCAGGTGACATCCCCTCACGTTTTCCTTACTTGGTTGCTTTCTCGCCCCGTGGTAACTCCCGAAACTTGTCTCGAGCAGAATAGAGAAGGTACGGTTCGACCGACGCGATGGGATCGCGAAGCTCGTCGGAACTCTAGCCTGCGTCGGCGGCGCGACGATCATCACGTTGTACAAAGGTCCCTCCATATTCAGCCCGTCGCGCACGCTGAACGAAGCCACCCCGTCGTCCTCCGCGTCCACAATGCTGTGGTTGGGTGATGCCAAGGGGAAGAACTGGACGCTGGGCTGCCTCTTCCTCATCGGTCACTGCTTGTCGTGGTCGGGGTGGCTGGTGCTCCAGGCGCCCGTGTTGAAGAAGTACCCGGCGAGGCTCTCGGTGACCTCGTACACGTGCTTCTTCGGAGTGATCCAGTTCCTCATCATCGCCGCCTTCATCGAGAGGGACGCCGATGCTTGGATCTTTCACTCCGGCGGCGAGCTCTTCACCATCCTCTACGCGGTGAGCCTTCATCTTTAGTTCCGGATGTGCATGGATGCATGAGTGTCGGAATCTTAAAGCATGACCAATTACTATGACTCATAAGAAATATGACCCGATGAAGTGTCTCCCAAACCTAATCAATCATTCACTCCAATATTGGTGACCACGGATGGCCCCATCCAAGAAAAATGCTTAGAGGAATCAGCCATGCTATCCCATGCCCTGTAAGCACGAACAGTGAAAAGGGCGCAGGTATCACCAAAGACTTAAGGAAACGGAATAGAGGAGCCAAGGCTCCAATTTGCGTGTTTCCAGAAAATTTGAAGTGCCTGCTTCTCTCCCACATGTTCTGACTGACATCCTTGCTCGAGAATAATGGTGATGGTCCCAAATGAGATCCTTGCAGTCGTGCAAGGAAAACACGAGGTCATCGCCCACCCTGGAACTCGTTCTCTTTTCCCATGGTGTTATTGCGCACATACTTTATAGACTGGCTGACTAAAGCTAATTTTGTGCCCAGCTTTTTTTTCCTTGTAGATTTTAAGCAAATATATCTATGTTGTGCTCAGTATCCAACTCAGCGGTGGGCATAATTAGCGACAAAGTTTCCACTAGGCACTGCCCTATGAATCATTGTCGGACTCTATGGCGCATGATTAGAGAGAGAGAGAGAGAGAGAGAGAGAGAGAGAGAGAGAGAGAGAGAGATTTCGTTTAATTATACGTGTGCAGTTTTAGATGGTAAAGCTACAAACCCAAAACTTTTTATGTTACCAAGGCTACGAAGGAGCCATTAGCAACTAAAGCAACACCGATTGCATAACGAAGTATAGTTGACATGAATTGTATGCAGGGATTTGTTGCTTCCGGCATCGCCTTCGCTGTGCAGATATGGTGCATCGACAGGGGCGGCCCTGTCTTCGTGGCCGTCTACCAACCGGTCCAGACTCTGGTCGTTGCAATCATGGCGTCGATTGCTTTGGGAGAGCAATTCTACCTCGGCGGGTATTGACCAGTGTGTGTCAAAGAAGAAAGAGTTTTGTTCTAGAGTCGGCTAAGCTTCTCTGCTTTGTTTCAATGATTCATGCAGCATTATTGGTGCCGTGTTCATCATCGCTGGGCTGTACCTGGTGCTGTGGGGAAAGAGTGAAGAGCGAGCCTTCGCTGCTAAGGAGGCAGCCATGGTCGTCTCCTCCACCTGCGACCACGACGGCCTCAGACCCACTGCTTCACCGAAAGCCTCCACCCTAACCCAGCCGCTATTGCCCTCGCCGCCCTCTGAGAACGTGTGATCCAAACCGTAGACTAATTGTAATGCCATAATGCCAGAAGGAAGCCTGGTGTTTGCTTGAAAGCAGAGTCGACGTAGATGTGTTCAGCACGGTTGGTCTATGTTTTCCTCGATGATTGATGAGTGCCCTGTCTGAAGAAGCTACTAAGTTTGCTTTTTGGTTTGTTTGCTGTCGATCTTCCGCCGTTTGTATGATATAAACCTGCAGAACAGAATCAGAGGAGCATCTTTTGGAGTGTCTGTTCATCTCTATCGATCCACCAGCGACTAAAGAGTGACAAGCAGAAGGCGGGCATGCCTGGTCTTCAAATCTCCCTGCAGTCTCCATCACATCAACCATGACCCACTAACCAAAGCAACCACTATATTATGATGGCTTTCCATGCTTGAATCTTTGACAATCTTATGCTAATGATCGGTTGCTTCCCCATGGCCTATGCGACAATCATATTCTTATTATATTAAAATTTTTAATTATTATTGAAAATTATATATCCCATATTAGTGATTATAATTAGCAATAATATTCTTTATAAAATACTGCCACACACAAAAAAAAAAAAATAAAATCAAAGATTGCGACTCGCTCTATTGCAATCTGTGAGGCAGTGAGTACCATTATAAAAAAGAAAAAGAAAAAACTTGAGGTCTTTGGAGCCATTAATATTCAATTTAATAAGATCATGCAGGGGTTTGATCTGCTTTAAGTCAATAAGATTGCTTATGTCGTTTCCTATAATTATGAAATGGATAGCGTAGGCTAAAGACCTTTAACACTAAGTTTTTTTTTTTTTTTTCATTTCTAACATTCTAAATTCCCCATAATAAGTTGGCAACCAAAGCCTTGAGAAACTCGGGATAAATAATCCAATCCAGATAGAAGACCAGTCTAATGTTTAATCGTTGGTTTTACAATCAGATAGTGGTGATAAATTGACAAACAAAAAAAATATGTGCTCAGCATATTCTAAAGCGGCAGAAAGGATAGTTTTTGGAAATAAACTAATAATTGCTATATATATATATTATTTTGTTAATATTTTACTTCCATTATTGAAAGAAGACCTGAATTTTTTTATTAAAAAAATTCAAGATTTAGATGAGAAGTTTAAAAAAATGTAATTTAAGTTGAGAAGTCATATGCAAACTAAGCCACCTATTAATGAACAAGTAGATAGTCTAAAATATAAGATGGCTTTAAATTCTCCTCCTCCCCTTTAAATAACCTGCCCCCAACACAAGTTGGTGGTTAATTTCCTATTCCTTGTAGCTAGGTTTAAGCTTAGATCATAAAGCCTTTGAACAGCGTTTTCCACAGGCAGAATAGTAGTAGGTTCACACACCACGCATGCCGTATGAGTCACGAGAGAGAGAGCGAGAGAGAGAGAGAGAGAGAGAGAGAGAGAGAGAGAGAGAGAGAGAGAGAGAGAGAGAGAGAGAGAGAGAAGTCAAATTGGATGTTGCCAGAGCAGAACTCACACCATGTCAAAAAGCAGCCACCACATTTCCACACGAGTTCAGACCTTGCAAAGTTGGTAATGGTGACACCGCCATCAGCCATTCCGGTTGCGTTGCGCGTCAACCATTTGAAACCAGGCAGCAAGTTTGCCTCATCGTGCTTGCATCTTTCCAGCTGAAATCACTTCCCATACACACAAAACCATAAGCTATAATTATACATCCATTACCTTAAGAAATAATTGTATTTTTGCTTGGAACATTAATTTCCTTATCTCGAGACCCACCGTAATTTGCCCTTCGTGTGGCGTTTGATTGCCATGCCAATCACACCACCAAGTACTTGCTCTGTACATACGCGACATTTGTAGCTGTCATACAGTGTCATGTAGCATGCACTCAGAGCCGCCCATTCCGTGGTGTGCACTTCTTCTACCATCCCGTGGTCGCAGAAGGACTTCGTGTGTGTGGAACCATGTTGTTTTTGTTTCCCTCGTGCTCTCATATATATATATATATATATATATATATATATATATATATATATATATATATATATATATATATATATAGAGAGAGAGAGAGAGAGAGAGAGAGAGAGAGAGAGAGAGAGAGAGAGAGAGAGAGAGAGAATATATTCCGTGATCACTCGTTGCTCTCCAGTTGCCGCACTTGATGCAATCGAGCAAGCGGGGATGGCTATTGCATGATGGACTCGAAGAAGACGGAGTTGGTTGAGAAGCATTAAATACACGGATATCGGATTGGCGGTGTGTGATGGATGATCAGGTCTCTGCTCCATGTGGCGCTCTGTGGTCATAAATATCCCCGCGTTTGCTTGTCAAGGCGTGCACTTCACTGACACCAAGGGTTTTGATTAATTCAGAAGATGGAATGATCCCATCTGGATACTTCGTTATCTGCCAGTGTTTGGTGATCTGTTTGATCATATTTGCTGCAGCTACTACCCTTGATGTCGTTAAAATTTAAATTATATATATATATGGAAGGTTTTATTTTATTTTATTTTATTTTATTTTTAAGTAAATTGATTATATATAAATTTAGAGATAAAAATCTTTTGATTTAAATTATTATTTTATATTTATAAATAAATGATATCTATATGTATAGATCCATCCTATAGGCCTAGTTTAAGATATTATAAATTCTTTTAATGAGATTATATATATATATATCTTTCGTCTTGATTTTTTTTTTCCTTCTATTTGATTTGAACTACTATTAAAAAAAAAGATTGGAGCATGTGATCTCTCTCTTTAACATTTTTCGACTATGGATTATAATAGTTAAGTTAGTGGTTTCGTATTGAACTTCTCAATTAGTCTAACTATAAAATTTGAAAGACTTATTTCTTATAGGGTAATACAACAACAGTATCAAACGTTATGAGACACGGATAATAAATATAAGAACTAGATTTATATTAGAGTGTTCTATTTCTCATAATTTGTTTAAACACATTATTACTTCTAAATCAATCTCGAAGATTTGGATCACACTTTGATGCATTGCTCAATAAAAGAAGATAGCTTGACTTTAGTATTTGGAGAATGATTTGATAAATACTATTTAGGGTGATATATGAATTTCTTAGTACTCTTTGAAGATTAAAAATTTATGTTCAAACATATAAGACTTAGATTCAGATCAACATATTTCTAATGCAAAAACATTATATTATTTGTGGTCTTTGAAAAAAAAAATATTCTTTATGCTACATCTGTTAAATAATGGATTCAACAATCATCCTTAGAAGAGTTGAATCTCACGAATGCTTTGCTCGTCAAATGACAAGAGTTTCTACTTTGTAGGGAGATAGAGATGCCCTTTCTATAAATTAAAAAAAAAGTTTTAATAAAGATAAAGAGAAGAAGGATGATGCTAACAACAAACCATAGTCTCCTTCAAACAATATTATAAATTAAAAGAAGAACAAGTATTGTAGGTGTGGCAAGTTAAGTTATAAGAAAAATTATTATGTTAAGATTAACGAAAGAAATATTACAAATAAAAAAAATTATTCTAATGCTACTGGTGATAATTAAGGCAAATGTTTTATGGTTGAAATTACCGTGGCCATAACATCCATCAACTTCTAACATGAGTGGCTAGTTGATTCGGTATATGATCTCTCATAAGTGATATTAACAAATTCATAAATCTTCATCAATATGAAGATAATGATATAAATATTATGGTAGATGACATTATTCACCAAGCGGAGAAAGAAGGCAACGTCATAGTCTGAAATAAAACTAATGATCTTATTACATTAAAGAGTGCATATCATAATTCAAGTATGAAGAAAAATCTTTTTTCTATTACCATTCATGCTAAAAATTAATCTTTTTAGGTCCTAATAAAATCAAGTTTCTTCGTAACATAAAAGAATTAAATACAGATGCAGTACAAACAGGGGTCAAAGATTTATATATTTTATTAACATCTAACTTTTATGTTGATGAGATAAATGTAAATAATGATGCATCGATCTAGCATATTAGACTTAGTCATATAAAATTTTTTAAATTAAAGATTATGTTATAAAAAATTTAGTTAATGATCTTCTCGATCTTACTACTTTAGTAATAATAAAATTTATAAAGATTGTTAATATAATAAAACATGTAAGCAACCTTTTGATAATAGATCACTTTTAACATATAAATTTCATTTAAAGATTATTTACAATAATCTAATAGGCTCCGCTCAAACTTTATCTCATTTACGTTCTATGCTTCTCTTTATTGATAATTGTATAAGATACCCTTAAGTTCCTTCTGACTCTTGATCTTGTCATGCTCTTATTGAGTCTCATTTACTTAATAATTACAAGATCAGATATTATATTTTCAATTAATCTTGTAAGTCATTTTATACAATATCTAAATAAGTCATATATTGATACAACAAAGAGAATTTTAAGATATATGAATTCTATCCTTGCTTTTATGATTATTCTATAAAAATGATATGTATTTTGAATTATATGGTTATGTAGATGTTGATCTGAGAGGTAATTTGAATAATCGTAAATTCACTTTTAGCTATATCATTTTATATGCTTTTGTTTGAATCTCATAGTGTAATGAAAAACAAGAATCAACCTATCTTTCTATAAGCAAAGTGGAATACAAGGCTTCCTCATTTACAAATATATGATTAAGGTGTTTAATCGAAAATGTTTATCATCAAATAAATAAACTAATTATATTATAGTGACAATCAAAGTATCTTAAAAGTGATTATAAATTTAATTTGTCATGCATGAATCAAACATATTGAAATTGAATATTATTTTATCCCGAAGCAAAAATAATGACATAGATATCTTTATCAAATCTCATTAAAAAAGATCGAATATCTTTAAGGTAAGCTGGGACTTTATCTCCAGAAGTATACCTTAAAGGAAAATTTTAAGATTTAAAATATATCTTTTGAAAGATTTTAGATTATTATCTTTTATCTTATATTTTAAATAAGTTAACTAGATAAAGTTTTAGAGATAAGAATCCTTTGATTTAAACCGATATTCTATACCTATAAATAAATAGCATCTAAATATATAGAAACATCTAAATCTAAGTGTTTAGTTCAAGTTCAAAAATTTGTAAGTTTTATTAAGAATTTCAATATATTTTTTTACCTTTATTTTAATAATTTTTTATTTAGTTTGATTTTGGACTAATAATATCTTATCATTACTATTAGAAAAAAAAAATTTACACGGTCTTGAAGGTAAAGAAAAAATTGGGCCAACCATTTGTAGGAGTAGATAAACTTGGAGATACTTGGGGTTACGTGCAAGTGTGCGCTTGCTGGGCGGGGAAGATACCTACTTGCCTCGTTCTCAACTCTTCCTTTTATTCTTCCGGCACTTAATGTGAAGGGAGTTGGCTTCCAAACAAAACAATCTCATGGGAAGAACCTGATCCATATCCTTTTCCTTGGTGGTGGAGAAGCCAATACCCCCAAAGCTGATGACTCCTCACACTCGTACTGTTCGCAAGCTTCCCGTTGTCTTCCTCATGACCGCAAGTTCAAGACAACAGTAAAGGCGACAAAAGAACAATAAATATACAGGACTGCCCGTCTTCCTGCGCACAATAATCTTCCTTCGTAAACCATGAAACAATCAAAGTCAGAAAGAATCCAAAGTATCAATCTTGTTTGTTACACACACAAATTAGACTCACACGGTCATGATTCCCATAATTAATCTCTAATTTGATCCTGTAAGAAGAGGATAATATTCAGAGAAAAAGGACAAGTTAAAGGAGTTTGCTTCTGGTATTGCACGCTTAGTAATGGCAATCCACCAGCGGCGACGCCGAGAAGACAAGCGGCTGCTCGCCTTCGAAGGGAAAGGCGGCCATGGCGGGTGGCAATCTGGGAAGCTCCACATGGTCACCGTCGGATGGTGCGGGAAGGTTTAGATCCAGTGAGAGAACAAAGCTCTCCTTCTTAAGCTCTGGCGATTCTTTGGTCGTCATCAACGGCCGGTGCCGCCTCATGTGGCCGCCGAGCGCCTGGCCGGACGAGAATTCCGATCCACAGATGGAGCACTCATGCACCCTCGACTTGTTACTGCCACCGCTGGTGGAGTTGCCATCATTAGGAGCCACTGATGGCTTGGAGAACGAGTTCACGCTAATCTGTAGCCCATCTTCCTCGGCCACCGCCGGTACCATCATCTTGGGCTTCTTGTGGCTGGCACGGTGCCCCCCGAGCGCTTGGAACGAAGGAAAGCATTTATTGCAAGTCTTGCACTCGTAAACGCACACTCCGGCCTTTGCGTCCGTCGTCGCCACGGCGGCCTCGGCCGAATCCAGGCTCGTGCACTTGTCGGTGCCACCACGGCGGTCGATGCCTTCTTCCGCTGCCGGTTCAGGCTTCGGGCCAACGTTTCGACCGCGGGAGAGGAGCACGAGGCAATTGGCCATGTCTTCGTCTTCCTCGGTGATGCTACTGGAGAACTCGGCGGAGGACGCGGACGAGGTCGTCGGCCCCGCGAGTGCCGAGGCGGGCGGTAGGTGGACCCTGCGCCGCTTCGTCCGCTTGCCCTTGACGACGGCACGAGCACCACGGTCGTTGTTGTTGCAGCTGCTGCTGCTGCTGCTGTTGTGGTGGTGGTATTCTTTGCCTTCCTCCACAGAATCCATCGCTCTCCTTCTGCTTCAAGAGACCAGAGACAGAGATGGAGATAAGGGAGAAGTAGAAGAAAGAGTGTGGGATGGAAGTGGGAGCGATGTGGATATCTACATACATCGGGAATGGGTTGTTGGAGTCTTATTTATAGAGGGAACGGCGAAGTCAAGAGCCACCCCCATTGGCCAGCTGACAACAGTAACTTTGATTTAGTCTTGTGCTGTTCCGTTTCCAAGCTCACTGATTCCTCACACAAGGATTAAATGTGACGGAAGCAAAGGCCAGAAGAAGAGTAACCCAAGTGCGAGAGCACTATCCTGTGGCATGTGGGATTGGTATCGAGCGAAGACGGATCGATGAAGGGATTCTATGTTGGTTAGCGTGGACTCGATGCCTGATGCCCCCAGTTGTGACACAAGGATATAAGATCATAAACATATGTTGTTTTGTTGGACCACAGCAAAAGCACGCTCCTTCCACAAAACCAAGAGACCCATTGCTTTTGAGCCACGATTCTTGAGGGCAGGACCGGGGTGGAAGACTGGAACCACATAAAATGCGCCACTTATTCTTGCATCACAGCTTTTATTGGTTGGTGTTCCATTGGGAGATGAAGGGAATTGGATAAGAGGGAGTCTTCCATGTGCTGCTACCGACGCGGAGCTTTGCTTGTTCCCAACTGCTTCAACAGGACCGGTTTAAAGATGGTCGTGACAAGCAGTGGTGGCCGCGGTGTAACCAGCGCCCCCCCCCATATCTCTCACCACACCGTGAAACCGTCTTCCCACCTCTCCTCTCTATCCCTACAGATGATAGAGAACGACAGCGTAGCAATTGCTTGTAGCATTTTGACCTCTACCAAAATGCACATCCGAGTTAAGGAATCCGTGGACGTAATCGGGCGATGTGTCTTTGTGCCAAGAGATGCGCTGTGAGTTGCGGGTGGGGAGTCAACGAACGGTGGGCGAAGAAGAGTGGCTTACGGAGGGCGGATTCTTGGCGTAAGGAATTGCTGTTTAGAGTGATAGCGAGGGGCACGCAAGGGCAACACGAGGCCGGCTCTTCGGCTGTATGCCTCTCGTGCCACCATTATTAGTTGGTGGTGCAAGCAAGGCATCCGAGACACATGGCTCTCTCCCGGTTTTCAAGTGCTTGTATTCCCCCTATCTAATCTCATTCAGCATTCTTTTTGCAAAAGTAATTTATTCTTGCTGGACCTTGCTTTTGATTGTTCAATCACCGGTTCATTGTGATCGGAAGACTTATTCGCTGTCAGTCACTTTAATGTTTCACTATTCACAGTTAAATGAATTATGGAGTTAACAGAAGATCCCATTAAATTGATTGCTCGAATAATCATAATCGAATCCAGCTAGAAAATCGACCCTGTCGGGTGGGTCATCGATTTCAAATCAAACCTTCATAATTTTAAATCATAATTTTTTTTTAATTTAAATTATTATTAGTTAAAAAAAATCGATAGTTCGAACCGATTTCGATTCCCCAAATCGGCCCATCTATGCTTCTGGTTCTTAAAATTCAAGAACCGAAACCGTCGATTCTGGCATCGGGTCTACCTTGGCATGGCCGTAAAATTAGTCCATTCCTGGGGCCCATTTTGGGAGCATGGATCACGTTGTGTGTTTCGAAATGTCTTGTGCATTCAATTCCACATGACACAGCATATGTAGAGTGCCAGTCTGGTCATCCATGGCCACAAACCATAAACCATATGCAGCGGAGCATTCACTCGAAGAAGAGGAGTACAGCAACGAGGTTGTGATCCGCAGACGAATCACTGGTGCCTTTCAAAACACTGCCCGAGACATCACACGAGCCTATAAAAGCATGGACGAAACCAAGAAAGCAACGTTGCTGTGCAATTTAAAACGGGGGTCACTAACCATAATTATCTCCTGTGCTCTGCGGGATGGGTTGGACAGATGGCATCACTTTTTGTGCTGGTCTCGTCTGCACCGAGAAGAATTTGGGTAGGACTCTCGTGCACATTAAGAGTTCTTAGTCATCGTACACATCAGGAAGGAGGATGGCAAAGTTGTTCCCGTGATCATGGCGACGGATGCAGCAAAAACAAGGGTGATCTGTCGAAGTGACTGCATCAAAGCTAAAAGCAACCTCCGTATGATCTCCAAAGGAGGTTGGCAGACTTAGTGTTCATGAAGCATTTCATGGACAGATCTTCAAAAAGCCTAGAAGAGAGAGAGAGAGAGAGAGAGAGAGCAAAAAGGAGTCCACGCCATTGTTCGACAGCCGAAGAACGAAAACGTGCATTCATACACCTTTCGTTGTAGAACCATCATGTCACAGCTGCATCTGATGAGATGTGTGCCAAATTAACTTGATAGATGTACAATCAGGTAGCTCAAAAATGCAAGTCCAAGTTAATAGTAGCGATGTGAGATCACTCCTCGCATTCGTCAAGACTCAAACATAGCCCAAATCACCGATGCCCATCCTGACAGTGGTGTGTGTCTCAATCTCCATCTACAATAATCATTTCTTAATTGGACTATCATAGTTCTTAACGCTATATTCACCCTAACACCGTTGTCGCAATCCCACTAAATGTGATAATAAATTCATCTACCTAGGCGTGAAATCCACACTGTCCAAAAGGCTCAAACTCAGTTAATAGTAGCGGACTCATCTAACACTTCCACCCGAGCCACTTCTTACATCCGATCCTAATTTGAGGTGTCACACATCAGCCACATCAAGACACCATCGCTTTAGATGAAGGTTGTACATTAGGGCATTTTATTGTGGCATATTTATCATGTAGAAAGCATGACGCCATAATACCAGTTGGTGCATTCAAAATGCTGCTGGTAGTAACAAGAAGAGGCCATCCTCGGTGTGAATGATTGATTAAATTACTACATGTACATAGGAAGCATAATGATCCTGCGTAATGAGCCTGATGCGATGCACTTTAGTTGAGAAAAAGCCGTGATCTTGATGCGTGATCATGGGGGGAGGCAAAAAAAAAAAAGGAAAAAATCAAGGCTAACCAGTAAAGCTGGACGTACCCTAACGCACGACAAGATCCGATGAATGTTGCAGCTTACCGATCCGAATCAGCTTAGTTTGAAGAGCTCTTCGAGGTCTCAACATATCAACCGATCCTGATGCACCCAAGTCGAAAGCAAGCCGATACACAACGCTCTTGAGGTGATGAAAGAAGGAAAAGAAACAGTGTTCATGGCATAACCTAACATGCTGACGAGATCTAGTGTCCACTGACCGACTTGCAACTCACAACCCCGAATCAGCTAAAATTGGAGATCTCTTCAAAATCCGCAAGCCATTCAGGAGGCTGTGCGACAAGTATTGACCCCATCCTTGCAATCGCCGGTGAGATCATTAAAGGTCTCCAGCTGCTTCTTGCCCCTCAGAAACACCTCCGTGTCCACTTCTCCCCTCATGTACCCGTCGAACTCCACCGGAATCCCATTGTTTAGCTTCCTTGTCTCCTCGTACCAATCGCTATTCTCCCCCCACAGGTCTTTGAAATCGTCGAGAAAATGAGTGGAGTACTTGTCCTTGAGTGGATCGAAGAAGGAGGTGTCGGGCTCATCGGTCGCGATGTACAGGTGCCTTCCGTCTTCGATCTTGTCCCTGAGCGTCGACAGCAGGGCCGCCGGGGAAGTGTCCGTGGCCAAATTAGGCCACTGCTGGGCGTTGCTCGCCTTCTCCCCCCTCACGACGTGGACCGAGTCGAAATCCCACTTCAATCTCGAAGCAATGCCGGAGACTATGTCCATCAACCGCGGAGATTTCCAGATGAGGTGCCATGGCCGCTGGATCACCGACTCCGTCTCCCCTTCGCAGACCCGGTACCAGTAGTTGTCCGGCTCGACGGCCCCGAACTTGCGCATGATCAGGGTGCCCTTCACCTTGGCGAGCTTCATCGGCGTGACCCTGAAGTCCTCGACGAGGTGGAGGCTGAGCTTGTCCTTCTTCTGCCACAGCGCCCAATCGTTCCAGAACTGGCGCTGGTCGAGGACCGAGGCCGAGTCCCTCAAGTGCTCGAAGTCGAAGTAGAACCTGAAATCCTTGCCCTCCTCGTCCTGATTGGTGGACGAGTACTTGGAGGAGAGGCAAATGGTCAGGTCCATGACGAGGGTCCGGTTCAGGTACTGGGCTTCGCCGAGTGCGCAGAGGAAGCTCCACAGGTAATGGTTCATATTCTTGCACCGATCGCCCCCGCCGGAGTAGATCAGGTACCTGCTGCTGCTGAACTTGCCCTCGGACTCGACCACCGGAAGGGAGTCGTTCACGGACTCGCCAACCACGGGGACGACGAGCGGGACCGAGGCCTGCGATGAGACAGGGATCTTATTTATCGCGAACTCGCCGGCGCCGTCGTTAGCGCCCTTTTTCGGCTTCTTCTTCTTGCGGGCATTGACGCCAGTGTGGTAGTCGCCGATCCTGACGATGGAATAAACGCAGCTGCGTGAGCGTGTGATCTCGAACCGGCGGTAGTCCTTGTAGAAGCCGGCGCGCTTGGCGTCCTTGGGGCGGAACCGCCAGGCCATGTCGCAAGAACCGCCGCCGTCGCCGCCGCGCACCGGCTTGCCGAAGCGGTAAAAGTGGACGTCGCGGAAGGATTCGATGGTGGCGCGCATCATTAGGTGGAAGACCTCCGGGTCGGCGCAGTTGAGGGGGGCGGCGTCGTCACAGTCGGTTCTGTCCCCGCCGGCGGCCGTGGCTGCGGCGGAAGAACTGTTGGAGTCGGGGAGGTCGGCGAGGTGGATGGCAGCGGGGTCATCGGTGGAAGCGGAGGACGAGGAGGCGTTCAGGAAGTCCTCGCCGGTGCGGAGGGGGGCGTCATCGGGGCGGAAGGTAGCGTTGGTGGAGGAGGTGAGGAAGGCGGTGATCTTGGCGGAGGCCGCGGAGGGGGAGGAGGGGAGAAGAAGGGGGTCGTCTGGGCGGTAGGTGGCGGCAATGATGCTGAAGGCGAGCACGCCGACGACGAAGAGGGCGAAGCAGAGGTTGCCGACGAGGTGGAGGGCGGTGTGGCCCAGCGCGTCGGCCCGGAAGCTCCCGGTACGGTTCAGGAGGAGCGACGGGCTATGATTATGCATACTGGACCAGCGAGAGACGCCCGAAGACGAGTGGGTAGGTGATGGAAAGGGACCGAGGAGAGAAGCGACGGAGTTTAGTGATGGGGATCGGAAGTAGAAGAGATTAGTGGCGCTCGACCGAGCATGAGAGAGAGACTCATGGGCGAAGCTTTGGATTTCACGGCGTCATTCTCACCGCTTGGCCTGCGCGATTCCTGACGGAGACCGAGTCCCACGGTGTCTCGGTTGAGCTGCCGTATTGCCTTTTTTTTATTTAATTGTATTTTATTTTATTTTATTTTTACTCTCTTCTACTTTTATATTTAATTAATATTGTCACTTTCGAACGGTTGAAACTTGAAGCGACCGCACGTTTCTACTCCCTATAGATATCTTGGAATTAATTCTCACCAACCAAATCGGAAGCCTGTACAAGTAAAAAAATATGAAGTCAGATTTAGGTTTGCATTACTCGGATATTTTATTGAATAATCAATCATATCCGAAATAGAATATAATGAATTACACGATAATTGATATATATATATATATTTTATTCATGCCTATAATTAATGGACCTGATGCCTATAATTAATATATTGTTCGGTCCTATCGCTCACACGTGCCAAGTGTTTCTATCACAAAATGAACATCAAAACTAAACTGGAAGATCAAGCACAAAAAGATTTTAGATGTCTAAATCATACCTCTTCTAATCATTTGGGCCTCGTTATGAGCCCATTGATCGTATCGATTGTCTGAAATTATAGGTAACTTGAACGAAATTTCAATCACAAAAAAAATAATATAAATTGATCCTCAAATTAAACTATATATTTAGATCAAGCGTCCTATTTAGCATGTGAAAGCATTCGAAAATACGAGATTCGATACATGAGCCAATTTAAGACAAATTCAAATATTATATGCCATTCGGATTTGAAAAATAAGTACGATGAAGCATGTGCACCCTATCCATTAGCATTCTCACTTGTCCCTATGTTATGGGAAACAACTTTTACCGTGAACCCGGGGCGGGCTGGGCTCGGCTTGTCCCGGTCGTCTCGGTATGGTTCGGGCTCGTCAGGGTCTCGCTTTTACGCGACTTCCGGTCGGACGAGGCGCCACGATCCCGGGAAGGTCCTCGCAAAAGGGCGGTCTGATGCTCGCCCGACCCTCCGACGCCAAGTCGGGATTCTCGATCCAGAGGAGAATCCGAATATTGTTGATAGAAAACAAGTAGAGCTCAATCCCCTTTCTCCCTACTCCTGGCCGCTTAAATAGCGGTGCGCGTCGCGCCTCCGAAGGCCTGGAGAGGATGTACGAACCTGGTTTTGCAGTAGGTGCCATGGTCAACTTACTCCATTTTAGCGTCATCCGGTCAGAACTCACTCATACTTGTATCACCCTACTTAAGATTTTTTTTGCTTAATTCTTCAGAAACCTTCAATTTTTTTTTTCCAAAACATCTCATTTTAGGATTATCTAGTGTCTTTCATTTTCTAAATGATGATATTACTTTTGGTTTCCACCTCATTGGTCATTATTTTCACCACACCATCTTCTTCGTTGTCATTGTCTTCACTCTATTGTCCCCATCGTTCACTCTATTGTCCCCATCGTTGGTTGACCTGGACAAAACGAGAAGAAAGTATTCATAATGGAGCTTCCTCTCACTCTTATTTTGCATGGCTCATTGTATCTTTCTTCTCAAGTTATACTATTCTCCTGTTCCAATAAAGAAAAGGAGAAAAAAAAAAGACATCATAAAGATGGATGAAGTGATGAAGGGTGTTGCGACTGTTGATATTGTAAAAGAGTAAGGTAAGGATGCAACGATGGATGGTGGCATGGAGGAGGATATGATCAACGATAACATAATAAATGCGAAGCTCAAGCTTGAGGAGACTCGAAAGACAAAGGAGGAAGATGAAGAAAGAGATATCGTTAGATTCTCGCAACTACAATCATTAGAAGCCAGTGTAATAGTACCACATCTAAAAGATCTTGGTGAATGAAGGCATGATAACAAACGAGGCAAAGGTGACAAAACAAAAAGTTAGTTTATTTTTAGAAAATAAAATATACTTTATCAGAATAAATAAAAAAGGATGTTATGCAAAAAAAAAAACACTGTAAACTAAATTTTTTTTGAAAATTTTCCATATATTTTTTTTTATAAAAAATCCAACTGTATAAACAAACTTGCCTTATAAAATTAAAAAAAAATAGCCATGAACGTGCGATCACACTTGATCACAAGTGACATCAATTGGTTGGTCGATCATGTCGGACTCAATAATTTAACGCTTTCCTTGTAACGTGTATGTATTGTTGACGTGTATCGTGGCTATCCATGCAACATGAATACCACGTTCCATCGCCAAGCAAAATGTTGTTTCCACATCTTGAAATCGAACACAATCGAACGTCTTTTGATCCGGACCGGACCTAATCGGAGCCAGTCGGCCGAAACCCAACCGTATCCAGACAATTTTGCTCTGCCTCGCCACGCGTCCTTCTCCATGTCCTCACATCCATTCTAGATTTCAAAAGGAGCCTATCGTCTCTCTCGATCCCCCTCCTTCCTCCTTTCCCTCGTCTTGTGTCGTTCTCCTGCCTCACTCTCCATGGCCGTATCGGAGATCTCTCCATCCTACGCGGGATCCAGAGCTCTACCACCGAACGATCTCTCTTCGAGGCCCATCAACCCTCTCCTCGCCTTCAAGAATCGGCGCCCTTCTCTTCCCTGCAGCGCCCGCCGGATTCCGAGAATTCTCTGCTCGGTGTCACCAAAGTAGGCCCTTGTATCGGTTGCTCATCTCTGCTTTGCTATTGTTATCCTGTTCTATTCTATTCTATTCTGTTGATTGTGATTTGGGTTTTTCGGTTTTGCTGCTGTTGCTGTGCAGTCAAGTGCAGGCCCCAGTTCTGTCCGCCACTCCGGCTGGTGCAGCGAGCAAGAGGGAGTGCTTCGGGGTTTTCTGCACCACCTATGACCTGAAAGCGGTAACTCTTTGAATTGTTCTTCTGAAACAGTATGCCTTTTGTTTCTTGACGCTCGAGTAGTTCTTTTAGCCTTGTCGTTTATTAGGGCTAGTGGCCGGACCGACTCATTTATGGTCAATCGTGAAGCAAGCATGTTAAGATTACAGGGGCATCTAATTTGTTTTGTGCTACGAAACTAAGTTTAGTAGCTTCTGAATCTATCTCAAGTTTGTTTTGGCAAGGCTATGCCCTCTGCCCTTTTCAGTTAATAAATTAGATCCGCGTCTTTTTCTGTGACATAGTACTGGTTTGGATGGTTAAGTCAGATTAGATTTGATGAACGTATGAAAGGTGAGTTAACTTTCTCTTTGGGTGATTAATGGGGTGTTTTATAGATTTATGAGCTGAAGCAATCGCAAGATTAGTTATCTGACAAAAAGGAGGCTATTTCTAGTTGTTTAGGAGTTTGTGGAACAACTGTTCGAAGTTTTCATGATGAAGATGACCTTCCCGTTGCTGCGATTGTAGCTTTTTAACAGGCTTTTGATGCTTAATCAAGATGGCCAACCCATAGCTAGGATTGTAGCTCTTTAACAGGCTGTTGGTGCTCCACTCATCTGCTATTCTACATTAAAGATTATGCATTGATCTCTGCGATTCTTAACGTGCATAAGTGTTATGTGTAGCACAAGCTACTGAAATTACCTGGAAATCAGTTTAACTTTAAACTGTTCACAATCTGGTGCCATGGCACTTCTTTTGCGGAAAAATTAATACTTTTCCAGTGTGTGGTTATGCAAGTATGATAGTTATTCCTAATTGTACTTTTTGATATCTTAGAAGTCTTATAGTGGGTGCTATTAACTCTTATTTGATGTGTTTTCTTCAACATCCATAACCAAGAAGCAATTATATAGTTAAAAAGAAGTGGAACTAGTTACGAGGACCTATATGCATCTCTTTCTTTCTGATTTAGAAAGAGGTAAGCTCAACTACTTTTTATTTTCTCTGGAGGTGTGTTTAATATACCTATTCTTTTTTTTTTTACAAAAAGTCAAAAAGAAAAAAATGTTAGAACTGTAATGGATAATCAACTACATACTTCTTTAAATAAAAATGATTCATTCCACTTCATGAGTTTTACACAACTTGATGTGTATATTTAAATGCTTTTGTAGGCTGACAAAACAAAGTCGTGGAAGGGTTTGATCAATATTGCAGTATCAGGTGCAGCTGGAATGATATCTAATCATCTACTCTTTAAAGTAAGGAGTTCTAGCCTTATTCTTTGCCTTCAAATCTGTTTTCATTGTGTAATATCTTTTTGTGTATCATGTTCTTTTATGGTTCACATTTTTCATCTAGTTAGATCATCTGCTACTGTTGCTTTCTTCTACTTTGTTTCAGTTTGATGAAAATTCATGGAGGAGGATTTGCTAAAGTTAATGTTGACAAAATTTTGTCATGACTTGTTACAGGGGAAAAATAACTAGTAGTGTTGATAAAAGCGATTTTGATAACAGAGAAATATGTAAGCATAACATTTTGCTTCCTTTTAGTAACACAGTCAAGTGCTTAATCATATAGATAATAGCTTTTTCTATTCAGGTTTTTGTGCCTAAGAATTTTAACAATTAGCACTTTTTATGTGATATTTCTATCATGGTTTACTTATTGCAGCGGGGGAAAGGTGCTAATAATTGGTAACCAGTGTTGGTAAAAGCATAATTCAATTTTTAATTGTTCGTTCTCTCACTTGTTCTTGATGGTCGAACAGAATAGGAAGTGTATTTTTGGTTTGTATTTGAAAGCTCTTTTACCTATTCTCTTTTACATGTGCAATGCCTCCAATATTCCATAGGCTTCTGAATGGGGCAGAAACTTTCTATAGCTTTTCGATGAAATCAATTCAAAATCTGACTGAAACTGTTCACTATCGTAAAATACTGTTCATAATTCTCTAAGCAGATATTTTGAACATCTTTGTAATTCATTCTACATATGTTGATAATGGACTTCTTACATTTGGGCATATTTTCAGTGTTCTTGCTAGTGCAGTTACACTAACAACTAGCTAGTAAAAAATCTAAAATGCCTTTCATTTATATCAGCATTTGTCGATTTATTTTGTACATGATCTACTGGCTTCTCTTCTGTTGTTTTATGTTTATGCATCTTAGTTCAGATATGTGTAGGTTGGCATGACATATGTGCATATATGCATAGTTGCTTGTATGCATTCATGTTTTTACATGTACATATACATAGATAGTTCTTTGAATCTTGTTGAGTGAGTAATTCACTATTTTGTTTGAGGTTTCAGCTTGCTTCCGGTGAGGTTTTTGGGCCAGATCAGCCAATTGCCTTGAAGTTGTTGGGTTCTGAAAAATCATTTCTAGCTCTCGAAGGTAATGATTATTTAGTTGGTTTAAGACTTGATGCAGAAGCTCTCATATGAAATATAATTTTTAATTATTCTCTTTCAATGGCTTATTACCTCCTTCCAATTATTTGGTATAGGAGTGGCAATGGAACTGGAGGACTCCCTATATCCACTGTTGAGGGAGGTAAGCATTGGAACAGATCCCTATGAAGTGTTTCAGGATGCAGAATGGGCACTTCTGATCGGGGCAAAGCCCAGAGGCCCTGGAATGGAACGAGCAGGCTTACTAGATATTAACGGGCAGATTTTTGCTGAACAGGTTCTGCATCTTTTTGGGTACATATGTACATAAGATTTAGGATGATGATTTTTGTTACATCTTTGATATTTGAAAACAAAATTCAGGGGAAAGCACTCAATGATGTGGCATCACGCAATGCGAAAGTTATTGTCGTGGGTAACCCATGCAATACAAAGTATGACCAATAACTTCTATTTGATATCTACAGTAGAGTTGAGTGCTAATCTACTGAAAACTTACTTTTTTCAGTGCACTTATTTGTTTAAAGAATGCACCAAATATACCTGCCAAAAATTTCCATGCCTTAACCAGGTTGGATGAGAACAGAGCCAAATGCCAGGTTGCTTATGACAATGTTTTTTGTTTTTATTTCTTAAACTGCTACTTGTAGCTTTTCTAGTATTCTACATTTATGAATTAACTTTAACATTTCTTTGTCCTGATATCTACAGCTGGCCCTCAAAGCTGGTGTGTTTTATGATAAAGTCTCAAACATGACTATTTGGGGAAATCACTCGACAACCCAGGTCAGGATTCAAGAAACTCTTCCAATGTATTAATATTTATCTTGTGTTATTTATCAAAATCACTTTCGTGCAGCTTGGTGAACTAAGATAAAATTAATCAGTGTAAAATTAAAGCATATTAAAAAAAAAAGGAAATATTTTACTCAAGTAACCATTTTGTTTGCATTTCACTGTACCAGGTTCCTGACTTTTTAAATGCTAAAATCAATGGCATGCCAGTAACCAAAGTTATAACCGATATCAAGTGGTTGAGGGAAGAGTTTACTGAAAGAGTTCAAAAGGTGGACTGATTATATGTTAATCATATTTAATGTAAATATGCCTGGATGAGACAGTTTTGATTAGTTTATGTTGGCATTGTTATTTCATTTTCAGCGTGGCGGTGTCCTTATACAGAAATGGGGTAGATCTTCTGCTGCATCTACTGCTGTTTCCATTGTTGATGCCATAAGGTCCCTCGTCACTCCCACGCCAGAAGGCGATTGGTTCTCTTCAGGGGTAAAATTATTATATAACAGACTTCATTTTAGAATCTACGGTACCTTTTTGGTACTTTGGCATTTGACTTCCATTTCTAGCATCTAATGTAATGTTTTCTGTTTGTTCTTATGGGAAACTTTTTTTTATGTGCAAACAATAATAACCATATACATGGAAGGAAAGTAATCTAATTGCTCTCATTATTAGCTGTCAAGTGGTCTTAGTTTAACATGTTGTTGACTCGAGAAGTCGGAGCCGTTTTTATTTGTGTTTGTGTACTTTGGTGGAAAAGATATGTGAAACTTATAGATGAAATCATAGATTTGAAGACTGTTATGTCCATCAATTACCCGACCTTGTACGCTTACCTGCCTTGAATATAATTATATGACAAGTTAGAGCAGGCTTCTTGGTCACAGTAATATATGGGAGATGCATTTTAAGGGTCATCAAGTCACGGAGATATCTCGGTGACTAGCCGGTAAAGGAAAGCGTCACCTTAGGGATGGCTATAGCATGAGTTCATAATCAATGTACTCGTTTTAATTTGCTTTAAGCTAACCTTCAGAATACTAGAAAAGGCATCCGAACACTCACGGAAAATCAAATCCTTTTCTGAAATTGTACAAGTGCTCAGAATTATGTTTGTACATTTATTCATCTAAAATTTCACTAGTAAATTGCAGGTTTATTCCACGGGAAATCCGTATGGCATAGCAGAGGATATTGTGTTCAGCATGCCATGCAGATCGAAGGTGCCCTTACCCTTGTATAGATTTTTGGTCTCACCCTTGTATTTGGAAATGCCTTTAAACAAAATCATGTTATTTCTCAGGGAGATGGTGACTATGAACTAGCGAATGATGTGATATTTGATGATTACCTCCGTGAGCGTATAAAAAAGGTATGTGTCGCTTTGTATACACTTAAGACAAGGATTGAGTCACCGCCGTGAGCCTTGTGAGTGTCTCCAATTTTCTACAGACCGAGGCTGAGCTTCTTGCCGAGAAGAGATGTGTAGCACATCTGACCGGAGAGGTAAGCAACATGCATAACATACCTGTAGAAACACGCCTTGTATACCCTACCAGAGTTTGGAAAATGCAGCTAGCTTATGCCATGTGCTTCTTCTCAGGGTAATGCCTATTGTGATCTTCCTGAGGATACCATGCTTCCCGGAGAGCAGTAACGCCTAAGAAGCATTTATCCACAATTTGAGAAATGTGCCCTTAAAACGTATTGGCAGGAGCGGGAGTCAAAGCCTTTCATTACACGTTCCAATAAAAGCCGCTTGTTATTTTATATGCCAGTGTATGCAAGTTCTGCCAACTCGATCCACGTTGTATCATAGACGTTGTACCATAAAATATATTATCACCTTCGTATTGGATAGGTAGCTTTAGCGTATCATTTCCTTACAAAGTATTGTGGTTTGGTTCCATGATGTTGTTGGAAATTGTCACTTCAAATTCCAATACAGATTTGGGAATCTTCAGCAGCCTTCGAGAGATGGGCAAATTACAGTCAAGTGGAGACCAGGATGAATTTGTTTCGGCAAGGCAATCGCTTGATGGTAGAATTCGTTTCTGATTCCTGCTGTTTCGTTCTTACGATTTCTTCTGCAGTTATTATTGGTACGCAATAATAGAGCGAGGGAGAAACCAAGGGCTTCTCTTTTCTCGAGCATATGATCGATCGAAGCAACTAGGGATCTGAGAAATTGCATTAGCTACACATATATTTGATTAGGTGTTTATTGTAGAAAACAAGATAGGTCACAGTTGTGCATTAAAATGCAGGTTTCGTCTATATTTTCTGGAGCTGTTTCTTCTTGTTCTCGGCTGCATCAGCTGCTTCCACCTGCATTTTAGCAGTTTGAAGGTCCGCTTCGCTCGCTTCCTGCTCATTTTTGGCCGTAGCTTTCTTCACCTGCGTAACATCACCGATTGCACGCATCAGGGAAAGATCGAAAGCAGCGTGAGAAAGATAAGAGAGGAGAGGGGCCTTGCGGAACCACCACGTACGTACCAGTCCTGCGACGGAGGCTTTTGCGTCCTGCAAACCTTCCTCGAGGGAAGCCGTGAGTGATACCAATCCCTTCTTCATCTCTATCATCTTTGAGCCATCTTTCCTGTTTCCTTCTTCCATTCCGCTGCCCGTTGGTGCCTGCCTTTGGGAGGTCTGCACCAAGATGCAGCGTGACTTTGCTGCGCTACGTGTAAGATTGTTATCCGATACGTGTCTCTTGCACCGGCGTGGTAGGCACGAGCCATTCGAGTGGGCATCGTTAAGTGCACGCGACCCAGTCGATGACTGGGCTGGGCTTTGTGTTCGCTTAGGACCGGGCTAAAAAGAAACAGCTGATGCTGCGTCTTCCATTCCGACGCAATGAGAACGCTATATCATCCAAGTCCGATTGACCAGATTCCTAACTTCTGTAAGATGAAGCCACAACAGAGGTCACGTAAGGTCCGAGCACGGGCCCACGTCAGAAGTGCGGGTTCCAGTTGTGGGCCCCGCAGACGCGCCAGAGAAGTCGTGCGTCCCGCTTAAATACCTCCTTGTCAGTGGCGATCGTGGGCTAATCCCTTGTTGACACGCGTCGATGGATCGATCGAGGTGGATGGAACTGCTAAACCGCCGTCGGCTGCATCAGCTCTTCTCGAGGTTTACTTCCGTCTCGCGATTCCGGCCTCCGAAGCTACTTTTTACCTCTTTCGAATCGAATCGAATCGTCGTCCCAGCCGGTAAACCCCATCTCTCGCTCATCTCTTCTTGCCTTCTTTCCGGGGTTGGATTCGCGGCGCCTAGATCGCATCCTCTTTCCCGTTCTTGATTTGGGTTTCTTAGTTCTTGTTGTCAACTCGGGTCATGGCTCACGGATGATCGTAGTTTCTTGGATTCTCTCGAGTTTTCCCGACCAAGATTTCTTGGTTTTCTGCTAAAAGTCCAGGATATGTTTGATCATTTCGAGTTAGGAATAGCGGATCAGAAATCTCATTGGTTGTGTCCGTTTGGGTTTGAGCATTTATGGTACACACGAGACTAGAATCTGGCTTATCCTGCTGATTAGGTCAGGCCCTAAGAATCGACTTCATGGAGATGATACATGAGGTTTCTATATGCTGGTTACATTGCATCAATCAACAAATTGCGGTTTAGGTACCATGGTTCTATTTGCTGCTTGTTCAAGGTGGTGTCTAGATCTTTAGTCGGCCAAAACTATTCTGTTCTATATTTGTGTCTTCGGAACCTATCAGTGAAATATTTTTGTGAAGAGAGAAAGCTATAATAATAACTTTATCACTGATTTTTTTTATCCATTTAATTCGTTAGTGGTAATGGGTTATTGGTTACGATTATAGTTATAGATATGGGTTAATGGTTATAATTAATAATTATGAGGTACGGTTGTGGTTGTTGTGGGTTTATGTTCGATTATGGTTATAATTATTAATTTTTTTTTATTTTTTTATGTTTATTATTTGTTTTGGCGGTCACTGGGTTGGTCCCGCCCAATCCTTCGTCGACACGTTTCGATATATCGAACGATCGGAATGAGTCCCACGCTCTTCCTGGGTCTTTCTCCCTTAAAAATAAGGCGGCATGTCCCCTGTTGAGTTTTGCTTCGGCTCCCACGTCTCGCGGTTCCGGGCCCGAACCTTCTTTTGCCCCTTTTTGATCGGATCAGATCGGATCGGATCGTCGTCTCAGCCGGTAAAGTCGATCTATCGTTCATCTTTTCTTGCCTTCTTTCCGGGTTTGATTCGGGAGTGGGATGACTTCTCGACCGTATCCTTCTCCCGTTCTAGATTTCGGGTTTTTATGACTTTTTTTTTTTTTTTGGTGAATTCGGTTCATGGCTCAGGATTCCGTGGAGTTAATTAGATTCTTTTTGGTTTTCCGGATAAAGATTTCTTGGTTCTTTGCTATAAGTCCCAACCACTGCTCGTTTCGAGTTAGGAATAGCGGATGAGGAGTCTCATTGATTGTGTCAGTTCGAGCTTGGATGTTTGTGGTATCCACGAAGCTAGAACGTGGTTTATGGGCATCATAGGTAAAACGATTTGATGATGATTATGTTTCTGTGATCTCCTTCTGTTGATGAGCATAGCCGACATATGACCCTAAGAATTGATTGTGTGAAGATTGTACGTGAGATTCCATAAGTTAAGTTGCATCAACTAACGAATCATGGTTTCGTTTACTTATCTACATAGGTTTAGGTGCTGCAATGTTGTTTGCTTGTTGTTGTTGTTCGAGATGGTGTGGTGTCGATCTTTCACTTGGTCGGCCAAAATAAAGTAAGAACTTTTATTCTGGGATTGAGTCTTTGAATCCTTTTCGTTGAGATACGTTGAGTTCTGAAGCAAAAAAGTTTGACTCATAATCGTACTTTATTTTTTGGTTTTTCGTTTACACGATTTGACCTTGAAACTTGGTCAGTCATATAACATGATACTACTCATAATAATTCTAGAATTATCTGTTTTTTTTTCTTCCTTACCTGGTTATTGGTAACTGGGTTATGAGTATGGAATAGGGACCGGTGGTTACTATTATGAGTATGATTATCAATTATGAGGTATGGTTAATGGTAGTTATGATTATAATCTTCGCTATGATTATTTGTTATATTGGGTCATTTTTTATGGTCATGGATATGCTTATGTTACAATGTGTGTGTTTCAGTTAGGTTATGATTGTTGATTGTTAGTATTAGTTGTTAGTTAAAAGTTATGGTTAAGCTTTTTTGTTGTGGTTATGATTGTGATTATGATTCTGGCTATGGTTTTTAAATTAAATTTAGCTTATGGCTATGGTTATTATTGTGGACACTTTAGTAAGCAAGGTGCTTTTATCAAAAAATGAAAATCACGGAGGTAGGTCAAATTTTCGGTGTTTTTATAGTTTGTCTAATAATATATTTTAGATCTGCTTATGATATAGGCTTTAAACTTCTTTTCTGTGTAAAATATGCACTTTAAATCGAACGATTGTGTAGGATTATGACTTTGCTATGTGACAACTCAAAAATAGGTCATCCATAGAATTCATTAGGAGATGTGTTTGATGGGAGAAACTCTCTTAATTACTTATCCTAGACGTTTTGCTCTCGTCTATAAATAGACAGGACCTCCTAGGAACACAAAAGAGAAAGAACGTAACAACATAAGAGTGCGTAATAAAATGGAGAGATTACAGTTCTTCTCTCCATCCCCCTCTTGTCACGTGATATAGTCAATGGTTCAAACAAGAAAGTTTTCTCGCATTATAGTTTAGCATAATTACATATTTTTTGCTAACAATTGGTATTAGAGTCATAATTTTTGAAATCAAATACTTTCGGATTTATTTGTTAGCATCTTTCGCTTGCGAAAAGATGTTGATCTGTTTTTGTTTACGATGTACGAATGATTTATCGGATATTATTGATCTATCTTTCTATCTGATTTGTTGCTGATTGCAAGTGATGTATGATTTCTTCTGTTTGATCGATGGATTTACTCTTTACTGTCGACATTGTTAAAGGCGACGGCCTTGGTTGATCGCTTGTTTAGTTGTCAACAGTGCGGCATCATTGTGTTTGCCATAGCCGTGCATCACGGTCGCACACGGGTGATGGTCGCTATGGTTGATCTGCTTGCGAGAGGTGGTTGCATCACGTAGTGTGCGCATTGCAGCAGCAACAACGATCGTTGGCAGTCGCCAGGTGGCTAACTGCGTGCTGTAGTGGCTGCGTATCATGACACCAGCACGTACTCGACGGTCGTGCAAGTGACGGTTATGCACGGACAACAACCATGTGCGGATGCCGCCAGCACCATGAATGAAAGTGGCAGCCGTAGAAGGTGGTGGCTGCACCCCATGTGAAGTTAGAGGTTGCCCTGACGCGCAATGGTGGCACTTTGGCACTTGCTTATAGAGGACGCCTGTAGAAGTGTGGTGGTTGCAGATGGCGGCAATCGCATTATGCAACGGTTGCTCCCGTGGGCAAAGGGCAGTAGTCGCGTGCGGGCATAGGCCGTGCCGCAACGATGGCAATCGTGCGCAGGCGACGGCTGCATCGGCGACAACCACGAAGGCAAGATTAGGGTTTTTAGGCAAAATTATAATTATTCCTTTTCCTTGAGATTAAGATTTTTAATCAAATTATAGCTTTGTCCTTTTGTATTTTATTAATACCTTTTATAGTATTTTGATAGTGTTGCCCTTTAGAAATGTCATAATTACACTTTATGTCATGTCAATAATATTATATTTTTACCCTCGGATCAATTTATTATTGATTAACTTAATTGGGTTGATGTTTAGTTCAATTCTGGGTTTACCCAATAAATAAGACTGATTGGAATTCTTTTATAGTTTTCTCATATAAATTATTGATTGCATGTTGTAAATAAAATTTAATTATTATTTTTGGATATTTATTTGATTATTCATATGTATATATTTGAAATTATGAAATAATAATTATCTTTCATATAAAAACTTTTCATGATTTATGTGTTATCATGATTATAGTGATTATATGAGTTTTTTTATGTTGATCAATATTTAATAATTATTATAGTTGTTATTCTATTATTGAACTGCTTCAACATGAATCTGGATAAAAAAAAAATTTAGTGAATATTATTTGTAATTTATCTTTCTAAGTTTTATCTGATCGGTAACTGTCAAAGTAACTTGTGATGGTAGGCTTATGGGATGCAAATTACAAAAACATGTTTTGGAAAGACGTTTAACTTGAATAAGTTCGTGAGTGGAGAAGAAGAAGTTGGGCAGTTGCAATTACGTAAAGACGATAAGTAGTAAAATTAAAGTATGCAGCAAGAAGAGAACACACCAATTTTATAGTGATTCGATCGTCCGACCTACGTTCACTCCCGATACCTCCTCCGATGAGGTTATTATCTGCTTCCACTATTGATTTTTCTTCAATGGCAAAGATCAATCACCCTTTTACAAAACTTTTTACAAGTTGGCTCACTCTCCTTTTACAAAATTTTTACTTACCGGAGTCAAGTTGTTGGGAGTTTGAGAGTCCACCGGAAGTCCGAAGAATCGTCGGAGGTACTGTCGGAACCAATCGAGAAAGAATCGGGGATTTTCGAAGGTTTTGAAAGTTCACCGAATAGATCATCGAAGGTTCACAGAGTTCACCGAGAAGTTTCGGAAGCCTGCCAAAGATTCGTCAAACTTGTCACAAGTCCGGAGATGTGTTTGATGGGAGAAACTCTCCTAATTACTTATCCTAGACCCTCTGCTCTCGTCTATAAATAGACAGGATGTCCTAGGAACATAAAAAGAGAGAGAACGTAATAAAATGGAGAGATTACAGTTCTTCTCTCCATCCCCTTTTTGTCATGTGATATAGTCAATGGTTCTTGTGTTTCTAAATCCATCAATTATAGTGGTCATGTGAAAGAATAGGAAGAGAGGAGAAGGTGAGCCTAGTTCTCATTGCAAATTGATATCTTTGATCCAATGATGGTGTGCTTGTAGATCAGATAAAATTTATTTTTTCTGAACAGCAACGAAAGGTACGCATCGTAATATTATTTAGATCCATTGTTGTTTGATTTCAGATTCAGATATGAAAGTGTTCCCGTATTATAGATTAGCATGATTACATATTTTTTGCTAACAATTGGTATTAGAGTCATAATTTTTGAAATCAAATACTTTCGGATCTATTTGTTAGCATCTTTCGCTTGCGAAAAGATGTTGATTTGTTTTTGTTTACGATGTACGAATGATTTGTCGGATATTATTGATCTATCTTTCTACCAGATTTGTTGTTGATTGCAAGCGATGTATGATTTCTTCTGTTTGATTGATGGATTTACTGTTTACTGTCGACGTTGTTAAAGGCGACGGCCTCGGTTGATCGCTTGTTTAGTTGTCGACAGTGCGGCATCATTGTGATTGCCATAGTTGTGCATCATAGTCACCACGGGCGACAGTCGCTACGGTTGATCTGCTTGCGAGAGGTGGTTGCACCACGCAGCGTGCGCATTATAGCAAAGAATAACGATCGTTAGCGCCGCATAAGCGCCAAGCGCATGTTGCGATGGTGCGATCATGACACCCGTGACGTACTCGAGCGATCGCGCAAGTGACGGTTGTGCACGGACAACAACCATGTGCGGATGCCACCGACACCATGAATGAAAGCGGCGTCCGTAGAAGGCGGTGGTTGCACCCCATGTGAAGTTAGAGGTCGCCTTGATGCGCAATGGTGGCACTTTGGCACGTGCTTATAGAGGACACCTGCAGAAGGGCGGTGGTTGTAGCTGGTGGTAATCGCATTACGCAACGGTTGCTCCCTTGGGCAAAGGGCAGTAGCCGTGTGCGGACATAGGTCGTGCTGCAGCGGCGGTAACCGTGCGTAGGCGACGGTTGCATCGACAACAACCGCGAAGGCAAGATTAGGGTTTTTAGACGAAATTATAAATTTTCCTTTTCCTTGAGATTAAGATTTTTAATCAAATTATAATTTTGCCCTTTTGTATTTTATTAATACATTTTATAGTATTTTGATAGTGTTGCCCTTTAGAAATATCATAATTACACTTTATGTCATGTCAATAATATTATAGTTTTACCCTCGGATCAATTTATTATTGATTGACTTAATTGGGTTGATGTTTAGTTCAATTTTGGGTTTACCCAATTAAATAAGGTTGATTGGCATAATGATTCTTTTATAGTTTTCTCATATAAATTATTGATTGTATGTTGTAAATAAAATTTAATTATTATTTTTGGATATTTATTTGATTATATATATATATATATATTTAAAATTATGAAATAATAATTATCTTTCACATAAAAGCTCTTCATGATTTATGTGTTATCATGATTATAGTTATCATATGAGTTTTTTTTATGTTGATCAATATTTAATAATTATTATGGTTGTTATTCTATTATTGAACTGCTTCAACATGAATCTGGATAAAAAAAAATTTAATGAATATTATTTGTAATTTATCTTTATAAGTTTTATCTGACCGGTAACTGTCAAAGTAGCTTGTGATGGTAGGCTTATAAGATGCAAATTACAAAAACATGTTTCGGAAAGATGTTTAACTTGAATAAGTTCGTGAGTGGATAAGAAGAAGTTGGGCAGTTGCAATTACGTAAAGATGATAAGTAGTAAAATTAAAGTATGCAGCAAGAAGAGAACACACCAATTTTATAGTGATTCGATCGTCCGACCTACGTCCACTCTCGATACCTCCTCCGATGAGGTTATTATCTGTTTCCACTATTGATTTTTCTTCAATGGCAAAGATCAATCACCCTTTTACAGAACTTTTTACAAGTGGCTCACTCTCCTTTTATAAACTTCTAACACTTAGAATCGGTGGAGGTGAACTCTCAACTTTTGCAAGCAATTTTATTATAGTCTCAATTCTTTTTGTTCACTTCTCTACGTGGAACAAGCTTGAGAAGGGGTATTTATAGGCCTCAATTGACTTAAAAAATGAAGCCAAAAAAGGTATTATCCCAAGTTTTCGAGGTACTGACGGTACCACCGTCAATTGATTTTGACACTAGGCGGTACCACCGCCTAATCTGGCGATACTACTATCAAACATAGTCCTAACTACTGGAACTAAGCAGTACCATCGCCTGGAGGTTAATAATTGCCTAGTGGTACCATTGCCCGGACACTTAGGAGACTGAGCCCTGGGTGGTTTCATCGCCCCAGTCTGACGGTGCCACTGCCAGATAAGGTTCAGCAACATTGTTTGGGCCATGAGTCCAGCCCACACTAGTTTGGATTCGAGCCTATTGGCCCCTAACAGAGTTACTAAGATTACTTCACAAACCTAACTTTAATTACGTGCTAACTACGACATTTAAGGCATATACTAAAGAAAACAAGTCTGGTAAGTCAAAGTTTCTTCCGGCGATCTTTGGTGGACTTTCGACGAACTCTCAACAATCTTCCAGCGGACTCCCGGCAAGCTCCTGGACTTTACGACAATCTACTTAGCGAGTTCCGATGAGCTTTTTTGGTAAGCTCTGATCTTCTTGGTGAGCTCCGGCGAACTTCCGATGTACATTTCGATAAGTTCCCGACAAACTCTCGGCAACTTTCGATAACTTTCGGCAACACTTCCGATAAACTTTTGAACTCCTGACGAATTCTCAGACTCCCAACGTATCGTTTGATCTTGACTTCGACACTATGTTTTCCTTTATGCCTTCATTGATATCGTCGTTAATCCTGCATACTTTTCCTAACATATAGGTTAGATCAAATAACTTATCAATTGATTTCATCATCAAAATTTGAGATTCAATAATTACGTGACACCTTAATGAAAGAACTGACTAAGAATGATAGTATTTGAGGAATTCAAGATTATATCCTCAATATAACTAATAAAGGTGTAAGCTCAAGACTTATGATATTTTAAGTGCTACTTAAGGAGTGTGTATAAATAAAATAAGGATAAAACGTAAGTCACCTGAGTTTATAATTATTATATAAACTCATAAAATTTTTTTTATAATAAAGTGTTACTTGTGTAGCAAAGAAAGTTAATGGAAGAAGAACTATAAAATTTGATTTGAAATGAAAAGATATAAATATAACTTTTATATAGTTCAAATCAAATATTATAGAAATTATTTTTCTAATACTTAGTGGATTAATTTAATGTTTCAACATATGTTATCAATAATAGGGATTCATTTTAATAATAAAAAAGGATAAAATCAAAAGAGAATGGAATATTCATCATTGCAGGGAATCATCTTAAAATGAAAGCGATAGTAGTTTGTATTTATCGCCTACGTCTAAAGATAATTCATTTGATGAATCTTAAGGATCCATGGTATATTCTTATAATTCTGAAAATTTGAATTCTTTATCTAGAATTGTTAGAATATTATTTCTCATTCGATAGTTGTGAACTTAGTGTGATGCAATAAAAGTTATGTTAAATTTTAAATTTTGATGATAAAGTCAATTGATAGGTTATTTGATCTAATCCATATTATTGAGATAAGTGTGCAGGATTAACTATGATAGCATGAAGACAGCAAATTATCGGAGTCAAGTTGTTGGGAGTTCGAGAGTCCACCGGAAGTCCGAAGAATCGTCGGAAGTACTGTCGGAACCAACCGAGAAAGAATCGGGGACTTGCTGAAGGTTTTGAAAGTTCATCGAAAAGATCATTGAAGGTTCGCAGAGTTCATCGAGAAGTTTCGAAAGCCTGCCAAAGATTCGTCAAACTTGTCACAAGTCCGGGAGCCTGTTGGGAGTCTGTCGGAAGAAATCCAAGGGTGTGTCGGAAGTTCGCCGGAAGACAACTCGAAGCTGCTGGTTTAGTCTTTGCTTAGAATTATGTCTAAATTTCGTACTTAGCACATAATTAGGGTAAGGATTAGGTAATAATCATGTTTAACCCTGGTAGGGGCCAATTAGGCCTTGTCTAAACTGAATTGGGTCAGATTTAGGGCCCATTCAGAAGTTCTGGATCAGGTCTAGCGGTGGCACCGCCAGACTGGGGTGGTGGCATTGCCCTGGGAACAACTTCCCAGATGGTCTGGGCGATGGTATTGCCCCAGTCAAGATGGTGGTACCGCATTGGCAATTATTATCGCGCCAGCGGTGGTGCTCGCCGACAAGCGGTGGTATCGCCCGATTCCACGAGCCCGAGGACTCTATCAGGTGATGGTACCGCCTTGACCTGCAGGTGGTGGTATCGCGAACACTAACGAGCGAGGGTGAAGCAAAGCGGTGGTACCACCAAGATGCGAAAATTCAGGATCTGACTCTTTTTGGCTCCATTTTTGAAAGCCAATTGAGTCTATAAATACCCCTCTTTCCTCTGTTAATAAAGCACCTTCAGAGCAGTTGAAAACTGAGTCAAAGCTATAGCAAAATCTTGTTTCAATAGTTTAAGTGTTCAAAAATCTATAAAAGAGTGAATTATTTGTAAAAGT
The DNA here is from genome assembly GCA_024322285.1 of Musa beccarii. Taxonomy (NCBI): domain Eukaryota; kingdom Viridiplantae; phylum Streptophyta; class Magnoliopsida; order Zingiberales; family Musaceae; genus Musa; species Musa beccarii. The sequence goes on from JAIWVJ010000012.1 coordinate 640,850, forward strand.
TTGTAAGAGGGGTGTGTGGTCCTTCCCCTTCAAAGAAGTTTGATAGTGAAAGTTGGGAGCCTCATCGAAGAAGGCTTCGAAAGTGGACATAGGTCATTTGACCGAACCACTATACATCACTGCGTACTTTGGATGTGTGAGTTTTAAATTTCTGCATCTTACTTTTACTTGCTGCAAATCATTCGGTTTTCTTCTCCCTACTCTCAATTGCATTCACTCGAACTACTTTAGTCAAAACTTCTTTTATCGAATCGAAATTTTCTTATGAACCAACTATCTCCGAAATCGGTTTCAAGTTTACGAGTTTTAATTCGCTACACTAATTAACCCCCTTCCCCCTCTTAGTGTCGCTCAGATCCTAACAAGTTAATCTTTGAATTCCGTCTAATAGTCTATACAGAATTAAAATGAATCATAAGTTTACAACATTTCTATAATTAAATATTAAAATAAAATATAGTTTTATAAACTCATTAAGATTATGCTTATATCTACGGGTCACTTTATATTTTCGTCTCATTAAAAAAAATATTTTATTATCATATAAAGAACCTATTGAGATATGATTATATATATCTAATTTACGTAAAGTCTCAAGTCATTGATACTCTTGAAGTGTACATAAATGAGATCGAGAGACAATTAGATAGAAAAGTTAAAATCATCATATCTGATATGGGTGATGAATTTTATAATATTTGTGATGAACCCAATTATAATTATAATTTTTTTAATTAGATTCTTGAAAAATAAAGTATATGTGTTTAATATAATTTACCAAATGTGTTACAAGTAATATAATATAATTATTTAAAAATATAATGATACTTTTATAAATATAATTAAGAATATAATAGATTATTCTTTTGTACTCAAATCGAAGAACACTCTTTATGCCAGCGGTAATGGACATGGACACTGATAGTCCTGATAGAAGGAAAAGATTTAAAACGTTTCTGAGAAACATAGACACTGATGCTCGGTGATCTTTTGCTTTTCGCCCACATCCTAAAGTTTGCCAACTACACAATGAGCCTTATTGCAAGAAAGGAAGAAGCCCATGTTTTTGATCTTTTGCAATAGTCTGCACTGCCTGTTACAGTCAAGCTGCGCATGTGGATCATCCTGGCCATGATGCGGATCGAGCTGGTCCAAGATGTTTTCCTAGACCCACAGAAAATTCCACAGCGAATGTAGGGGGTGCTGAAATTGAACCCAGCATGGTGACAAGTAGTTCTGTGATTGCTTTACCCCTACCCTCATTCTTTTGGACGACTGCGACAAAATAAAAAATCATCTTTAGATCTATCGGATATTTTGATACTATTCATATGGTAGTAGTCAACTGACACGTCAGTACGGAGGCACGGCCCATGCGGGATGCCACATCCGACCTGTCACCTCGGATCCGAAGCGATAGCATCTCCATGTCGCATGGTGCCACCCAGGGCAGCTTGTTCCTTAAAACCCGGGACGGCGTCGCACAACATCATCCTGTACGACATCGTCCCGTACAAGCATATAAAAAACCCCCCGTTGGCTTCAGAGAGGGGAGAAAGGGAAATCATTCACTATTGACTTGAGCGTCGAAGGGGCTATGTCAAGACAAAACTCGACTTAGGCCTTACTTGCAGGTACTAAGTCCCCTGGGAGATCGCCTCAACCGTGGACCGAGTCAGGACACCCTAGAACATCGGTAATTGAACCAGGCCAACTCGTCACGTCGTCCGGTGGCCACTTCGGTTCGGTAATATTTTTGGCGCTAGAAGGAGGGCCGATGTCGCAGGAGTGTCTCATGACCAACGCAGGGGCTCGCCCCACCGAAGGACAACCCATTTCCCACGTCGCCTCTGGCTCACCCCCGAGGGCACAGCTGGGCGAAGCCATTGCGAGCTAGACCCCAGATCACTACTGGCGACTATTCAATGATCCCGAGTTATCTCCTCCAGGAAATATCCCGGCACCCTCGATTGTCTCCCCCAAGGCGTTCCTCGACTTGCCAAGGCAAGTACAAACTCTGGCTAGAATGATCCAAACTGTCGTCCCGCTCATTGTGCAGCTCATGCACCTGGTGAGCCCTCGGGCATCGAGCCCGTCTTTGTTCGTTTCGGAGCCGCTCGATGACCCCCCCCCTGCAAACCTAGCTCCTCATGGATGACTACGGGAAGAGGCATGAGAGCGATTTAGGGGCCCAGGGGCGATTCCCGAACTCGGTGTTCCTAGTCTTCGCCTAAACGATCCACCACTTCCAGAGCTCGACACTATGTCGTCGGAGTTGGTCGACAACTCGTTCAGAGCCCAACTCTTCTTGGTGAATCGACGTCTAGACGAGTTCCAGTGCGAGATTCGCAAGTCCAAGGGAGGGGTCAGGGATAATGCCCTGGGAGCATCCCCCTTCGTTCTCGAAATCCAGGACAAGCCTGTTCCTCTCAACTTCAGACTTTCGGCCCTTGAGGTGTATGACAACGGCTCTGACTCGACGGAGCATGTCGCCGCTTTTCGGGCCCAGATGACCCTCTATGGCACCTCTGATGCTTTGATATGCAGGGCATTCCCCACCACTCTCAGGGGACCGACTTAGATGTGGTTCAGTCGGCTCCAACCAGATTTTATTTCCTCGTTTGATTAGCTCACGAGAGGGCTCGATCAGAATTTCTTAGTCAACATGCGATCGAAACCCTCCGTGGCCACGCTCCTTGCGCTAGCCTAACGAGATGGCGAAGCGCTCTCACAATTCGTCGTGCGTTTCGCCGCCGAGGCCCAAGGAATACCCGAGGCCCATCCATCTCTAGTCATGCAGGCGTTCCTGATGGGACTTCACCCCTTAAGGCTCTTCTGGTCTATGGTAGAGAGATTGCCCATGATCGTCCCCGAGATGCTCCAGCGCGCCAACCAACATGTCGTCGTCGAGGCCCTGATGGCGGGAAGGCGTGAGGATAACAAAAGGCCTCGGACAGACTTCGCCCGAGTAGCGCCCCAGAGGTCAATCCCAGAACCATCCCAGAGAAGGCCTGACCGACCCAAACCGCCACACCCGAGGCTCCCCCTGAACGCTTCTCGAACTGAAATCTTTCTTCAAATCCGGGAGAAGGGGCTCCTGCGGGAGCCCAACCCGGTAAAAGTCACTAACAAAGATCGATCTAAATATTGCATGTTCCATCGAGACTGGCCACGACACATAATATTGTTATGATATGCAGAACCATATCGAGGAGTTGATCCGTATGGGACACCTCAAACGCTTCCTTAACAGGCCAAGGGAGTCATCCCCTCATCCAAGGAGTTCGGTCAAAAAGCAAATTGACGTTATTATCAGTAGACCGGCTTCGGGCGGCAGCAGTGCCATGGCAAGGAAGGCATATGCATCAAGCATAGTGGAAAAGCACCCGAGACCGTGAACCGAGGAAGAGATCACATTCAGCACAGAAGAAGTGGAGTTCTCGGACCATGACGATGCCCTGGTGGTTTCGGTCCGTATAGCCAATGCAAAGGTAAAAAGAGTAATGGTCGACACAAGGAGTTTCGCCGATGTCCTATACTTGGATGCCTTAAAAAAACTCGACCTCACAAGCGAGGACCTTTTCTCGATGGCATCAGTGCTCACTGGATTCACGGGGGGAATCGGTGTCCCTGCTCGGAACGACCTCCCTCCCAGTTACCGTACGAGACGAGCTGAGGACAAAAATGGTCATGGTCACCTTCATGGTGGTCGACCTACCCTCGGCATACAATGTGATCCTCGGGCGCCCGACACTCAACAAGATAAGGGCGGTCGTCTCCACCTACCAACTATTAAGTTCCCGACTTTGTCAAGAGTCGGGATGGTGTAAAGTGACCCGAGGGAGTCCAGGCGATGCTACTTGACAGCCGTGTCCATGCCAAAGAGGCCATGACCCGAGCCAACCCATCTCGACCCTCGGGACAGTCCCAAAGCTCCAGCCCATCTACAACCGACAGAGCAACTTATTGAAGTCCCCCTGAAAGATAATCGCCCGGACCAAGTCATCAAAGTCGGGACTACGCTTCCAGAGGCTGACTAGGTCCAACTAGTGCAATTCTTGAAGCAAAACGCTGACATCTTCGCCTAGTCCCCAAAAGACATGTTGGGAATTAGCCCCGAGGTGGTGCAGCACAATCTGAACATTCATCCCGAGGCGCGCCCAGTCAAACAGAAATCGAGGAGGTTCGCCCTCGAGCGTCAGTAAGCAATCGACCATGAAGTAGACCGTCTGCTTGATGCAGGGCTTATAACCGAGGTAAAATACCCCTGGTGGCTGTCCAATGTAGTCCTCGTTAAAAAATATAATGGAAGCTGGAGGATGTATGTCGACTACACTGATCTCAATCAGGCATGTCCCAAGGATTGCTACCCCTTCCCGAAGATAGACCAGTTAATCGATACAATCGCCAGCCACGAGCTCCTCATGTTCATGGACGTGTTCTCGGGTTACAACCAAATCCAGATGGCTCCACAAGACCGAGAGCACACCGCCTTTATTACAGACAAAGGGGTCTATTGTTACAAGGTCATGCCTTTTGGGTTGAAGAATGCCGGAGCCACCTACCAAAGGATGGTCAACGAAGTATTCAAGCACCAACTCGGGAGAAACATGAAAGTGTACGTCGACGACATGATTGTCAAAAGCAGGTTGGCAACAGCCCACTTGATCGATCTGGCCGAGACCCTTCGAAGCCTCCGATGATTCAATATGTGCCTCAACCCGGCCAAGTGCGCCTTCGGAGTCGGGTCGGGGAAGTTCCTCGGCTTCGTTATCCACCAGAGGAGGATAGACGCTAACCCCGAGAAGGTTCGGGCCATAATGGAAATGCAATCTTCGCGCTCAGTTAAAGAAGTGCAACGCGTCACCAGGAAGCTAGTGGCACTTGGGAGATTTATGTCACGCTCTGGAGACAAATGCCTCCCATTCTTCCAGGCCTTACGTCGAATGGACAACTTCCGATGGACTCCGGAATGTGAGGAAGCCTTCAGCAAGCTAAAGACGCACCTCGGAAGCTACCCCGACTCATCTCACCCCGCCTAGGCAAGGTCCTGGGCCTGTACCTGGCAGCCTCAGAACATGTGGTTAGCGCGATACTGGTTTGGGAGGATCAAGCAACGCAGTAGGCAATCTACTACATCAAGCATATCCTCGTGGGACCCGAAGAGCGCTATCCCCCGATAGAGAAGCTGGCACTGGCTTTAATCATGGTCGCTCGAAAGCTGTGACCCTACTTTTAGGCCCATACGATAAAAGTGATATCCGACCGGCCCCTCCGCCAAATCCTCTCCAAGTGGTCGGTTGAGCTCGGGGAGTTCGACATTCAATATGCGCCTCGAACAGCGATAAAGGCCCAGGTACTGGCTGAGTTCATTTCCGAGCTAACCCCCGAAACCAGTCCCGATGTGTAGTGGCCAGACGCGTGAACCTAGACCCTATACGTTGATGGGTCCGCCACGTCGGGGGGAGCAGGCGCAGGGATGATCCTCAAGAGCCCAAATGGCGAAACTTACAAGTACACGCTTCGATTGGAGTTCAAAGCCACCAACAACGAGGCCGAATACAAGGCGCTGCTGTCGGGATTACGCCTCACCCTCGAAATGCATATACAGAACCTAGAAGCCTTCATCGACCATGGCCCGATACCTGATCGAGGTTCGGCGGCTCTCGACTCGTTTCGACCATATGATGATCATGAGGATACCGCGCGCCCACAACGCCTAAGCTGACGCACTGGCCTGGTTGTCCTCCAACCAACCACCATGGGAACCTCCACAAAGAACCGAGGTTCTATCCGCGTCGACTCTCCCGATTCCGGATGTCGACATAATCGAGGTCACCCCCAACTGGATGGAAGAGATTCTTCACTACAAGGAGTATGGTGTGCTTCCCGATGACCCATCCGTAGCCCGTCGGCTCAGGCAGGCCCAAGCATGGTACATCGAGATCGGGGGCAAGCTATACCGAAGAGCTTTCTCTCAGCCCCTACTCCCTTGTTTATCCCCATTCGAAGCCGAGATGGTCCTCGCTGAACTCTACGAGGGCATATGCAGGGAGCATATCGGAGGCCGAGCTTTGGCCTTCAAGATACTTAGACAAGGATTTTACTAGCCAACACTATCCGAGATGCCCTATCCTATGTACAACGGTGTCGATGATGTCAGGTGCATGCTCAAGTCCAGCACCAGCCAGAGGTACCCCTTGCCTCGACCGATATAGATTGGCCCTTTGTGCAATGGGGGATGGACCTCCTCGGCCCGTTTCCCCCCACCTCGGGCCAATGATGTTTTCTCATAGTCGGGGTCGACTACTTCACCAAGTGGGTCGAGGCCGAACCACTGGCGTCCATCACGGAAAAGCAAGTCGAGGGGTTTGTTTGGAAGAACATCATCACGCGTTTCGGGATCCCGAAGGCTATCGTCACCGATAATGGGACTCAGTTCAACAACGCAAAGTTTAAGGCCTACTATCAATCATACGACATTCTGTTGAAGATTAGCTTGGTCGCCCACCCCCAAATCAACGGCGTAGTTGAGGTCACCAATCGGGCAATCCTTGAAGGTTTGAAGAAAAGGGTGGGCGAGGCTTGCGGCGCATGGGTCAATGAGCTTCCGAGCATCCTATGGGCGTCTCGAACCACCCCAAAAAGGATCGTGGGAGAATCTCCGTTCAGCCTGGCATAAGGGACCAAGGCAGTGCTTCCTCCTGAAATCGTATTTCCAACCATGCGGGTAGAGAACTTCAATGAAGGGGCTTCGGAGATCGGGCTTCACGCTGGTCTCGACCTCCTCGACGAACGAAGAGTTGAGGCCCACCTCGCGCTTTGGCATACAAAAAGGCCGTGGCCCGACTCTATAACCGAAAGGTCTGACCATGCAAAATCCAGGTCAGGGACCTTGTCCTCCGAAAAGCTGAAGTAAGCGACTCAACCCGAGCTAGGGGAAAACTAGCCCCGAGTTGGGAAGGGCTTTACCGGGTTTATGGCGCGGTTCGAGATGACACTTACTGCCTCGAGACCACGGACGAAACCCCCCTACCAAGTACTTGGAACATTTTAAACCTAAGGAAGTTTTGTCCCTGATCATCGATAGGAACCTTGTGTTTGAGGCAAAAAATATTTGCATTCATATAGGAAAAGTATTTACATTATGATCAGCCTAGGCCTTACAAAAAACCTTGACTCGGCTCGAACGAAATAAAAAAAAAGGAAAACAAAAAGTTACATGGATGCGATCGTGAGCTCCCTAGCTCGGGGGAGGGGGCATTGGACTGTCGTCGAAGGTCACCTCCTCGGGCATATCCACGTTGCGGTCCTCGGGGAGATCCATGAATGGGTTAGCCTCCACCTCCAGGTCTGGGTACTTGGCATGGAAGTGGGCAAGCGCCACCCGGTAGCTGAATTCGTAGGTCGCTTGGCCTGACCTCTCAAGACCAAGTTCGAAGCCGGGCGATTTCTTATATTCATTGATTGCTTCCTTCACCCGCTCCTCGGCCCCTCGGTGCTCCTCCTGTAGTGCTTCCTCCGCGGCGCGGGTTGCCGACCAGGCGACTTCCACATTCCATGCGAGCACGAGCAGCTTATCATCCAAACTGTGGACTAGCCCGCAGTTGTCTTTCAGCACTACCTTTAGCCGTTCGACCTCAGCCTCGACAACAGCTGCCCGTTGCTCTACCGTCGCAACTGCCTCGGGGCCAGGACCGCCCCTCAACTCCTTGACCTTCTGGCATAGGTCAGAGTTCGCCTCCCCAAAGTGCTCGATCACTCGACCCGCATCGTGCACCCGGTCGATTAGCACTGTTATGTAATGATGGCTCTGCCAAAAAATAAAAAGGTCAGAATTGGGCATAACAAGACGGTTCCCGAAGACAAAATAAGGGTGGCACGATGCTTACCTAGACCAGTGACTTGGCGGGATGGTCCATCAGCACCACGGAAGATGAGCAATAGAGCTGCTTTGCCATAGCTGGGTGGAGTACCCCTCGGGCGAACTCTAGAGTCACCGAGCCATCAGCCCAGGTGCGATTGTCGGTTTTGAGGGATGGCCACCGGGACCCATAAGGCGTCCTCGGTTCCCCCTCCGGTAGGTCCGCTATGTCAAGGGCCCGAAAGGGCTCGCCCTTGTTGGAAGCCCGAACCCGACACAAGTCCTTCATTGATTTGGGGCGCTCAGCTCGCTTGGCTCGGACGCCTTCCCCGACCGAGCCGACGTGACTTTTCCTCTTTGCACTCGAGCCCTCCCCGTGCGAGTCGCTGCCCGACCTGCATGTTGTTCGCATTACAGCCTCGCGAAGTGCCTCCCCCTCGGACGACTTTCGAGTTACTCCCCTTGCTTTCTTCTTGGGAAGGTCTGCTTCCGCCTCGTCAGGACCTCGACGGCCCGAGGTCCCCTTTTGAGTTGGGAGGTCAGCCCCCATCTTTTCTTGCTCCCGAGGAGGCGGTGCTGTGGTCGGGAGACGCGACATCCCCTTCATCGAGTGAAAATTAACCATTTCTGCAAGTTACAGGTCGGTTAGCAAGATACACAAAAAGAAATGGAGAGAAAGAAAATGCCTAGTAGCGACAGATCCGGCCATACCCCTACGGGCCGGGCTGAGCCCCACATCGACCAACCATTCCTCAGTCATTCCTCTAATAGCCTGAGAAGACGACAAGACACCCCTCGTGGGAGAGAAAGGGGGGGACATTGTTGATGGCTTGGGAGGTCCACCCCATGCAGAACCCCCACTCCCTATGTTGGCTCACATAGAAGTGGCGTGTCTTCCACCCCTTGTTATTGGAAGGAGCGCCACTAATCCTAAACCCACCTCGGGCGGTCAAGTAGTATCCACCCCGACCTTTGCATAGCTGGAAGCATGCTAAGAATAGCGTTCGGGTCGGCTCGATCCTCGCCCCTTGGCACTCCCCCAAAAAAACCACCAGGTAGCGCCACGAGTTAGGTGCCATCTGGGACGGGGAAATTCCCCACCACCGTAGGCACTCTACTCTACGATCACCGGGTGCAACGGGAACCTCAGCCCCGCTTCGAGGGCATCCAAGGTAAGCCCGAACCCACCAGAAAATGGGTCGTAGGGGCGTTGCTCAGGAGACGGGGCATGAAATTCGTACTCCCTCGGGATACCGTAACGATCCCGAACAAGCCCCAACAGTTCTTCGCTCACCACCGAATCCACATCATGCCATGACCACATCACTTGAAGGGCCGTAAGGGCCTTCGAATCCACGGGGGGCACTCCACCCGAGGACGAACTTAGTACTTCTACCCTAGAGCTTCCCGTGGTCAATCCGTTGACCTCGGAAGCAGACCGACTAGACGATGAAGAAGAAGAAGACATCCCGACCTTGAGACTGGGCACCAGAGGAGACGAAGGATCGAGACAACAAAGGAAGACCAAAGGGGAACACAATGTCCCACCTACGCTCAGGAGGAAACTTAAAAGGGGGGAACCTCGTCGCCACCCGGGCGACGTTTGGACTCCCCGAGGTGGGAATTGATGATGACATTTATTGAAGCACGCTCTGCCATAGCACACTGCCTAAGGACTCTCGCCCTAGTACACATCGACGAAAACGCCCGCTAGAATGTCACGAACGGTCGTCGCATACTCGCAGCAACTTCATTCAACGTTTCGTTCGTCGGTTGCCCATGTTTGTACATATCCTTGGTAGCTTGTTTTGCCATACTTTTGGCGTGTTTCCCATGTAAAAATATCAAAAATAGCAGGTTGCAGCATTGCAAAATGATCGCTCGCTGCATCTACCCCAAAACTCCCAAAATGGCTCTGTTTTTGTGTGTCGCGGGCTAATTTCTGTAGCCCGTAACCTCGTGCGAAACGTCAGCCATCTCAGCCCCGGGGAGTAGTTGTTTGCGGATTTTATAGCTGCTCATTCACCCTTCTAAAGTCCTTGTTTTCCTCTTTTTCTCTGTTTTCCTGCACTCCAAGTGCTCACTCAATTGCTTGTAAAGCTTTCCTCTTCGCGAGACGTCGTGACTTGTCCGCCGCTCATTTCAAAACTAATCAACTTCTCTTTTTACAGTCCCACGGGACTGCATGATGAGGTTGATTCGGTGACCCTTTTTGCGGACGCATATGCCGCAAGGGCGCCTCAAGACTTAGGCAATCCAAGCTAAGTCTGATCAGAGTGGGCGCAAAGGTGATTCCTGACTTAGGCAACTTCAGCTAAGTCCGTGTTTGCCGCAAGGGTGCCTCACCACTTAGGCAATTCCAACTAAGTGGGTGATATTGTGGTATCAGAGCAGGCAAGCAATTTGAGCAAGCAGCGATGAAACTTCGTAATCTCGCCATGGCTAAACATCGTGGCGAATCAAGCAAGATGGGGCAAGCTGGTCAGTTGCCCCAAGCAGCCGCAGGTGGGATGCATGTGCAAACTCGCTCCCTCACTGCTGGAGTCGCTCAAGAGGAGCAGGGCAGTGAACATGATGAGCGAGAAGTTGGCTACTCATCGCGAGTGGAGGAGGCGCAATTTGGAGCGCCAACCGGAAAAAAGAGCCATCAAGAGAGGATCATAGCGGCGGAAACCCGCTTGGATGTTCTTGAAGCGAGCTTGGACAAACTCTACCAAGGCCAAAATAGGCTTCTTGGCGTAGAGAGCTCGCAAGAAGAAGCTAAATCCCAAATCGACAAGGTTGAAGCCCTAGTCGACCGACTAACGGATGACACCAAGGACTCTGTGCAACATTTACAAGAGATGGTGACGGAACTCACTTCCAGAGTGGCAGTGCTCACAAGGGCGTTGAATGTGGGAGGAAGCAACACCCGCGTTGCGCCAACACAAAGCTTCAGAGCACCCGACCCACATTGCTATAGGGGTGCTAGAGATGCTAAGGAGCTTGAGAATTTTCTGTTTGATATGGATCAATACTTCCGAGCCATGAGGTCGGACTCTGAGGACGCCAAAGTTTTGATAGCGACTATGTATCTGAATGGAGAAGCAAAACTTTGGTGGAGAACCCGCTGGGAGGAGATTCAACAAGGTCAGTGCCGAGTGGACACATGGGAAGACTTGAAGCCAGAGTTGAGAACTCAATTTCTACCCGAGAACACTGAGTTCGTCGCAAGGAGGAAGTTGAGACAACTCCACCGAACGACTTTCATTCGGGATTATGTGAAGCAATTTTCTGCACTGATGCTAGACATTCAAGACATGTCCGAAAAAAATAAGTTGTTCAGCTTTCTTGACGGCTTGAAGCCATGGGCTCAACAGGAACTTCATCGATGGAATGTCACCGATGTGATCGAAGCAATTACAGCTACAGAAAGGCTCATAGACTTTGTTTCTTCAGAGGATTCGAGGAAGAAGAAACAGTCATCGGGAAATCACTATCGAAAACATCCTCCTGGGAAGGAACCTGGGGCCGAACAAAGGAAGAAGAGTTTCCAAAAGGGGCCGAACACAAAAGGCAAGACCCCAAGATCCAACGGATGCTACTGGTGCGGAGGACCACACAGGGTGTGGGAGTGCTCATAAAAGCGGGCACTCAATGCCTTGTCGGCTTCCATCAACCCCCCCCTCCTCAAGCCAAACAAGGGCAAAGCAGTTGCTCTAAGTTCGAGTAGCTCCGAATCTGGTAGTGACGATGAGAAGTCGCAAGGACCCCGAATGGGTGCAATGCATTTGTTAAATGCATTGCGGGGTCAAGTGGGGGAGAACATAAAGCTGAAGCAGTGAGCTGATATATGTGGACATCAAGCTCAATGGCCAAACCACTCGGGCAATGGTGGACACGGGCGCTACCCACAACTTTATTGCCGACCGAGAAGCAAGGCGACTCGAGTTGACCTTGGAGAAAAACCCAAGTCGAATGAAGGCGGTGAACTCGGAGGCCAAGCAGATCTCTGGGCTAGCAAAGGGAGTCCCTATCAAGATCGAATCTTGGAGCGGGAGCACAAACATAATGGTCGTGCCATTGGACGACTTCCAAGTGATTCTCGGAATGGAGTTCATACATGCTGCGAAGTTGGTGCAAATGTCGTTCCTAAACTCCTTATGTCTGATGGGAGGTGACAACCCCTGCGTGATTCCTGTCTCTCGGGGAGAAAATAAGGGCCCCCACCAACTATCAGCATTGCAACTGAAGAAAGGGGTACGTAAAGGAGAGTTAACCTTCGTGACTGCCATGAAGCTAGAACCACCTGACGAGGAGGCCATTAAAGAACCTGCCGCGGTGGAGAACGTCCTGAAGGAGTTCACAGATGTTATGCCACATGAGTTGCCGAAAACTCTGCCACCACGCAGAGGCGTGGATCATCTTATTGAGCTGGAGTCGGGAGTGAAGCCTCCAGCGAGACCACCATATCGCATGCTCCCTCCTGAGTTGGCAGAGCTCAGAAAGCAGTTAGATGAACTGCTAAGCGGTGGTCTCATCCATAGTTCCAAAGCACCATTCGGAGCTCCAGTTCTCTTTCAGAAGAAACAAGATGGGAGCCTTTGACTATGCGTCGACTATTGAGCCCTTAACAAGGTGACAGTGAAGAACAAGTATCCCATCCCGCTCATTGTAGACTTGTTTGACCAACTGGGCAAGGTAAAGTATTTCTCCAAACTCGACCTTCGATCGGGGTACTGGCAGGTGCGTATTGCTGAAGGCGATGAGGCAAAGACTACTTGTGTGACCTGGTATGGAGCATTTGAGTTCTTGGTGATGCCTTTCGGCTTAACCAATGCTCCGGCCACATTCTGTACTCTTATGAACCAGCTATTCAAGGAGTATTTGGACAAGTTTGTGGTCATCTACTTGGATGATATTATCGTCTATAGCAAACCCTTAAGGAGCATATTAACCACCTTCGAACAATCTTCAAAGTTTTCAGGGAGAATTCTTTGTTCGTAAAAAGAGAAGTGCTACTTTGCTCAGAAAGAGATCTTATTCTTGGGGCATTGAATCGGTGACAGTTCTATTTGGATAGATAAATCAAAGGTGCAAGCGGTTGTAGACTGGCAAACTCCAAAGAAGGTGCTAGAACTGAGATCCTTCCTTGGATTTGTGAACTACTATCGACGCTTCATATTGGGGTATTCAAAGCGCGCAGCTCCACTAACAGAGTTGCTGAAGAAGGAGCAGCCTTGGAAATGGTCTGACAAATGTGAAGCGGCATTCCAAGACCTAAAGACTGCCATTTTGGAAGAACCGGTGCTCAAATTGCCAAACTATGGGAAGCCCTTCGAAGTCCATACAGATGCTTCAGACTTCGCTATTAGGGGAGTACTCATGCAGGAGGGCCACCTGGTGGCCTAATAAAGCCGCAAGCTCAACGAGACCGAGTAGCGGTATCTAGTGCACGAGAAGGAGATGACAGCGATGATCCACTATTTACGAGTGTGGCGGCACTACCTTCTCGGATCACGATTTGTGCTGAGGACAGACAACATCGCTTTGAGTTACTTTCAGACTCAGAAGAAACTCTCTCCAAAGCAAGCACGATGGCAGGACTTCCTAGCAGAATTTGATATGGTAATAGAGTATAAGCCCGACAAAGCAAATGTCGTAGCCGATGCGTTGAGCCGGAAAGTGTAGCGAGTAAATGCTATACAATCGGAGGGCAGAGGCCAAGCCAATCAGTTGCACTCCAACTTCCTTTCTCGGATCAAGGATGGACTGTACAGTGATCCCTAAGCAATAACCTTGATGCAACTGATCCAAGAAGGCTAGGCATGACAATTTTGGGTCCAGGAGGGACTCGTCTATATCAAAGGGAATAGAGTTTATGTCCCTCGAGTGGACAGTTTAAGGCGTGAACTCTTGAAGGAGTATCACGATTCCTTTTGGGCAGGACATCCGGGCATTCATCGAACATTGACTCTGTTAGGATCGGAAAGGCACTAAGAGGGGGGAGGGTGAATTAGTGCAGCGGATTAAAATCGTAACTTTGATTCTGATTTTGCAAAAAAGGCAAGTTCGTAAGAAAATCTTGATTCGACGAAAGAGAACTTGAATGAAGTTGCTTGAGTAAAGGAACTAAGTGATTTGCAGCTAAGTAATGAAATAATTCAGAAATTTAAACACTCACACATTCATGAACACAACGATGTGAATCCTTTGAAGGGGAAGGACCAAATACCCCTCTTACAACCATTTACAAGAGGTTCACACTCTTACAAGATTTCACAAGGAGAAGAAGGAGGTGAACACTTAAGCAAAAGAAGAGACAAGACTTTGCCAAGACTTTTTAAAGACTTTTTCTCAAAATTTTAACTCTCAAGGGTACCCTTTCAAATTTGAGAAAGGGGTATTATAGGCTCAAAATGGATTCAAATTTGGGTTCCAAATTTGAATTTATTTTGAGTTTCCCGGTGTCAGGCGGTGCTACCGCCTATCGAGGCAGTGCACCACTTGTCGGGCCTGGCAGATCGACATAGCGAGGACAGATTACTCTTGCCCTGCCGAGCGGTGCTACCGCCCAGTGATTTCTGGCGAGGGGCGTAGTAGTACCACCCCACCAGCGGTGCTACCGCCCAGGTGGCGGTGCTCTGCTGGCCCATTCAAAGAAGGCTGAATGGGCCTTGTTTAAGGCCTAAGTTGGCCCGGTAAGAGCCCGGTTGGCCCCTACCAGATTTAAGCAGGATTATTTCTAAATCTTTGCTCTAATCACGTGTAAACTATGAAATTAAAACATAATTCTAAGTGATTTAACCCGACATTCTTTAAGTCAACTTCCGACGAGCTTTACGGTGAGATTCCGGCGGACATCCGATACTTCCCTCGGATTTCTTCCGGCGGACTTCCAGCATACTCCCAGATTGTATGGCGAGCTCAACGAGTCTTCGGCTAGCTTCCGAATCTTCTCGGTAAGTTCCGCGAACCTTCGACGATCTTTGCGACGAACTTTCGAAAACTTCGGCAAGTCCCTAATTCGATCTTGGTTGGTTCCAGTAACACTTCCGACGATTTTTCGGACTTCCAATGAACTCTTGAACACCCGACGGACTTGACCTCGATAAATTATTTTATGTTTTTATCCCATCGTAGTTATTCCTATACACTTATCTCGACAATATAGATTAGAACAAATATTTCACCAATTGACTTCATCATCAAAATCTGAGATTCAACAATCTCCCCCTTTTTTATGATGATAATCAATTGATGATGGGGTTACTCTTAACTCCCCTTATCTATATGTCATAGATAGTAAAAACTGCTTGAATTCAATTTCTTTGAGTTCAACATGATAAGTTTAACTTATCGTCCAACATATGAAAGAGAAATTTCATGGTTTACTTAATGATGACAATGTCGATGTATGACACTTATAGACATTCATCATTAAGTCAAAAGATGTCAAATAGGCAGGTATCAAATGATATCAATGAAGTATACACAATTAAAAAAAAATGATATCAAATGGGATAGCATCAAGAACCTAAATAAGCATTTCAAGCATATAATTTGCAAAGCATGACAAATGCATTCACTAGTCACATATTTCTCCCCCTTTGTCATCAACAAAAAGGAAAAGAGGGATTCATATACGAGTGAAAACCAAAAATATCATGAGTGCGTCATCTAAAGATATGTAAAAAGATATCCGAAAAATATCACAAACGAGGGAAAAGAAATCATTCAAAAATCCGAATAGACAATATCATTCCACAATGCCCAAGGTAGATAAAATATAGTAAAGATAATTCCAAAGTTGTACAGATGTCAAAGTTGTATAAAAGTTTACAATGGTCAAAAAGATAATTTAATACAACAAACTACTCCTCTGGAGGAATGCCAAGGTGCCTATATAAGTGATCTATCTTTTGGTTCATCTTTCACATTTCCTTCAAAAGTTCAATTTGCTATAATTTAACTTCATTTAATTCTCTTATGATCGGATCGTCAGAAGGTGGAGCTGAAGTTGGTACTGATGGAGCTGTATCAAAGGGATCAGGAGGAGGAGATTCACTTCCCCTAAAGACTAGTGTTTCAGGATGTTCTACTGATGGGGGAGGTATATCACTCCTTCTTGGTTGTCTAACCCCTATTTCATTCTCAAATGTATACCTAAGTCTCTTAAGTAGTTTCATGTTAGTGATGTTATATTTATCCACTTGTACTACTTCTTCATCAGGTGGAATACTAATATTATGGGCATGCAACAATCTAGTTATCAATCCTCCATATGGTAATATTAACCCTTTAGAAATGACTTCTATCATGTATTGTCAGATTAGGTATCCAAAATAATAATTCTGTCTGGTCATGATCCAATATATGGTACCTAACTCAGTTAAACTAATCTCATCATGATGAAATTGTTTAGGAATGAGAATGCTTATAAGAATGTGATGTAGAATTTTAGAGCTAAAAGACAACAAATGTTCACAGCTCTTGGGAATTATGCCTAAGTTTGGATTTGCAAAAACGGTTTTGAAGGCTTCGGAGTGGATGGCTCCGATTGTGTCCATGTCCCATTTCCCTCTAAAACAGCATCCTTCCTCTTTCTCAACAATTCCAATTAGTCTGCATATCGTACTATCAAATATTTTGATTTCATTTCCTAGAAGATAGGTGGATAAGCTATCCATCATTCACGCTTAAAATAGCATAAAATAATTTAATCAAGCATGGATAAATGGGTTCATTAATTTATAAAATGGATAAGACATCTAAGTTAGCAAACCACATAAAGGGTTCTAGGTTCCCTAATTGACCCAAATCAACATATTTCTCTTTATGAATGGTTCTAGTATCAAGATTTGAAAACCTAAGGGATGTATCTGTTGATTTGAAAAGAAATTGGTCAAATGAATCTCCCTCCACCCTTTTTCCTTTGTCTCTTGAAGATCTTTTAGGAGCCATATCTAGTGAGGATAGATCAATAATCAACTTAAAGGAAAGAACTAAAACTAGAGAAGAAAAGAGAAGAATTTTAGATTTTACCTTAGATGTGTTTCCTTGAGAGGTAGAGAGCTTGAATCAAGTAAAAATCTCCTTCTTAGTCTTCTAGAGGGAGAGAATGGGGCTTGAAATAGTTTTGAGAGCTTTAGGGAGGTGAAAATGGGCTGCTCTCGGGTTGGGGGCGGTTCTACCGCCGACCCTAACTCACCCCTTTTATAAAGGGGTGTTCGGGCGGTACTACCGTCCAAACAAGCGGTTCTACCGCTTGGGGTCCGACTACCCAGGCGATGCTACCGCCGGTAGCAAAATTTTTTTTTAATTTATTCTCAATTTGGTTTCAGAGGTTTTAAGAAAAATCCGAGAGGAAAGCAAATTGATGAAAGCCGAATTTTTTGAAGAAAAATCTCATACAATAAAGCTCACTTATTAGAACAATTTAACATGCCTAATTCCCTTCTAATAAAATCAAATCGTTCCTCATTTAAGGGTTTTGTAAAAATATCCACTAATTGATGATTTGTATCGATAAATTCAAGGGTGACATCTTTACTATTGACATGATCTCGTATAAAATGATGCCTAATGTCAATATGCTTAGTTCTAGAGTGTTGAATCAGATTTTTAGTTAGACAGATAGCACTTGTGTTATCACATTTTATGGGAATGTTCTTTAAATAAATTTCATAGTCTTCTAGTGTATTTTTTATCCAAATAACCTGTGCACAGCATGCACTTGCAGCTATGTATTCGGCTTCTGCTGTAGATAGTGCAAACGAATTTTATTTCTTGGAAGTCCAAGAAACAAGTGCTTGTCTTAGAAATTGGCATATTCCGGATGTACTTTTTCTATCTAATTTACATCCACTAAAATCCGCATCTGCATAAGCTTTCAAATCAAAGTTATCGGATTTTGGATACCATAATCCAAGATTCGGAGTCCCTTTAAGATATCTAAGGATTCTCTTAATAGCTTTGAAATGAGATAGCTTAGGATTAGCTTGGAATCTTGCACATAGCCCCACACTAAACATGATGTCCGGTCTAGTTGCAGTGAGATAAAGCAGACTACCGATCATGCCCCTATATGTTTTTTGATCAAAACTTTCTCTATTTTTATCCATATCTAACTTAGTGGAGGTGCTCATAGGAGTGCTAATGTCTTTTGATCCATCCATGTTAAATCGCTTTAACAATTCTAATGTATACTTTGATTGATTAAGAAATATACCATCACTTAGTTGCTTAATTTGCAATCCTAAAAAGAAATTTAGTTCTCCCATTAGGCTCATCTCAAATTCATCACTCATACTCTTGGCAAATGATTCACATAGTGATTTATTAGAAGAACCAAAAATAATATCATCAACATAAATTTGAACAATAAGAAAATTATTTTTAAAATATTTAATAAACAATGTAGTATCAACCTTGCCTTTAGTGAAATCATTTGAAATTAAAAAAGAACTAAGCCTCTCATATCAAGCCCTAGGGGCTTGTTTTAGACCATATAGAGCCTTAGTTAGTTTAAACACATGATTAGGAATAAGAGAATTTTCAAATCTGGGTAGTTGTTCGACATACACTTCTTCGGAAATAAAACCATTTAAGAATGCACTTTTGACATCCATTTGAAATAATTTGAAATCATTACTACTAGCATAGGCAAGGGGCATCCTAATGGCTTCTAATCTTGCCACAGGAGCGAAGGCCTCTTCGTAAGCGATACCTTCTTCTTGGTTGAAACCTTTGGCCACTAGTCTAACCTTGTTTCTAGCCACGATATCACATTCATCTTGCTTGTTTTTAAAGACCCATTTAGTACCAATAACTAAGTGGTCATTAGGTCTAGGAACAAGCTTCCATACCTCATTCCTCTCAAATTGATTCAATTCTTCTTGCATTGTGATAACCCAAGAATCATCTTTCAGGGCATCATCAATGCACTTAGGTTCAATTTGAGAAAGAAAACCGGCATGGGCACAAAAATCTTTGAAAGAAGAGCGAGTTTGAACCCCTTTCGATGCATCTCCTATAATTAACTCCTTGGGATGAGCATCTACATACTTCCATTCCTTGGGTAAGGAAGTTTAGGAAGAAGATGCATCCAAGTTGTCATTTTGAGGAGAGGGTTCATTCAAATTTAAATTATCAAAGCCAAAATCATCATCAAAATCTTTTTTCTTAAATTCGAAAATTTTATTAAAAACCACATGAACAGATTCTTCTATAACTAAGATTCTTTTGTTGAAAACATGAAAAGCCTTAGAAACAAAAGAATAACCAAGAAATATGCCTTCATCGGATTTTGCATCGAATTTTCCTAAGACATCCTTTTCATTTAAAATAAAGCATTTACAACCAAAAACTTTAAAATAAGAAACATTAGGTTTTTTATCATTCCATAATTCATATGGAGTTTTAGATAGGGATGGTCTCACTAGAACTCTATTCATAACATAGCAAGCCGTATTCACGGCTTCGGCCCAAAAATATTTTGGTAAATTATATTCATTTAACATGGTTCTAGCCATTTCTTGTAAATTTCTATTTTTCCTTTCCACTACTCTATTTTGTTGAGGATTTCTTAGAGTAGAGAAGTTATGGTTATATCCGTTTATTTCACAAAAATTTTGGAAGTCATGATTTTGAAATTCACCTCCGTGATCACTTCGAATTGATGAAATCATAAAACCTTTTTCATTTTGAGTGAGTTTACAAAATTTAGAGAAACATTTGAAACAATCACTTTTGTGAGCCAAGAAATAGGTCCAAGTGTATCTACTATAGTCATCCACAATTACAAAGGCATATTTGCTACCTCCTAGGCTTGTTATGTCAATTGGTCCAAATAAGTCCAAATGGATCAATTGCAACGGTCTTATGGTGCTAATTTGATTTTTTGATTTGAAACTAATTTTTATTTGTTTTCCCAGTTGACATGCATCACATACCTTGTCCTTGACAAATTTCATGTATGGGATTCCTCTTACTAACTCTCTAGATGAAATCTTAGAAATTAGTTTCATGCTTGCATGGCCTAATGTCCTATGCCAAAGCCAAGCATCATCATTCAAAATTGAAAAACATGTTTCATTACTTAATTCATCAATATTTATGGTGTAGACATTGTTTTGTTTTAAATCAATTATGGATATGTCATTGTTTGGTTTTTCAATGATGCAAACATTAGATTCAAATCTAACAATATAACCTTTATCGCATAATTGACTAATGCTTAAAAGATTATGTTTTAAATCATCAACTAGCAACACATCATCAATTGAAAATTTTGATTTGTTACCTATGGTTCCCTTGCCAATGATTTTACCCTTGTTGTTGTCTCCGAAGATGATATACCCTTCTTCTTTACTAGTGAGCATAGAGAAATGAGATGGATCTCCGGTCATGTGCCTTGAGCATCCACTATCAAGATATCATTTCTTGCTCCTAGCTTGTGAATTTGTCTACAAAAGAGGATGGATTTTAGGTACCCATTTGATTTTGGGTGCCTTACAAATTGATCTACTTAATTTGTAATTCAACATTGAATTGTTTATGGTTCCTTTAGGAACCCATATCAATTTTTGTGGACTAATTTTCTTGAATGGACATTTGTAAGCAATATGTCCCGTTTTACCATAAAAATTACATTTCAAATGGGATGATACATGCAATGTGGGTCCTTTAATGAAGGTGGTGGGATTTTGGTGAGATCCACTCACAAATCCGATTCCACTTCTATTTCCGACGTGACCCTTGTTAGCAAAGATCATGTCCAAGCCCTTGCTACCGACCTTAAACTTGTTTAGGGTCTCTTTGAGTAGCAAGTTCTCCCTTTTTATTGCTACTAAGTGTTCACACTTAGAGCATGGGGGTAGAGAAGGAGTTTGGAGACTATTGAACTTATTTTGTAATAAAGCATGCTCTTTCTTAAGCAAATTGAACTTCTTACTAATAGTTCTACATTCATCAAACAACTCATGAAAAGCGATAGAAAGTTCATCGAAAGATAACTCTTCATTAAATAACTCACTAACCTCTTCTCCTAAGGCCATTAGCGCGAAGTTGGCCTCCTTGTTGCTAGCTTCTTCAACCTCGGAGTCACTTGAATCATCCCATGTGGCCTTCAAAGCTTTCTTCTTCTTGGGTTGCTTCTTCTTGGCTTAAGGGCATTCATTCTTGAAGTGTCTTGGCTTTTTGCATTCGTAGCAAATAACTTGGTCTTTTTTGTGTTCAAATTTATTTCTTGTGTCATTTTTAAATTTGTTTTTTCTTATAAATTTCTTAAACTTTCGAGTTAAAAGTGCAATGTCATTGTCACTGTCCTCATCACTTGATGTTCCTTTCAAGTGGTCTTCTTGTGTTCTAAGTGTCATATCCTTCTTGTTCTTTGGAAGGGGGTTCTCAAGCTCTTCATGAGCATGGCACGTCATCTCGTAGGTCATTAGAGATCCAATAAGTTCTTCAAGAGGAAATGTTTTAAGATCCTTGGCCTCTTGAATGGCCATAACTTTTGGATCCCAACTCTTTGGAAGGGATCTTAAAATTTTAGTTACTAATTCAAAGTTGGAAAAATCTTTACCAAGAGCTTTAAGTCCATTGATGACATCTGTAAAGCGGGTGTACATGTCTCCAATAGACTCATTTGGTTTCATCCGAAAAAGTTCATAAGAATGCATAAGAATGTTGATTTTGGACTCTTTTACTCGGCTAGTGCCTTCATGAGTGATTTCAAGAGTGCGCCAAATATCAAATGCCGACTAGCAAATAGAAACCCGATTAAACTTATTTTTATCGAGCGCACAAAATAAGGCATTCATAGCCTTTGCATTGAGAGCAAAAATCTTCCTTTCCGACTCATTCCAATCACTCATCGGAAGAGAAGATTTTGCAAAGCCATTTTCAACAATGTTCCAAAGTTCGAAGTCCATAGAAATGAGAAAAATCCTCATACGAGTCTTCCAATACGTATAATCCGACCCATTAAACATAGGCGGACGAGTAATGGAGTGACCCTCTTGCATACCGGAGTAGGCTATCTCTCTTGGGTTTTAAACCAAATATGAGAGTAAACTTTGCTATGATACCAATTGTTAGGATCGGAAAGGCACTAAGAGGGGGTGAATTAGTGCAGCAGATTAAAATCGTAACTTTGATTCCGATTTCGCAAAAAAGGCAAGTTCGTAAGAAAATCTTGATTCAACGAAAGAGAACTTGAATGAAGTTGCTTGAGTAAAGGAAATAGAAAGGAACTAAGTGATTTACAACCAAGTAATGAAATAATTCAGAAATTTAAACACTCACACATTCATGAACACAACGATGTATAGTGGTTCGGTCAAATGACCTACATCCACTCTTGAAGCCTTCACGATGAGGCTCCACACTTCCACTAGCAAATCCTTTGAAGGGGAAGGATCAAATACCCCTCTTACAACCCTTTACAAGAGATTCACACTCTTACAAGATTTCACAAGGAGAAGAAGGAGGTGAACACTCAAGCAAAAGAAGAGACAAGACTTTGCCAAGACTTTTCAAAGACTTTTTCTCAAAATTCTGACTCTCAAGGGTACCCTTTCAGCTGAGAAATGGGGGGTATTTATAGGCTCAAAATGGATTCAAATTTGGGCTCCAAATTTGAATTTATTTTAAGTTTCCCGGTGTCGGGCGGTGCTACCGCCTGTCAGAGGCGGTGCTACCGCCTGTCAGTCTGGCAGACTGACACAGCAGGGGCGGTACTACCGCCCCAGCCAGGCGGTGCTACCGCCCCAGGTTGACACAGCAGGGGCGGTACTACCGCCCCAACCAGGCGGTGCTACCACCCCAGGTTTAAGGCCCAAGTTGGCCCGGTAAGAGCCCGGTTGGCCCTTACCAGATTTAGGCAGGATTATTTCTAAATCCTTGCTCTAATCACGTGCAAACTATGAAATTAAAACATAATTCTAAGTGATTTAACCCGACATTCTTCAAGTCAACTTCCGACGAGCTTTACAGCGAGATTCCAGCAGACTTCCGATACTTCCCTCGGATTTCTTCCGGCGGACTTCTAGCATACTCTTGGATTGTATGGCGAGCTCAACGAGTCTTCGGCTAGCTTCCGAATCTTCTCGGTAAGTTCCGCGAACCTTCGACAATCTTTGCGATGAACTTCCGAAAACTTCGGCAAGTCCCTAATTCGATCTTGGTTGGTTCCGACAATACTTCCGATGATTTTTCGGACTTCTGATGAACTCTTGAACACCCGACGGACTTGACCTCGGTAAATCGCTTTATGTTTTTATCCTATCGTAGTTATTCCTGCATACTTATCTCGACAATATAGATTAGAACAAATATTTCACCAATTGACTTCATCATCAAAATCCAAGATTCAACGGGCTCTCGTGGAGAGGGCCTTCTATTGGCCGAAGATGGGGACGGATGTAGAGGAATATGTTCGAACGTGCCTAACTTGTCAACAAGATAAGGTGGAGCAACGGAAGCCGATGGGACTTTTAGAATCGTTGCCCATACCAGAAAGGCCGTGGGAGAGCATTTCTCTAGATTTCATATAAAGTTTGCCGGTAGTAGGGGGACTTGGATCGATACTTGTAGTGGTCGATCGATTTTCAAAGTATGCAACATTCATTGCTACACCCCTACACTGTTCAGCAGAGGAAGCGGTGAAGCTAATGATAAAGAATGTTGTGAAGTATTGAGGAGTCCCGCACAATATCATAAGTGATTGAGATGCTTGGTTTCTGGGACGATTCTGGATCGAGCTATTCAATTTGTTGGGGTCAAAGTTATACTTATCCATAAGCCTCCACCCTCAAACGAATGGTCAAACTGAGAGAATAAACTCGCTCTTAGAGCAATATCTTCGGCATTACGTGAGTGCCAACCAACGAGAATGGGTGAAGCTGTTGGACATAGCCCAATTCTCCTACAACCTGCAACGGAGCTCTGAGTCCAACAAGAGCCCCTTTGAGATCATCACAGGACAACAGTCATTGACTCCTCACACTTTGGCTATTGGATATACAGGGAGTAGTCCGTCCGCATATCACTTGGCACTATTCACATGGCAACAGTCAACGGACACGTCAACGCGGAGGCACGGCCCACGCGGGCTACCACATCCGACCCACCACCTCGGGTCAAAAGCTACAGCATCTCTATGCCCCGCTTGGCGCCACCTAGGGCAGCTCGTTCCCGAAAACCCGAGACGACACCGCACGGAGCAACCCGTCCCCAAAAGCCCGGGACGACGCCGCATGGAGCAACCGGTCCCCGAAAGCCCGAGACGACGCCGCACAACACCATCCTGTACGACATCGCCTTGTACAAGCCAGTCGCCATTCGGGTTAAGGTACACAACATCGACCCCGGGCATGCATATAAAACCCTCCCGTCGACTTCGGAGAGAGGAGGGAAAATCATTCACCGCTAACTTGAGCATCGGAGGGGCCAAGTCAAGACAAAACCCAACCCAGGTCTTACTTGTAGGTACTGAGTCCCCTGGGAGGTCGCCTCAACCGTGGACCGAGTCAAGACACCCTAAAACATCGACAATTGAACCAAGCCAACCCGCCACAACGTCCAGTGGCCACTTCGATTCGGCAACAAGATCTATACCAATACCAGAGCAAGCTTCAACAATAGTTCCCTTAACAACCTACCTACCTACTGCCAATAAGTCCACCTTGTCTTGCTTTGTAAACTGAATTTCAGGTAAGATGTAGTTTTTTTATAAAAAAAAAATCCTGAAAACTAATACCTTTTACAAGGAGATCAAAACTTTTCAAGGCCGACTTAATGAAGAAAAGCCACTTTCAGGAAGTAAATAGCTTTGAAAAACTCGACGAGGTGCAGTGAATATTGTGGGTTTATGAAGGGAGCATGGGGTTACTCCATATCTGGTGCAGCGGTGAAAGTTCTCAAACTGATTTTTTGCCACAGGTATTGGCCGAGGATGATGCACCACCATTATTCGTTGTTCCATTATGAACATGATTAACCTGTCGTGCATTGACATAGAATAAGTGAACCCCAATTGTAGACTAATATAATCTTAGTTGCTTGTCCAGAATATTTTTAATTGCACAAAACATTTCCCATTGTGTATAATACCTACCTCTTCAGCAAAGTTGGATGGGGCCAAAATAGATGAATTAATACACTCCACCCTTCTCTGAAAACTCTGTAGTATCATCACATAAATAATCTGTGGCATCAGAGAAACCCCATCAAATCATCAAACTTGAGACCAGAAGGATCAGCAGTCGGTGAGTGCAAAAGTTCATTGCGTAGTGCACAATCATCCGGAGTGATTGCTCAGTCATTGCTACATGCATCGTAAAACATTGTGTAGTCTTCAGCCTGCTGGTCAAGATCACTGAACTGCAGATAGAAGTGATCCGGTACAGGAGACAAATGCAACAATTCTGGATGATATGAGTAATGGTTTTCAGGGTCAGAAATTGTCTCGGTATTGGTCATTCCTTGTAAACTGCTATTCTCAACCCCTTCCACACAAGTTTGCTCACAGAAAGTGCCTAAATGATCACCAGTGGAGTCTTCAAACGCAGAATGACATCCCACATTTGAAGCATTCAAGATATCATTCAGCTCCACATATCCATTATTATGGCGTGAACTGTGACCACAACTCTCCATGGAACCTTGTTCACCCAAACCATTAACATGAGTTGCATTAATTTGCAGCTGGGGTTCGTTTACACACTCAACCATGCTTTCAGTAGAAGTTTGGTCTGCCAGCTTCTCCAGCAACATGGTGGGATTGTCTGTGTGGTCACCACCATCCTGCCCCATCAGGAGCCTCCTCAATGGTGGGAGCATCCTCATGTTGATTGCCCAGTTCTTGGTTCTAGGAAAAAAAAAAAAGAGTTCAATAGAACAGTTTCACCAAGATATCACGTAAGGGGGCAACACTAAAGCAATGTGATGAAAGTAATAGCAGTATGAGTGTAAAGATATTTGTGCACATCCTCTGAAAAAAAAATCAAACAGAAATACAAAAAAAAATTTACAAGTATCCATGTGACATGGATGAAAACGGTAAGCTACAGCAATTAAACGTTTAAAAGAACCCAACAATACATTGTAACTACAAAGGGATATCACAGAATCTAAAGTGAATGTCCCGCTCACCAAATAGATACAAATGATTTGAACAAAGCAGGAAAAGCATCCATATATGCATATCCAACAAGTTGATTGAAATATCAAGGACCATCTTCCAGCATGATAATAGATATAAGCACAATAAATATGGCAACGGCAACAAGCCATCAACATCGGTCATGAACAGTAGGATACAGCTGCCAGGTTTTGCAAAAGGCAAAATGTTCATAATCTTCAGACTTTACTAAAAAGTGTAAAAAAAAAACAAAAACAAATACTCGTAAAAATCTGGACACTGATTAAATTTACAAGGATGGGCAATGGATTGCTTGGTGAAAAGCATAAAATTAATTAGATGCGAGAAATATGTTTTCTTAGCCCTTTTTCTGTCTCACTTTTTCCATCTGCTTTTTAAGGTGGTGGGATGGAGAGGGTCGGGGTGTACCTCGGAAAGTGTTCTCAGAAAGTCCAGTAAGATCTTCAAGGGTGCTTCTAATGACCCAGTTCGGTTTGCTAAACCAATTAAAAGTAAAGCTAAAAATATTTTAACCATTAAACATTGATTAATGTACCAAACCAACTAAAAGTAAAATTGGTCAAAGTAGCATGCATCACAAAATTAAAAGCTATCAGTAGTCTAACCGTTAAACATAGGTTAATGCGCCAAACCAATTAAAGTAATACCAATTAAACTAGTATAACAAAATCAAAAGCTAAAAATCAAAACCAATTTTTTCTTTCAACGGAACGAAGGCTCCTAACCAACTAAACTTAAGTCTGGTAGAAGCATAGCGAATTTATCACGAGGAACAAGCTCAAGCTAGCAAAAATATAAATCGCTATTGGCATACACCTCCTTCACAAAGAACAAATTTAAGTAAGAATTGGAATAGAAACTTAGAATCTCACAACAAAATTGTACCACAGCTAGTTGCTCAAATCACAATTAAGATGAATTGCCTTAGAGGTGCGACATAAACAAATGGAAAAATAAAAGCCTAAGAAAATGATATGACTTAAAGCAGCTATGGTATATCACAAACTAATGTTTGCACGATACAAAAACAGTATTTGAAAATTAAATTAACATATTATGAAAAATTAAAAAAACAAATGTCTGAGTAGATATTTTCGTCTAATCTTGACAAATGTAAAAGATAAGATGTAAAAGTCAAGATATTATGGAAAATGATCACAAGATTATTAATGTAAGATCCACAATTCTGCGATCATCACAAACCAACACAATATTTATTATTCTTTTAACAGTAGGTTAATCAATTCCATACAGATCTTTCATCAATATTATGATGTAAAGAAGAAAAAGAGAGGCAGTATGCAATCTACAAATCAAAAGATGTATTTGGGGTCACCAAACATCAACCTATTCCTCACCTGTAGGATATCAGTGAACTGAGAATGTTCCTGCTCCCTAACGTGATCACTGCCATCACGCACAACAACCAAACCTTCAGCTTCCTCCTCCTCCCACTCTTCCTCAACGAAAGGTGCCCCGTACTGAGCAATCTTCCTCAAGAAGACGAGGGTCTTCTTCATGCCGATGACACGAGCGCGGTGGCGGACGGGCCGGTCCTTCCCCGTCATCTTCCAGAAGCCGTGGCCCGTGGCGCGGTCGGTCCGCGACCGGTTGGAGTACTTGCGATCCAGGGCGCTAAAGAAGAACCACTCCAGGTCGCGGCTCCGAATCCGAGAGCGGCCCGGGAGGTCCCGCGGCTCGCACTTGTAGAGGTCGACCTCGGCGATGGCACCGACGCGGAGGGGCCGGCTGCAGATCTTGCACCGGAGGTAGGATCCGACGATCTACTCATCGGTGGGATGGAAGCGGAAACATTAGATCGATTTTTATGATGCATATTTTTGATATCATAAAAAAATATTCAAAAAATCGAATCACTGTTAATCTATATTAGAATGGTTGGGAGAGAAAACGTAGCTGCACCTTTTATGACATGTATCAATATGTTGATTTGATACATGTCATAAAACTTTTATATATTTATATAATAATATATATTATACAGGTCCGATCTATTTATAGAACTTTTATATATAATATATAATAATATATATTATATATTATATAATAAAATATATTTATATATAATATAATATATTTTAAAAATAATTCGATCTATTTATAGATGAGCACAGACGATGTAGAAAAAATTATTAGGACAATTCCTCATATTAAGAGAGAAATTCTATTATAATATGTATTTTTTTTTACGTATCAAGGGATATCCTCTGATGAATCCTATTATAATATAAATTTTTTTTATTGACCAATATCTATCATTAAAATTTAATTAATTTTATTATATTATATAGTGGAAGCCTGGCGCGAGAGCGATTAAGAAAAGAACTCCATAAGAGATGATGAACACTTCAGGTAGAGTTTGGACATGGCTATCGCGACGATGAAATCGGAGGGGTTGAGTGATTCAAGAAGCATCACAAAGAGATTAGGAAATAAGTGGCGAAAGATTAAAGAAGCGTTTAGATGTGATCGCACGAATTAGGGTTTGAAGAGAGAGAGAAATTTAGCAATGATGAAGACGAAAGGCAAGAGACCGTCGGATGGGGGACGGAGGAAGGGAGGAAGGCAGAGAATGGGAGCGGCTTGGGGATTTCTTGTGTTTATAGTTATGTTTCCTGCGTCCTATCTTATTTCCATTTTCTTGTGACCTTATGGCATTTTTGGTGTTCCCTCGTAGTGTATTATTATTACAGTAGTGACCATTGTCGCAAATCTTGACAAGGGTGGGGGCTTGGACACGTGGGCCCACTATCTTTATGACGCGTGGCATTTAATTATTAACGCATGTTGGATAACAGCACTGATCCAAACGAAATACTAACGCTTGCGATGGAGAAAATAACAGCAACAAAGCACATATTACGTGGCATTTAATCAAATCATCCGATAATGTAAAAAAAATTATGATACTGTTCGTTGATATTTAATTATATCTATAATGTCAAAAATAATCACATACAATATCCAACCCGTTATATAATATTCAATGATTTTCAATAACAATATCGTTATTTAAAACAATATCAACTCTTTACGAATTTATGTGATCTTTAAACATTTATTTTCTCACAAGCTCGGGACTAATTACATATTGTGCTAGTGAAATATCTTTAGCATTCAAATTCTTACCTCCACTTAAAAAAATAAAATTGACATCTCTATAGCTAGAAAAAATGGTACATCTAAATCTAAATCTAAATCAATTATATCAATGAAAATACGAAAACAAAAAACAAAAAAATAGTAATGAATAACGATACCGCGGAGGGTCACTCTTCATCTGCATCAACGCTAACACAATTACCAAACGATCCTTTCATTGCTCTGCATCTACGTTGGAGTCAACACACTTGTCGAACGACAAAAAAGTCGCTCGAGATCTGTATCGACAACTCTTTCACCACTCAACATCTGCATCTATATCAACTTCGAAGCAAATGATAATTGCCTCACCGCTCACCCGTTGGGCAAATCGCTCAACCCGAAGTTAGGGTCGCTAAAGTTCCCATCGCTCCCCCATTATTATGTCAATTTCGACATGGGCATGAAAAAAAAAAAAAAAAGGACTCATCGAAAAGAAATTCCATTAGAAAAGCTCTGGAAGGTTAGTGGGTGAGCGATTATCGTGCTCTTGACGGATGTATCCGACAATAATAAAAAAATATGAATTCCAAAATTCAACACTAAGTATACTGTCGTACCCATTATTGATACAAATATCGAGCGACCCTCATCTCTCCCATTGCTCTTGTCATTCACAACAACCACGTTGAGTGACCTTCACCTTTCGCCACCACTCTTCTCGTCCACAACATCCACCCCCACAACTCTCAATGACACCATTGTCCACCATCATTGACATTGTTCATCATCAACAACTGAAACGTTAAAATTATATTTTTTTTATTTTTATTATCATATTTTCGTAAATAAACCAACAATGTTAAAATAAATAAATTTAGATATTTTATTTTTATAACTATAGAAACATCAATAAAAATTTTAAAATATAAAAATCAAAATGCTAACGATAAATAACTACATAAGATAAATATATAATTAGCCCTCCGACTTTCGATCAAAGCTAACCAAATCTAATTCAGCTAATGATACAATACTTATGAAGGAGAGATCAACATTGAGCACAATACGCCACAGCATAATAGCATCAATCTTGCATAGCAACAGTACCAAAACATTAACCCAAAAGGAAAAGAAAATCATTAAAAAAAATCACGGCGATAAACAAGTTTCTGAAGAGCCGACAAAAATAACCTCTGAAACAAAAGATGCAACAACATCACATGACAGCAAAATAAGTTGAAGCTACTCTCACACATCAAACATATAGCAAATTAGTATCAGTCACGAGAAAACTGTTAAAAACAAATCAGAAAACCTGAAAAATCATAAAATAAGAACCATTGTTCACGGCCTGCCACCTAACATCGGAGCGACTTGTGCACAATAATTCAGCGGTACTGCATGTCTTCACATAAACGAATGGCAACTAGGAGATATGTTGACTACAACAAAAGCAAAATTCCCTTATAAGTCTTAATATTTAGTTGATAGAAGACTCCAAATACCGAAGATATTCCAACAAAACTATTCTCCACTAAGGCAATTCCTAAAAAAAAAACTGTCATAACTTATCCAAGCTATAGGAAACGACACCATCCTTTCCAATTTGTATCACAAAATACAGATCTTGCAGTGTGAGTACCTGTTACTGATATGAAAGAATATCCAGCCTCGTGATTAATTAAGGGTTTCCCCACAAAGCAGCTTGAGTAAACCATATGGGTTCTGCAGCAAAATTAACCAACCAACAGGCTTTTATCATCTCTCAGAATTAGATGAAACTTTTTGCATAATCATTGCCTCAGCAGCACGAATTGCTTCTGGTGATCCAGTTATTGTTACTTTCCTGTATATTTTGATTGCACAGCAAATCAGAAAACAAAACTTCATGCTGTAAATTGCACAGAGGGAAAAAAAAAAGGGGGGGCTTTTGTACCTATCTGATGTGCCTGAAACGAAATCACCTCTATCTGATATCTTGATCCTAGCTCCACTAACCTGAACATTGAAATTTTACATGTTAAGAAATTGCAGCAATTAATTCCCGCATTCATCAGACCCCTCTGGTGATCATATAGTTTATATCAAAATGGGCAAACATTAACAGAGACTCAAAGGTACCACGTCACAGTAACAGGAACACCATGACCATACATGGACTTTCGCCAAAAATTAACTAAATAATCTTATCAGTTATCCCAGTAAATCCTTTCCCATGCAGACATAGTAGAACTTATTATAGATTTTAGTCCACCAGGCACCAAAAGGAAAAAAGATGAAATACCAACAATTTTGCTTTCCAATGAATATCTTTACCACCAGAAGCATATTTAATCATAGCTATAAATGAACGTAAATCACTTTACACCAAGCACCAATCAGAAGAGAATCTGCTTTTTAATGAAATGAGCACCTAAAAATTCAAAGCAGAAATTGAAACAGATTAACAGTGTACTTTTCAAACCTGACTTATCTCCGTTATGTTCCTCCCCCCACGACCAACGACCGCCCCAATATGCTCATCTGCAATGCCAATTGTCACCGAGTTACTCTGGCCTTCATGAGGCACACCAGGTGATCGTGATGGAATAATAGGTGATGCCACACCCTGCCAAACAAATAACTTGAAGCATCACTAGAAAAGGTGCAGTCATATCCAAACAACCATATATGATTTTTTTTATTTTGTAATAAATGTAAAGATACATGATCATAAAGACAGGACCCCGAAGAAAGTGGCAACAACTAGAATCAAGCATATTTCTATCCTTAGTTTTCAACCAAAGCACTACTACTTGGTAATCACCTTTAGAAATCAAAACATAAACTTCAGACCATGGTTTGTAATTTCGTACCATACCGGAGTTTCGAACTCAACTCGGTACGATACGGTATAAATATACCGAGCGGTATATTGCTCGATATATATATATGAAACGACGGAATGCGCAAAAGAAACCGCTCGGTTTCCTCGCGCGAAGGGAAAGGCGACGTCGACTTGGTTTCCCAATGCAAAAAAATAGGGAAAGGCATCGCCTTGACGATGTCGCTCGGTTTCCCCACACGTCAAAAAAAAAATAAAAAAGGTGTCACCTCGCTCGGTTTCTTCTACTGGGGAGAAGAAATCACTTCTCCCTGCGATGTCGCCGAGGCTTCATCGTCGCGTTGGATCTCCAAATTTTCTTCAGCGATGATTCATCGTCGCGCCGGATCTCCAAATTTTCTTCTTTCTTTTCCCCCTTCTTTCTTCTCCGTCACCGACCTCTTTCTTCTCCCTCACCGATTGATACTACCGTCGGTAGCAAAAGGTCCGTGTACTGGTCAGCTGACGGACTGGTACGTATCGCCCGGTACGAGCGGTATTATTCGAAATTAAAATCCTTGCTTCAGACTACACCAATTGTCATTTATCCAATGCTAGGTACTTAGTACAAAACAACCAAAGTCTTCAAAATAATTTCAGAATATGCTAAATTCAATGTATACATGAGAAAGCATTAGATTTGCTCCAAGAAGTTAAATTTGAGTTCCTAATATCAAACAATACCTGAGTGTATCACTATGATCCAGCAACTCTGGGAATGCCTTTTCTTGATTTAGTTGCTGACAATTAATAATATGCTTTCACAAATTTCATCATTCTATTCATCCATGAATAAACCAAAAGGAACTATCAAAGTTTTTAGTTATAAGGACACTAAACTGTTAATTTTTTTCATTGATTAAGCAGAAGATACAGTGGTCATACCATTTGCTCATGATTTGTTAGTGGCCATATATGTTGTTTTCAGATTACTTTCTCAATGTGGAACGATTTTAGCATCTCCAAAAATAATGCATTGCAAACATGATAAAAACCTCCTAGACCACCATAGATAAAATTTATTCAAACAAGTATTTCATATCTTTGAAAAATTCTAGATGCCTATAAAAGGAAACATCTTAGAAAACTTGCAAAAAAGTAAAACAATAGCCTTGCCCAAACAGGCTAGTGCCAGTGCCACTATAGGATCAGTATGAAAATGTCATAGAAATTTGTGCCAAACAACAGAATCAGTACCAGCCATATCATATGGGAGTGTCTTGTGGCATGTCATTAACGCAAGAAAATCTCAGAAAACTTGCAAGAAAGTGAAACAATAGCCCTGCCACCAAGATGCTAGTGCCAATATAGGGTCGGTATGCAAATGTCATAGAAAGCTGTGCCAAACGGCAGGATCTGAATCCATGTCCTTATAGAATTCACATAATGGCACAATACAGCCTTGTAATAATAACATTTGACAATATAAAGGTTTATCAAGCATAACATGAACACTAGTCCTCCTTCAAAGGGAAGGAGTAACTATGAAATGTAATATTGTCTTACGAGGAACTAATATTATATTAGGGTAGTATTCTGACCTTGTTAATTGGATATTTTCCTCCAACTCCATTGGGGCCATAACTCACAGGACCATATGCTACAGAAGGAATCATATAACCAACAGGAACACCAGGATAATTAGCACCTAAAAGTCCAAATGAGAAAAGAAAAAAGATAAGTGGCTCATACTAATAAGTTCAGGCCTAAATAATGACAGCTTCATTTAAATAAAAAAAAGAGAGAGAAGAGAGACAGGAGTGTCCAAGAGCAAGAAGGAACCTTATAACATGTACTGCTTATCATGGTTTCATGTAATAAAATCAGACATAAAGTATAAAAGAGAAAAGAATTGTAAAAGAGAATTAAAACACTTACATCAGAAGTAATGAATAAATAAATATGGTTTAACATAGGACCTCAGGCACTAAATCATATAATCCAAAACCAGTGAGCTCTCTTAAATTGGCCACAACCTGCGTTTTATTCTCCAACCAGAGAACCCTCTGATTTTGCAATTTCCATCACACTAATAAGTTTAGCATACCAAAGTATTTTAAGATAATGGGGCAAGATCACATGCTTCAGGCAATTGAAGATAAAGGTACTCGAGTCAAAACCCAAAAAAGAAACAAAATTAGAAACATCATTGTTTTTGTATCCAACTGCACTTTTCAAGAAACCAATCCTCGATCTTAACACGTATCCTAACTTGACTTTGTATTTCAGATATAGCTTCTTCATCGGGCCCTCAAACATTTACACTTGGACTCACTTGTCCTTTACATTCATGCTCACATCTTAAAGTCCTGCTTATAATGCCAACTGTCATACACATTTGAAACTTTATCCATTACACTGAAAGTAGGAATATCGACCATCTAAGCTGATACCTCCTTCCTATATCCTCATAAAAAGAGTGATAAATAATATTTCTTTTAGCAACAAACACTGACAAGAAAATAAGATTAATCAAATGTCGAAGAGTAAATTTTAACAGGGAAAAATGATTTAAAAATTCTTCTCCAAGAACCAAAAAATTTTGAGTTCCCCATATAGATATTATGGAATTTACAAATGAAATCAGCTGTTTGCCTTGTTTTTTGTTTTCCTTTTATTTTTGTCATTAGGTGTGGAATTCTTGAAATACCTCACATTTCTATAACAAAAAGTGCCAGTTAATTAATTACATGCAGTTAGTTGGATAGTTTTAATTGTCTAGTTTAGCTGATAACAACAATTCAATCAACTTAGGCATGCAAACAACTCCTTTATTGAGTTTTCTTTGAAATAACTCATTGAGGTGAATCAACTGAATAGAAATAGGAAAAACCACTTTCTATCTAAATTGAATGCCATGGTGGGTCCATTTGTTGTTAACAACAGGAGACATTACTGATAATTTAGTTATATTGTCATTTTCTCAAAAAAATTACTTACATAGTTACATATACTCTATTAGTCTATTTTTCTATAGTGTAAAGTGCAAACCTAGTGCACAAGACTCCCACCAATACAGGATTTAGGAAAGGTCAAAGCACACAACCTTACCTCTATAAATAGAGGCCTTTTTTCTCATGACTAAACCCCTGGTCACTCGGGTTGCAAAGGAGCAACCATATGTCATACTCTATTTTCCTCATATATGCTCGCCCTCACATATGCTCTATTTTCCTCTTTCTTCAAAGTCTTCCCTTATTCCCAAAATTCTGTGCAGAAGATCTGCTGCAAAATTCTGTCCGAACGGTCGTCGCACACTCGCAGCAACTTCGCTCAACGTTCCGTTCGTCGCTTGCCCATGCTTGTACATATCTTTGGCAGCCTGTTTTGCCATGTTTTGGTGTGTTTTTCCTTGTAAAACAGCAGAAAACAGCAGCTGCAGCGCAGCAGAACGATCGCTCGCTGCATCTGCCCAGAAATCCAAAAACAGCTCCGTTTTCGTGTGCCGCGGGCTGATTTCTGCAGGCCGCGGCCATGAAATTTTTGTCAGCCATCTCAGCACCCTGGAACCACCCGGGTGGCACATGGCTGGATGGGGCTTCAGTATAGTGTCGGGCGTTGAACACTTTCACAAGTTTGCACGTCAACTTGACGGAAACTTGCCTCGCGCCCGGCACTTGGGGAGTAGTTGTTTGCGGACTTGCAGCTGCTCATTCACCCCTCTAAAGTCCTTGTTTTCCTCCTCTCTTTCTCTGCTTTCTTGCACTCCAAGTGCTCGCTCAATTGCTTGTAAAGCTTCCCTCTTCGCGAGACGTCGGGACTTGTCCGTCGCTCGTTCCAACAACTAATCAACTTCTCTTTTTACAGGTCCTACGGGACCTGCACGAGGTTGCAGCTCGGCTGACCCTTTGGACGCGTATATGTCGCAAGTGGCGCCTCAAGACTTAGGCAATCAAGCTAAGTCCGACCGGGAAGTATTAAAGGCGATTCTTGACTTAGGCAACTTCGGCTAAGTCGGTGGCTTGCTGCAAGGGTGCCTTACCACTTAGGCAATTCTTGCTAAATGCGTGACATTGTGGTATCAAAAGAGCTGGCAAGCAATTTGAGCAAGCGGCGAAGAAACTTCGCAATCTCACCATGGTGAAACAACGTGGTGAATCAAGCAAGATGGGGCAAGCCGGAATGTTGCCCCAAGCAGCGCAGTGGAGGGCTGCATGTGCAAACTCGCTCGCTCGGCTGCAGAGCCGTTCGTGAGGAACAGGCGGTGAGCATGAGGAGCGAGAAGTGGGCTACTCTCACGAGCGGAGGAGGCGCAATCTGGGCGCCAACCGGAAGAAAGACCCATAGAGAGAGGGTCACGGCGGTGGAAACCGCTTGGATGTTCTTGAAGCGAGCTTGGATGAACTCTACCAAGGCCAAAGTAGGCTTCTTGGCGTAGAGAGCTCGCAAGAAGAAGCTGAATCCGGATCGACAAGGTTGAAGCCTTAGTCGACCGACTGACGGATGACACAAAGGACTCCGTGCAACATTTGCAAGAAATGGTGACGGAACTCACTTCCAAAGTGGCAATGCTCACAAGGGCGTTGAATGCGGGGGGAAGCAACACCCGCGTTGCGCCAACACAAAGCTTCAGGCGCCCACCCACATTGTTATGGGGGTGCTAGAGATGCAAAGGAGCTCGAGAACTTCTGTTTGATATGGAGCACTCTACTTTCGAGCTACAAGGCGGACTACGAGGACACCAAAGTTTCGATAAGCGACTATGTATCCGAAGCGGTGATGCAAAACTTTGGTGGAGAACCCGTTGGGAAGAGATTCGACAAGGTCGGTGCGAGTGGACACATGGGGACGACTTGAAGCGTGAGTTGAGAACTCAATTCCTACCGAGAAACACTTGAGTTCATCGCAAGGAGGAAGTTGAGACAACTCCACCAAACGACTTCCATTCGGGACTATGTGAAGCAATTTTCTGCACTAATGTTGGACATTCAAGATATATCGAAAAGGATAAGTGTTCGGCTTTCTTGATGGCCTGAAGCCATGGGCTCAACAGGAACTTCATCGACGGAATAATCACCGATTTGGTCGAGCAATTGCTTTCTTGCAGAAGGCTTACCGACTTTGCTTCTTCGAGAGGACCCGAGGAAGAAGAAGCGATCCACAGAAATCAACAACCAAGGCACCCTCCGGGAAGGAATCTAGGGGTGACCAAAGGAAGAAGAGTTTCCATAAGGGGCCAAACTCAAGCGGCGGGACCTCAAAACCTAGGACATGTTTCTTGTGCGGAGGACCACACACAGTGTATGGGATCCCCCGCAAAAAGCAGCACTCAATGCCTTGTCGGCTTCCATCAAGCCCCTAAGCGAGACAAGGTAAAGCGGTTGCCCTCGATTCGAGTAGCTCGAGTCCGGGCGAGCGGCAAAAGACGAGAAGTCGCAAGGACCCGAATAGGGGCGTCGCGTTTGTTGAATGCATTGCGGGTCAAGTGGGGAGAACACAAAAGCCGAAGCAACAAAAAGCAGAAGCGGTGAGTGATGACGTAAACATCGACTCAATGGCCAAACCACCCGAGCAATGGTGGACACGGTGCTACTCACAACTTCATCGCCGACCGAGCCAGAAAAGCGGCAGGTTAATCTTAGAGAAGAACCCAAGTCGGATGAAGGCGATTAACTTGAGGCTAAGCGAATCTACGGGCTAGCTAAGGGAGTCTCCATCAAGATCGGATCGTGGAGCGGGCGCACAAACATGATGGCGGTGCCCTTGGATGACTTTTAGTGATTCTTGGAATGGAGTTCATGCATGCCAAAGTTGGTGCCGATGCCGTTCCTAGACTCCATATGTCTAATGGGAGGTGACAACCCCTGTGTGGTCTCTGTCACTCGAAGAGAACCGGAGATCCCAGCAGCCTATCGGCGTTTGGCCCGAAGAAGGGTGTCGCAAAGGAGAGTTAACCTTTGTGGCTGCGATGAAGCTAGAAGCACTCGATGGGGAGGCCGTAAAGAACTCGTGCGGTGGCAAATGTCTGAAGGAGTTCGAAGATGTTATGCCACCCGAGTTGCGAAAATTCTGCCACCACGTGGCGTGGATCATCTTATCAGTGGAGCCAGGAGTGAAGCCCTCCAATGAGACCACCATACCGCATGCCCCTCCCGAGTTGGCGAGCTCGAAGCGATTAGATGAAGCGCTAAGCGGTGGTCTCATCCAGCGATTCAAGCACCATTCAGAGCTCGGTTCTCTTCGGAAGAAACAAGATGGGAGTCTCCGACTATGCGTCGATTATCGAGCCCTTAACAAGGTGGCAATTTGTGAAGAACAAGTATCCCATCCTCTCATTTGCGGACTTGTTCGACCAAGCTGAGGCAAAGCAAAGTATTTTCAAACTTCGACCTTCGGTGAGGTATTGGCAGTGCGTATTCTTGAAGGTGATGAAGCTAAGACTACTGTGTGACCAGGTATGGAGCGTTTGAGTTCCTGGTGATGCCTTCGGTTTAACCAACGCTCCACCACATTCTCGCACTCTTATGAACCGAGCTATTCAAGGAGTATCTGGACAAGTTTGTGGTTGTCTATTTGGGCGATATCGTCGTCTATAGCCGAACACTTGAGGAGCATATTGAACACCTCGAACAATCTTCAAAGTTCTCGGGAAGAATTCATTGTTCGTAAAAAGAGAGAAGTGCTACTTTGCTCGAAAAAGATCTTATTCTTGGGGCATCGTATCGGGCGACGGTTCCATTCGGATGGATAAAGCAAAGGTGCAAGAGTTTGTTGGGTGGCAAACTCAAAGAAGGTGCCGGCCGAGATCCTTCCTTGGGTTTGTGAACTACTATCGGACGCTCATCCTTGGGGTATTAAGCGCAACTCCACTAATCACTTGAGTTCTTGAGTCACAGAAAAGCGACCTTGGAGATGGTCCGACAAATGTGAAGCGGCATTCCAAGACCTAAAATGCTGATTACGGAAGAACCGATTGCTCAAATTGCCGGACTATGGGAAGCCCTTCGAAGTCCATACAGATGCTTCAGACTTCGTTATCTGGGAGTACTTATGCGAGAGGGCCATCGGTGGCCTATGAAAGCCGTAAGCTCAATGAGACCGAAGCGGCGGTATCTTGTGCGACGAAGGAGAGATAGCGGCGGTTATCCACGCTACGAGTGTGGCGACACTACCTTCTCGGATCGCGATTTTCTCCGAGGGCTCGGACAACATCGCTTTGAGTTACTTTCGGACTCAAAAGAAACTCTCCCAAAGCAGCACGATGGCAGGACTTCTGGCGAATTTGACATGGCAATGGAGTACAAGCCCGGAAGAGCAAATGTCAGGCGATGCCTTGAGTCGAAAAGTGGAGGCCGTGAATGCTATGCAACTAGAGGGTAGAGGCAAACAAGTCGATTCGTTCTCACAATCAACTTTCTTTCCCGAATCAAGGATGGATGTGCGGTGATCCCCAAGCAAGTAACCTTGATGCAATTGATCCAAGAAGGCAAGGCACGACGATTTTGGGTCCAGGAGGGACTCCTCTACACCAAAGGGAATAGAGTTTATGTCCCTCGGGTGGATAATCTGAGGCGTGAGCTTTTGAAGAGAGTGTCATGATTCCCTTTAGGCGGGACATCAGGGTATTCATCGAACATTGGCTCTCGGAGAGGGCCTTCTATTGGCCAAAATGGGGATGGATGTGGAGGAATATGTTCGGACGTGCCTAACTTGTCAACAAGACAAAGTGGAGCAACTAAAGCCGGTGGGACTTTTAGAGCCGTTACTGCATGCAGAAAAGGCCGTGGGAGAGCATTTCTCGGACTTCATATCTAGCTTGCCGACGAATAGGGGACTCGGATCGATACTTGTGGTAGTCGATCGATTTTGAAGTATGCAACCTTCATTGCCGCACCCTACACGGGACCTTAAACGCTTTATTAAACGACCTAAAAAAGCAGAGGAAGCGGCGAAGCTAATGATGAAGAATGTGGTGAAGTATTGGGGAGTCCCGCATAATATTATAAGTGATCGAGATGCTCGGTTTCGGGACGATTCGGACCGAGTTGTTCAAATTGTTGGGATCGAAGCTATACTTCTCCACAAGCCTCCACCCCAGACGGATGGCGGCAAACCGAAAGAATAAACTCGCTCCTAGAGCAATATCTTGACTACGTGAGTGCCAATCAACAGATTGGGTGAAGTTGTTGGACATAGCCCAATTCTCCTACAACTTGCAAATGAGCTCTGATCCAACAAGAGCCCCTTTGATATCATCACCTGGACAACAACCATCGACTCCTCACACTTTAGCTATGGATATACGAGGGAGTAGTCCGTCGCGTATCACTTGGCGAAAGAATGGCATCGAAATGCAGATATTGCGCAAGCAGCCTACTTGGGAGAAGGCGGCGAGAAAGATGAAGAAGTGGCGAGACTTCACCGACCCAGACAGAGAAAGCGAAATCATCAGCCCAGGAATACAAAGTCGGCGATTTGGTGTTGGTGAAGCTCAACCAAAGATCACTCAATTCTTTAGAAACAAAGTGCATAAAGGATTGGCGCAAGTAATATGATGGCCCTTCCCAATTGTCGATAGGGTGGGCAATGTTTCCTACAAGTTTATGCTGAAGGGCGTGGCTCAAGATGCATAATGTTTTCCATGCCAAAGAACGAAAGCCTACCACTCCGATCCGCAAGATGCTTCTCGAGGCGTTTGACTCGTCAACCTCCCACCGAGCTTCCTACGAAGCGAGTTGAAACCATTTTAGCAGATCGCAGGACAACGCTACCCAATGGAGTGAACAGTTGAATACTTGGTGAAGTGGCGTAAACTTCCCAAAACCGAAGCGGTTGGGAGCCGAAGACACCCTCCGAGCATGAAGAAGCAACTATCAAAGCCTACCAAAGAGCGTCAGCGAGGGCGTCGGCGGCTTAAGTGGGGAGAATGTCACGAACAGTGCCGTCGACACTCTTTCAGCA
The DNA here is from genome assembly GCA_024322285.1 of Musa beccarii. Taxonomy (NCBI): domain Eukaryota; kingdom Viridiplantae; phylum Streptophyta; class Magnoliopsida; order Zingiberales; family Musaceae; genus Musa; species Musa beccarii. Next base: position 681,728 of record JAIWVJ010000012.1, read on the forward strand.
AGAAGCTCAGCCAACGTTCGTCGCTTGCCCATGCTTGTACATATCTTTGGCACTGTTTGCCATGTTTTGTGTGTTTTTCCTTCAAAAAGCAAAGAATGCCAGCAGTGACGAAACGATCGCTTCATTGCATTCGCCGAAATCCAAAAACTCCGTTTTGTGTGCCGCTTGCGGCTGATTTCTGCGAGTCGCGCCATGAAATTTTTTGTCACCATCTAAAGAAGAAGAAGACTCGAACCACCCGGTGGCACATGGTGGATGGGGCTTCGATATAGTGTCGGGCGTTGAACACTTTCACAAGTTTGCGTCGCCAACTTTGACGGAAACTTGCCTCGCGCCCAGCACTTGGGGAGTAGTTGTTTGCGGACTTGCAGTTGCTCATTCACCCCTCTAAAGTCCTTGTTTTCCTCCTCTCTTTCTCTGCTTTCTTGCACTCCAAGTGCTCGCTCAATTGCTTGTAAAGCTTCCTCTTCGCGAGACGTCGGGACTTGTCCGTCGCTCGCTCCAACAACTAATCAACTTCTCTTTTTACAGGTCCTACGGGACTGACGAGGTTGCAGCTCGGTGACCCTTTTGGACGCGTATGTCGCAAGGGCGCCTCAAGACTTAGGCAATCCAAGCTAAGTCCGACCGAAGTGGGCGCAAAGGCGATTCTTGACTTAGGCAACTTCAGCTAAGTCGGTGGCTTGCCGCAAGGGTGCCTCACCACTTAGGCAATTCTTGCTAAGTGCGTGACAATATGTCATACTCTATTTTCCTCATATATGCTCGCCCTCACATATGCTCTATTTTCCTCTTTCTTCAAAGTCTTCCCTTATTCCCAAAATTCTGTGCAGAAGATCTGCTGCAAATTAAAGTTGAAATCAGATTGACCAGGCCTTATTGATGGAAACTGATATAATATCCTTCAGAATAAGGAACATTCATGATTGATCAACTATTCTCAGCATAGCAGTGGACAACACTTGATTATCTAATTTCAAGCTAGCAAGCAACATAGGAGATCATCAAATACAATGAAACAAGGAGAACCTAGCTAATCTACAAACAAGGATGAAGCAGAACAAAAAAAAGTGAAGGATTTAGCCTTGCCAAGAGGCATGAGAATGGCAAATATGGACTGCCCTCTTTGGTTTATTTTTCACCTGGATCATTAACTTCTAGATTTCCCCAAAAGAGAAATGCTCATGGCAAATATGGACTGCCCTCTTTGGTTTATTTTTCACCTGGATCATTAACTTCTAGATTTCCCCAAAAGAGAAATGCACCGCAATCTACAGCTTTTGAACCCAATTGACAGTGAGATAGTATATTGTGTGTAAAACATGGCAACCTTAACGAGAAAAGCAATGACCTGTAGTGGAAACTACAGGGTTTAAAACTCTAGGCCCCATTCTTCATTATCTTCTACTTCACTGCTTTTACTACAACCAACCATCCAATAACTACACGATCATTACAGAAAATCACAACCTGTTCCAAACAGAAACTGACTGATATACCATAATCCTCAGAGAATTGAAGACATGCTTCGGCACAAGAAAGAAAACAAGAAACAGAAGGAGATTTCTCACAGATGTTAGATCAGTAGAATCAAAGAATTTAAACATTAACATCAACATTTAGTCAACAAAGGATCTCCCAGAATGTGCAGAGTGGCAAGTGGAGACAGAAAAATAAACAAGGAGGAAAAGCTATTAATTGGAGACACACCTGAATATGTAAAAGCTGAGTTTAATGTTTGTGGATAATGAGCATCTTCTATTAATTTTGCCAATATAAGATAGATAGCACGCATTTGTTCTTCAAAAGATCCTGTCAAGGTAACCAGCCTATCATTTAGGCCAGCATTAGTATCCTGAGGTGATATTTTAATTCCAGCCCGTGAGTCTTCTATAAAAGACCTGCAAAATTTCGTGGCATGCATCAACTATTTTTAATCAGAAAATCAGAGCAGCACAAAAAGTGGGGGATGAGCAATAACTAATGAAATGATACATAATATAATTCAGATCAATCTGCCTGAAAAAATGAAAAGAAAAAGAAGCCAAACCTATTCCTTTGGAACAGTGATTTCAAAAGGCACTCGGGCGAGGCAAGGTGAGGCCTGAGCACCTCGTTTAATGTCCAAGCGGCGTGCTTCAAAGAGGCGAGCGCCGAGCCTAGGTGTCGGGTTCTTCGAGCGAGCGCCCGATTTAAGCCAGGCAACCGAACCAACTTTTTAGGTCTAGTTCGAGCACATTTGCGTTAGTTGGATCGAACCAACTAACACACCAATATCAGCCTCCCCCTCGCGACTTCCCCCAACCCTAATCCTACTGGCGATTCCGCCACCGAGCATTTCTCGCTCCGCCATGTCGCTACCTCTCTCATTGACATTTGCTCTCCTCGGCTTGATGTCGCTGCTCGCTACCCTTCGTGTCATTTGTCTCTCTCTGCATTTGCCATTCCATTTCTCTCTCTCTGTTGCCGCTGCCGTTGCTCTCTGCTACCACACGTTGCCGCTGCTCTCAGACAACAACCTCCTGTCCACGACTTAGCTTCTCACCTCGGTCTCCTTCTCACACTCTACTCTTCTCTACTGCTGTTAACAGTAGAGAATATTTTAAAATATTAATATATATATATATTAATATTTTAAAATATTAAAATATTTTTATTTTAATATTTTAGAACATCTCGCTTTGCTCGAGCAAGCACTAGCCTCATGCGTTTTGGGACCTTGATGCTTTTGGTGCCTAGCGCTTTTTAAATCACTGCTTTAGAATAGCTTTATCACCCCTGGCTTTCTCAATTTAAAAGTTATAGATAATATCATGCTGATGACAAAATAAAGCTGCAAACACTACTAGAAAAATAAGACTAATTTTTAGTCTACTTCAAGTTTCATAATGTACAACTTCACTTAATTATCACAAAACATGCTTGAATGAAACTATACTTTATAGTTGATCCTCCTTTTCCAATTATGGCACCGCATGAACTATTAGGAATAATGAGCCTGACTTTTGGTCTACCTTCGACATCATTACTTTCTTCCACCTGTACGATTAAAAAAAAAATCTTCAGCCAGAGTTCAGTTTTAAAATAAATTATAAATAACATAAAATTCACACCTCATTTAACAACTTTTCCAGGATCAGATCCATTGCCTTCATAACATCATGAAAAGTCCCAGAAATCAATACTATTCTATCCGATGTTCCTGGAAAGACTTCATGATTACGTGAAAGCTGAATACGTGCTCCAGATTGTGACTGGAATTCAGAAATTGTTGATCCACCCTTCCCAATGATACACCCAGCAGCCGAGTTTGATATAAGAAACCTTATGTGTGTCTGTTTCTCAATTTCATCTGAGACGAATTTTAAGTACTCACTAGATCAGGTTAATGGATCTGAAAAAAAAATCAAAAGAAAAAATTTCCATGTACTACAATTGCAAAGGGCAGAAAAATGCCAACATTTATGCAGCATAGTCAAAGCTTGAAACAAATTCATACAAAAAATCACAGCAATACAAAAAAGCTTAAGAAGGGCTTGCAGACTATTTTCTCAGACTCTAATAACATGTGATATATTCTATAGAGCAGATAATTTGCATATTTCATATGGTCAGTCAAGTCATGTTTGGAATAGTAAGATATAATCAACTGAAGATATTTAAATAATAAACAGATGATATTTACTTGTCTTAGATGCCATGCAAAATGTGGTAAAGTTTCCTTGTCATGAATTTTGCACATAAATAGCTGTGAACATGAACATCCATACAGTTTCCATCATTCTAATATGAAAGCATAAAAAATGGTGAATATTTATTACCTAGACCCAGTTGTTCTATATTTATTGACTTTGTCTATATTCACATAGCTACATTCACCCTTAATTTTTACCTGAAGGCTGAAGCACAAGAAAAATATGGAGATCATACTTTACTTAATTCACTAGAAATTTGTAATCTAAAAGGCTTATTAATTTCTTTAAAGAAAATTTTTAATCTAAAAGGTTTATTAATTTCTCTATAAAAAAAACATTAGTTGAACACTCTAATATCACAAAAAGTGACTTTCAGTTTTATGATATGCCATCATGATGTTCATGCTGAAACAATACACTGCTAACCAGCATGGATCGGTATGGGTTATATAATACCATGGGCCCTATGTAAACCTCTATGCTACTGGGAAAAATTCATACTGATATCATGCAATCCATTTGGTGTCTTATTTGTAAGGACAGCATGACAAGCATGTTGAATATTTGATACGTCCTCTTTGGTGGCATCAGTTATCGTCATGTTGATAAAAAGTAGTATTAAATTAACAGTACCAAGTAGATGAACAACTAACTCTTTGGCATGGGGCAATTTAGGAGGAGAAGCACAAAAATAAGATGCATGCATTTTATCTGTCCTTCAATAAACCCACAAAACGAAAGATAAGGCATGATTAACCCTTACATGAGAATCAGCTAACAAGGAGTAACAAAATAATTTATGACTAAGCCAGTAACTTTATCCTAGTTGTTCCGAATAGACACTGATGACTGAACAGTCAAATAGTTGTTAAATAAGCCACTCAAACAATCAAGGAAAATGAGCAAATTAATCTCTGGACTGCTGTTGGCATTGTCAAGTAATTATATGACTCCCAGCTAAGTCACAAAAAGAATGTTACTCAAACAAGCTAGTATGTTAATCCACTAGCATTGTTTTGCCGCTAAAATCAAGTCACCAAAACTGAAACCCTAATTTCTTTCTTTTCCAATCTGCTCCCTTCGATCTTGCGCATCGTTCAACTCAGAACCTTGTCACGACAGATTTCACAAACGGATTAAAGCAAAAATTTCAGAGTTCTGTTCGGGTCCCTTAAAGGATTACAAAAAAATAAAGATAAAACAACTAGGATTCTTTCAACAAAGTTAAATCAAGCACCACTATCCATAGGACCTAAACAGCAACAAACACGAATCACTTGCTTTTCCCCATCAGCTTCCAAGTGCAACGATCCATACCTCAATTACACCACAAAAGCTTCCAATGACCTCTAAATCCACATTCATATAGACCTATACACAACCATCAGACGGTCCTCCCTATTGTTCTATGAGATCAAAAGAAGCAATTCGAAAATCAAAGGAAAAAAAAAGAGGTGATCAAATGTTACCCAGATTTGGGGATCTGAGGCGCTCGGATCGGCGGGGGGCGTTGTCTGGAAAGGAATCACCGTGCAGCTCGGGGGACTCCATGGCGAAAGATTGAGGACAGCAGCGAGGAGAGGGGGGCGGGAGATGGGAAGGGGAAGGAGATGAGGAAGGAACCTGGCTTTTCTTGTCCTCTCTCTCTCTCTCTCTCTCTCTCTCTCTCTCTCTCTCTCTCTCTCTCTCAAGCCGGTCGCGACTGAGAAGGGACGGCTTCACGATCTCGCCCTCGCCCGCCTCACTTTCGCCGCAGCGACTCCTTTTCCCTTTTTATTTCTTTTTAATTTCGGCCCTCTACCCATTTATAGCAGTCAGGAGCATTAACGGATTAAAGCCGCACAAGATCCGAATCCGAATCCGTTTCCCTGACACATCTCTCGAAGACTAATCACATGCTTTCCCGTAATCTCCTATCAAATTTAAATTCCGCAGGATTCCAAATCGTGGGATAAATTTTGAGTCCCCCGGCCACTTACGAAGGCAGATGTTGCGTATTGAACGCATAGGCACGATTCCATCTTAGCATATTCCGATTACTTAATTTTGAATTCAGATAAAGATAAATAGCCCTCATCCATTCCAACTGACTCGATCGAGATCTGGAACCATGCCAGTTCGGTCGTTCGTTGATTCTAAACCAAATTAAAATCGGACCTCGATAATTTTACGATAATTTTTATCTTTTTAGAATCAGAACCGATTTCCTGAATCGAAGTCGACGATCTCCATTCGAACCGATAGTCTGTAATAAATAAATGTATATATTATTTAATTTCTTATTTTTAACATTATTTTTAATTTAAAAAAATGATGGTTCCATAACACACGTTTATGCCATTCGATTTTAATTTATGAATCGGAATGGAGAACCGAAAGCGTCCATTCCGAAATCGGGATCAAGTCAAGTCCATTCGAGAAGGTAAAATTCTTTTCTTATAAATAATCAACGAGGTAAACGACCTAAAAAAAAGCATTATGGCTTCAAGAAAACAACACACGCCAATGGGATCCTCAACTAAAATTTCTAAATAGTCACTGCAAGTTGCTGAATGCCTTCGTATACATTACAAATTAGGAGACTGCCTCAATAATTTCCGATGAGCAGCAAGCCAACTGCTGTGACGACGAGGGTTGCCAGAAACCCAAAGCGCAAGTGCGCAAAGAAGGAGAGACTGTAGCCAACAGACTGAACTCGCTGCGCCTGCTCACAGACTATCAAGTTGGCAGCAGATCCCAAGAGCGACAGGTTTCCGGCCACCGTACTCACCCACGCCAGTATCAACCATGCCTTCGTTTCTTGTGCTGCAGAAATCCTCGCCGCCGAAGCTGCCACCCGAGCTCCAAGCAGAAGAACTGAAACAACCACCCGAGCATGTCAAATCTATGCCGAAGAGAACTGTGATGTCGACTGTAAAGGGGATATAAACAAACAATTCGAGTAAAAATCGCTCTTTTATAAGACTTAATTTGCCGCCGTCTATCATCTTGGGTTGATGACGTGCGTTAAAGACTTCCCCTGTTTCCCGGTCACCGACCCAGACACCCGTTTTCGGAGATACAGTATGCGCGCGTGTTCAAGAAATCATCAGAGTACTCATATTTGGCCCTCACATAATCATTAAGCGACTATACATGGTTCTTCTGGACCACTTCTTACGATGCAAAGAAACCCCAAATCGACGAGTGTTTCATATAAAAGCATCCCCAGATTCACAAATGTTGGATTTTTTCGGTTCTTGGCATGCCCTGTTCATGCTTGGATATGCCGCGGTTTACTAATTATGCTAGAAGGATCATCACCACAGGACAGATGCATCGGTAACTTCTTACCTTCAACTGGCTTGGTCTTAAATCTTCAATATCAATAGGTTTTGGATTGGATTGCACGAAAGAAAGGGAATATATGATTCTCAAGTCATACCCGATCGGAAACGCGTGATGCATTTAGCCAGCGTTATAATTGTTATGGGTATTAAATGCGACATGACGCCACGCTCCTATGGACCCTGTCCTTATGAAGTCACGCTCCTCCTGCGCTCAACTACCCCCACGAATGACCACCCGACGTGATATCTCCTTTGCTCTGTCTTAAGACCATGCTGAGTCAACCACGACATCGGCCTGCGGGACCAGATCCGTATACCGCCCCTCAGACGCAACCAGAAGCACGCCATGGCTTGACATATTTAACCGACCACAGAGTAAGAAAAGGGAGGTAAGTCTTTCAGGACTAAGGATTCATTCCGATTAGCAAATTGGAGGCTGCGCACCGACATCTGGCCGATAGTTTAGTCGCAGTGGATCTGGACACTAGTAAGAAAGTGGGCGGTGGTGAGCGCGGAACCTCGAGTGGGGATCGACTTGAAGCGTCGGAGGGTCGGGTGAGCATCCTCCGACCCGCCTTTGTGCGAGTACTCCCCCGCCTGGCGACCGGCTCAACGATCGACCGGGATCCAACGGGAGCAGGAGCCCTCGACGAGCCTCGAACCTTACCGAGACGACCCCAGATTCTCTTCTTCCCTAACACACAGCCCGGGATCACGGTAAAAAGTTGTTTGCACTAACAATAATCAGGAAAGAGCACAAAAGGAAAGACGAACCAGTTGGAACGTTGGAGGCAACGTTGGAGAGAAGAAGAACAACAACAGAGAGCACTGCAATGCCACTGGCTCTATCGATCCGAGAATGAGGTTCCATGAGATCCCACAAGGCACTCGGTATTCCAGTTTTGTTGAAGCCCTCCACGGTGATGAACATCCCACAGAAGAATATCAACAGTGAATAGGAAACCTGGGCAAGATGATTCGACGTATAAAACAGTGTGATGTTTCTGGCATTTCTTTCAGATGATACAAGGAAGAGTAAGATATGACTACCTTCTCGAGACAAGGCTGGGCATCCTTGAAGTCGAGGATGATAAGAGCAAGAGCCGCAGTGAGTGCAGACCATGACATGTTTAGTCCCATGAGAAGAGCAACGAGCATCCCAACAGTGACGAGATAGACGCATGCTTTCCATATCTGCATCTTCCACCTCGCCTTCCCCTTTACCGAGTGGCCACCGCTTGCGCGTCTCTTTACTGCTGGACCGTCCTCCTCCTCCGTCGGAGGAACTCCGAGACGGTCACCTGCCTCCACTTCTAAAGAAGAAGAAGCGTTCGATGCCGTCGTCGACTCAGCTCGCACCTCGTCTACAGTTGAACCTGTTCTGTTCCTTAAGGTCTCCGTGTGGCCGATGCCACCGTTCATCGACGGGCTTCGGAGGTTAGGATCGACCGCGCTCCATTCTTCGGAATTAACGGAAGTGACGTGCGACAGCGTCGCAGGCGAGAAGCGGTGAGAGGTGACCTCCTCCCCCGCGATCACGTCTTCGGCATCCACATTTGCCTCCACGTCCTTAGCGACGGACAACTGCTTCCAGTAATAGGCTAGAAGAATGCCGGCGTTGACAAGCACGCCGACGAGCATGGCCGGAAAGAGTCCCAGTAAGAATTTGCCGAAGGAGATCTTGCTCTGGGCAGCTATGACCAGGTTCTGAGGGTTGCCGATCGGAGTGGCGGCCGAGCCGATGTTTGAGCTCGAAGCGAGCGCGAGGAGGAAAGGCTGCGGGGGCAGGTTGTTCTGCCGGGCGATCTTGAGCACGAACCCGGTGAGAACGACGCAGCAGGTGTCGTTGGTGAAGAGCGCGCTGGAGATGGCCGAGACGAGGCAGATGCGGCACAGCAAGTCCTTCCGGCCTTTGCTCCTCCATGCCAGCATCGTGCCCAGGTGCACGAACAAGCCGGCTCCTTCCAGGTAGGCGCTGACGACCATGGTGCCGAAGAGGAGGCCGAGGATGGGCAGGTCGATGGCGGCGTACGCTTCGTCCGGGGAAATGACTCCGAAGATGACCATGAGCATTGCAGAGAGGAGCGAGCCAGCGGTCCTCCCGATGGGTAGGAAGGGAACCGCAGGGAAGACGGCCAACACCCAGAAGATGCCAAAGGCGACGGAGCCAAGCACGACCGTCGAGGTCGGTGCCAACACCATATCTGGGGATCGGATCCAACACGAGAGGTACAGGAGACCTCACCACTGCTCAACAACGAGGTTCGGCAACGCACATCACAACGACACCATGGCACTCCAAGCCCATCGCAAGGGAACGGAAAAGCCGTGCGCCGGGGAGGACGATGCCGGAGGGGGAGGGTGGGAGGGGGCCAAGACACCTGGCCGTGGAGGCTGCGGGCATCGACATCTGGCCGATAGTTTAGTCGCAGTTCTGGAGGGTGTCCGAGCTCCACGTCCTTCCCTCGTGGTTAGGCTTGTCCATAGCGGATTAGTCTTGCTCGGGGGATCACACTTTGTGGACGACACGGCTTCCTTGTGAGTATCAAACATCGACGGTGGCCGACGCGATTGATTCACCGGCTCGAGGTGTCCAACTTGTTTCCGTGATCTCCGGGGGATCACACTTTGTGGATGACACGGCTTCCCGGTGAGCAACAAACATTGACGGTGGCCGACGCGATTGATTCGCCAGCTCGAGGTGTCCAACTTGTTTCCGTCATCTCCATCTGAGATCCAGATGGGTGCGCAAGCTTACATCAGACTCTTGTCTCGGAGGTTGTGCACTGAAACGGGTGCCCAAGCTCGCATCACCGTCTTCTCGCGTCGTTGTCCGGGGGCTTTCAAGTCGTCCCCGTGTTCTGACCTTCATTCTTTTGTATACTTACGCTCGTGATTGCAGCGGCGTCGACCGAGCACGTTTTATCAGCTTGCCTGCGGTGGATCAACGGGCAATCATAATCTGCCATTACATGCGGTCTATCGACTTCGGTCTTCTCATTATTAGAAAACGACAATAGTGGAAAAGACTTGTGTGCATCCAACCAAATCGATTAATAATAATATCGGAACCTCCTGATAAATCCGTCCAAATCGCCGAACTAATAGAACGTCCAAACGCCGCACAAGATTTAGTTTGAGACGAGCATCGAACAAGAAAAATAATTGGGACCAATTTTTTTTAATAAAATACTAATTAAAAAGATAGTCTTCGATCGAGAAATAAGAGAATAGACATCACATTCATTGGGCCAAGGAGACCACGAATCATCCTCCAAAGAGGTAAAACGGCGTCAGCTCATTAAAATAGAAAATTTTCTTAAATGATAATTGGCGCCAGAAAAATAATGGTCGGATTTTATGCACGAGAACAGGCATTGGGCTCTTTTACGAGCAATCGTGAACTTGAGATGCTCCGATCTACAATCATGCGAATTTTTAGTGACACTATTCGCAGATCGACGAAGGCAGTCTCTCAAAAGACCGCAGTTCGATTTATGGCCCGGGCCCGAGCCTGTTTTGACTTTTGAATCGAAGTCCAACCTTATGTATTCTCTTTTAATAAATGGCGAATGGTGGGGATGAGATACAATTCCAAGAAACTGTCATCGACAGTCAAAATTTTAATCGGTCATATTATGTGACATAACAAGATTTATCGAATGAGATTTTGAACTATTAACACGATGAGCGAGCGTGTCTCGGGGGTCACATATGGTGAAGAAACGAAGGCCGGGAAATGGCAATGATCCGTTTGAGACGGTGCTTAACATGCACATACTTTTTCTTAATCGACGAAGAAAACAGAAGAAACCATAGCGTTGGGTTTAGGCCTAATTAATGATAGAAAACACGCCAAGAGCCACTATAAGAAACACATCGCTGCCATTAAGACAGCGAAGGAGGCCAACAATTTTGCCGGCTGATAAGTAGCCGACTGCGCGTACAGCAACACACGCAATTAACAAAGCTTATTTATTATGGGATCGAACAGGGTTGCCACCAGAAACATCCAGCAGCTACAGGCGGACCATTACGCTACCAAACATACGCGACTCCGCAGACGACCAAACCGAGGACCATAACCTGTAGAACACAAGCCTCGCGGAAGGCTTGTAAGCTTCTGTCAAGCCTTCGCCACGAGGAATTCTTCATCCTTCTCCAGCCTCTCCATTGCCTCCGCTTGCAGCGTCAGCTCCACATCGATGCTCTTCCCTCCCTCTCTTCCCGGGTACAAGTACACCATTCCGTCGAACTTGTTGTTGGAGCCGCTCCTCACCCGCTCCGGCTTCCCGAACCCGAAGTCGACGTCGTACACCTTGAACCTCGGTGAGCTCCCCACGGCTACGCAGTTCATCCCGGCATCGCTGTAGTAGAACAGCTTCGGCGCCGCCTCGTACTCCTCCAGCCGCTTCTCGATCGCGTCCGCGTTGTGGGCCCCGATCACCTGCTGAAGCATCCCGGCACCGAACTCGGGTGGGCTCGCCAGCAGCAGCCCCGCGGCGGTGCCGGTGAATATGGCCTGGATGAGGTTGCCGAAGAAGGCATCGGGCATGGGAGGGTCGACGCGGGAGCGGCAGTCGGCGAAGACGACGAAGACGGTGATGTCCTCGGGCTTGAGCGCGCGCGCGCGGCACACGGCGCGCCACATGTGGGCGCCGAGGGACTGGAAAGTGGAGAGGGGCTTGGAGCCCGGAGGAAGGCCGGCGTTGGCGCAGGACTTGATGAGGTCGACGGTGGACTCCGAGAAGGAGAAGACGCGGGCGACGAGGGGCTTGGCGGGGCCGTTGGGGTCGGCGAGCTCGTGGTCGAGGGCGGAGGCCGGAAGGGAGAGCGGCACGCGGACGGAGCGGGCGACGGTGCGGTCGTGGGTGGGGAGGAGGGAGACGGCGGGGGAGCCGCGGGTGAGGTCGGCCCACGAGGACATGAAGTGCCAGGTGGAGTGGCCGTCAAGGATGGCGTGGTTGAACGCGGCGCCGATGGCGAGGCCGTCCTTCAACTTGGTGAACTGCACAGCCAGGAGCGGGCGGTGGAGTCCCTCGAGGTTCATGACGCCGGTGTACGGCACCAGCTCCTGCAGCAGCGCCGGATTCTCGCCTTCCGCCAGCTCCACCGCCGACACCCCCTCCGCCGCGGCTTCGATGACCTCGGCGCCGACCAGCCCCTCGCCCTCACACTCCACGTACACCACCTTATCCTCGTCCTGCTTCAACCTCCCCGCCAACGGGTAGAAGAACTCCAGAGCCGCCGCCAAGCCATGCTTGAGTCTCTCAACGGCCTCCCCGAACTCGTCGCCGCACTTGTACAGCAACAGCTTCTGGTTGTAGTAGAAGGTCAAGTAGGGCAGGTCGAAGGTGATCAAGGGGCACGTCGGCTTCCCCGGCGCTTTCCTCGGGAGGACCATGGCCTCGTTGGTGACCTTCACGGCCTCCGCCTTCGACTCCGCGTGGCCATTCTCGACGGTCATGGTGGAGGAAGGATGATGGCAAGGGATGGATCGGGGTGGTGGAGGAGGAGGGAGATAAATAAGGGGGAGGGGAATTTATGAGGGCAGGGGGCATTGAAGAGGCTCTCAGAGGTGGTAGCTCGGGGGGTTTAATGCCGATGCAGCAGTCCGGCCTCAACTGTTTCCTCTGCACCGCCACTGGGATGAAGAACTTGGCGATGGCTCTTCACCTAAAACCGAGGTGGCATTTAATCGCTTCACATTTGCAGTTTAGATCATTAGGACAGCGTGTAGCATCGGATCACACGCTGTGGAGACGATCGTGGTTCGCTATAGAGACTTTGTCTCCCACCAAATGAACATAACTCTCGTCGGAGAGCAGATGTCCTACAGCTCTGCTCACTCTCTCTCTCAGCGCTCCGTTGATAAAACCAAAAGCGTGTTGATTTCTTGAAGATATATTTTCTCTTGACTGATCGTTGAGTCGAAGCAAGAACTCAAGATGCAAAAGCAGAAGCGGCATCATGACAGAGTGCAGGGCCGGGGCCATAAATTTTGGCCGTGGCTCCTTCAATTCAGGACCTCATCGGGAGTATGCGGTCGCACCGCTGATACAGACCCATAAATCATATATAGCTGTGACCACGAACTGCACGGCGAGCTGCTTAATCTGAATAAAATCCCCATTAAATGGATCGTCATAAATGAGCGGTAAAATCTTGTTGATGTTGTGAGATTACGTGAACCGCTGTAATTGCCCAGCAAAGCGTCGTGACGTCCATCCATCGGACGGCGACATCTTATTTGCATCAGTCGCTGTGCCACTTGTTCTTCCACCGGTTCCCGAGAGAAGAGGAGGAGGGGAGGGGATTCAAATTACCGGGTATGTTCTTCGAGTTCTGTCTTCAACTGGTGCACGTGGAGAGTACCAGAATCATTTATCGTATCCACAAGACCACCATAAAGTATTACGTTGCTCGATCGAGGATGGGGAGAAACGCCCCACAGGAATGAAGTCGACGGGGCATGTCACTCGGAATCTGCCCAGCACGTCAGCGAGATGGCGGTGTCTCAGGTTTCAAAGGTACCGCCTGTGCACCAACATCTGCAGCTACGAGAATGTAACCGCACATTGCAATTCATAAATCTTCTCGGTGTGACACTGCACAAAGTATCTGTCTTTTCTCACTTGTATAGGTGGATGATTCCTCTTCAACCCTCTTTTTTTTTTTTTTTTTTTTGGAGTTCTGAGATCATCACGGGCCATTTATTTAGACCGAAGCATTCTGAGTCACCCATTTAGCTAACGGACCCACTTACACTCCAGTGAGAGAAGATGACCTATAATTTATGGAGAGGGGCCAGGTTAAAATATGTATACCTCAGATAGAACTGCAAGGGCAAGTCCTGCTGTCCCGGCGGCCTATTGATGAGCCAGCCTCCCCACAATTGAATTACTAGCTACCTCTTGGCAGTTGGATTACTAGCTCGACTTGTGATTCGTGTGGCTACCTCTCGTGACTTGGTTTTATGGATCGAGGTCGCGGTGCCGCCGGGTCATGTTCTTGAGGTCGTTCTAGAGGCCTCATCAACACCTACCACTCTCTAAAGATCGTAGACATGGAACTATGAATGTACTAAAATACATTTGACCAAGCTAAACCTAGTTACAGGGTCGTCCACAATACCAGTCATGAACAAGCACAAAGAACCTACTTGGCCATTTCAGACACATTATATATTTGATATTTCTAAACCATTGCTCGGATGGTCGAGCCGCCACCACACCACTCTATCGGGTCACCGAGTCGGGTTCAAAAGCAAGCGCCATACAGCTTTGTACAAACACTTTACCACCACCACCTACAAAAAGGCAATCTTGATTTTTCAGGTGCAGCATATAGATGCATCGATCTTATTATCATCCAAAATATATAGTACGAAAAGTCTACACCACACAGGAGAAAACAGCAAGTCCCAGCATCAATATTTCAAAGATATCATACGCATATTACGAACATGATGACAGGAAAGAAGCATCAAGCGTCACAACTCATGCCGCCAAGCTTTTGGAAGCGATCTCATACACATTGTCTGATAGTCCATTTGCTGATATTATCATCTCCAGTTGTGCCTAAAAACAGAAAAGAGAAATATATGAATTAGATCCTAATTGTCAAAAGCTTGCAGTATGGACAGAGGTATGCAGCAAACACAACCTTATGACTTTTAGCAAAGCAGAAACTTGGGTAGCAAATCTCAATTGCAAACACCTAAAGTTCTCATTAGAAGATGTATTACAGCTTCAAATAATGGATCATATTTACCAACCACAAGTTAAGAGATGATGAATGCAAAATGTTTAGTCAAGTTCATCTACAAAATGACATTTAGCATGGTTGCCCATGCAAAAGTTATTAGCATAGTTGGCATGGCTGACTGATAGCCAGAAATATATGTAAATCCAAATATGAAAAATATAAATTTATGTCTGTTGAGACATCCGAGTGGCTTAGTACATTGCTGCACAAAGTGACAGGTCCTAGTTCAGGTCCACGTGTGAGCATCATATACGCCATTTGATGTAATGAAAATTTCTTTCAACTTTTTTAAAAATATATAAATTTATCAATCAATTTCACTTCAGCTGACATCAATTGAGAAACCTAACATAACCCGATCAGCCATGGTAAATAGCATTGCTCTGATCTAACATATATGCTTTACACCAGGGTTTGCCAAACCGGGTATGAGACCCAACTCGAAGATTCATCAGGCCGGCACGAATGGTATGCCTTACCAGTTCGCACCAGTGTACCGACCGACTGTCAATACGGTACGTACGAAACCATACCAACGCACTGACACACGGTTCAATGGAGCATACCAACAAACCAACATGTATCACCCGTACCAATCCTTTGTCAAATCGATACGTATCACCTGTACTTGGCGGTACACTATGATACAAGGAACCTTATTGGTACATACTTATATGTACCAATGTACCGACACGATATATAAGTATCGGTGTTTCGAGGAAGAAAAAAGGAAGAGGAAGAAATAGGGAAGAAGATGAAGCGGCAGAGGAAGAGGAGAAAGATTCACCTAAGACTTAAACGGTGCGCTGTGAGGTGTAGTGAGGTCGCGATGGCATCCCAGTCCGGTAGCCGCCTACATGAGAAGTGTCAATCGTAGCATCGAAGCCGACGCTCGCATGAGAAGTGGGAATTAACGTTTCCCACTTCTCTTAAGCGGCGAATCGAACCATGTGAGTCCATGTACCGATCAATGCTCGGACCGATACATGTCGCTCGTTTCGTACCGATCTGGGCAAAACAACGATCTTTGCTTTCCACTGCTTCAAACCAATTTGGTGTCTATTTTTCCACTTTTTTTCAATTTACTTGGTGTAAATACAAGTTGTCAAAATTATATAGATCTCTGGCATGTTCAGCCACATTGCCCATGAGACCTAACAAAACTGAACCAGCCAAGGGGAATAGTATCTCTCATTCAATGACCAACAGATGACACATACAGCAAAATCTATTTCCACTATTTGGACCAAATTAATGTTGCTTGTTTTTCTCCTTTTCCGAGTTAATTACAAACTTCTTTTTCCACTATGTCCAAATCCTTTTTGCATTCATAATTGTGCACCACTTGCACAACCAACAACATCTCAACCACTTCGCCAACTCTCTTATTCACTGACCTCAACATCCTATTTACCCACGCTCCATTTATTGTCGAAAAAGTAGAGTATAAAGAAAATAGACATGAGAAAATTTGATTGACAACAATTGATCCAAACCTTGCAAATCTGACCTAGCCTAATCCAGAAAGACCTGTTCAATCCAACATGATCATTCCATTGGTTTATTCATGGACAGTAAGGTATGATCAGTTGGTACATACAGGTTAGAGGGAAAAAATTTCCCAGTGTTGAACCTAACCCAATCCAACCAGATCCAGCATACCCCCTTTTTCTCTCACAATACAAACATAAAGAATTGCCCAACCCACTAACCCCACCAACCCAACCAATTAAGTTGTCCGAGTCAAGGAACCTTGTTAAATAGGCAATTTAGGATGGTTTGGATCAGCTTTAGGTTCAATGCTGGAACATAGCCAAGGCAAATTTCCAATGTTGCTACTCTAGACAGGATTGACCTAAAGATACCATAACTCATCCAGCAAACTCAGTTGATGAAGAAAAGATCCACACCTTCACTGCCTAAATGATAAAGATAAAGATGACCTGAACAAGTGAATTAAACCATTACTTGAACAGTTTATTGCCATCAGCACTGACTGTTCCTTGTCATTATCATTCACTTGTAACTAGGTCAAGCAAATCGCAGCTCATTTCTACATTTGATTATGGTTTAGACTTTAGACACTATACATCATATAAACCCGTATAAGAATCATAAATATTACTCGCAATTCTGTCATAAATTATTGGCATCATAAGCACATGCAGAACACAGGCTATGACAAACCAATTGAGTACAAACACAACAGTAGGGACCCCTCCTTTTAGTTCCTAGTCTTTAAATGTGAAAACTTTGTATCACATCAGAAATTAAATAGTGAAAATTAATTATATTTTCTTGAAACAAAAAAGGCAAAAAAGTTAATCACCTTAGCAAGAGCTTGCCGGTGCTCATCATAGCGCCTCCACCTAGAGAAGGCTGACACCATGCGAGATGCCACCTAAAATTAAATGAAGAAAGAAACAACCGATTAAAGAAAAAAGCAAGAAGTCAGGAATATCAATGACATAGATGTCGTTACAGCAGCAGAAGCAATAGCTAGACTTTTCCTACTACTATTAATCACCTGAGGGTTAATCTTGTCCAACTGTAACACTAGTTCTCCCAAAAATTTGTAGCCTGACCCATCTTTTGCATGGAAATTCACAGGTGAGCCACAAAATCCTCCAATTAGTGAGTATACCTGGAACACAACAAATGAATGTTCAGATTGTCTGTAGTACATCTCAAAATATGCTCCAAACCTACAGAACTATCTGCTTGGCATTCATTAACCTTGTTAGGATTTCGTAAGTCAAATGCAGGGTGGCTCAACAACTTCTGAACATTTGTGACATTCCCTGGAATGTCAGACATGGCTTGAAGTGCAAACCATTTATTCACAACCTACAAGAAGTTATAACAATTCATACTGCAGTATCAATTTTAGCCTATTATCCACAACCAAAGTCATGAAACAAACAGGAATCATTGAGAAAAGAACACGGTTGCCAACAATGACTCTACCAATAAGATTCTTACCAAAAAGTCATGCTGCCACTTCGTATAGAAGTCAGAGAGAACACCATCACGAACTTGACCTGCATTTTGGGCTATGGCAGCTAAAGCAGCAAATTGGTCAGTCATATTAGTGGCAGACTTGTATTCATGCAACACAAGATCTGTGAGCTCTGGATCATCCAATGATGCAAGATAAGCTGCATCAATTGCAAAACAAGAAGCCTATCTGTCATCACATGTTAAATGTTAATAATTAAATATTGATATTGATTAAACCTACCAAGAGATGTGTTCTTCAAAGCACGTCGGGCCATATTGTGATGGTCAAAAACATATGTCTCAGAGCTTCTGTTGTTTATCACCTGCAATAGAACGCCACTTAACTATAAAGTGCAAGACGAAACAAGGCTTCTTTCTCTCATAGAACTATCAGCCAGATATCAGAGATGAAATGACTTCCAGAAATCAGAGTTATTAATTCTTGATGACGAAAAAGTGAGACAATAGGATCCATTGAAAAAAAAAGCATATAAGATGCGATTAAAAAAAAAACTAAGTCAAGCAACAACTTATTGACAATTACCACCTATTTAGTGCAAGACATATACCACGAAAGACACTAAAACAGACCACCTCCACTGAATTGAGCCAATTTCAACATTCTGAGATTCAATTGGCAAATTTAGGAGTAAGCTTGTCTATTTTAATGTTTCTATTTTTCCAAATATGAAGGAAAGGAAGTTCCATATTTGCCAATATTTCACAGAAATGACCGAGCACTTCTGCTTACCCAAGGTTTAAAATCTCATTTCATTGTCAATACTGATTGCCTGTTGGACTAGTATAGTTCCAGTACAAATCGATGTATGGACACTAGGTAAGGGTTGATAGTGCCTGGACCAAAGAGCATGAGAGAGGAGAGAGGAGAGAGGAGGGTAAGAAGAGAAGAAGTGGCAATGGATGAGGCGGAGACACAATGAGGAGGCAAGAGAAAGAGAGCAAGATAAAATATAAAAGACGAAAGAAAAAAGATCAGTAGTAATATCTATTAAGATAAAAAGGGTACTGACACTGGACGATAAATAGCCCTTACCAAACCAAACCAGATGAAATAGCAGTCTCCATCTAAATTAATTAACAAAATGGTAAATATGGACTCCTATCAACCTATACAAGCAGTATTTTAGAGCTTGTGTGTACCATCCAAAATGGTAAAAGGAATCTTTTGGGGAAATCTGAAAAGAAAGATGATAAAGTTAATTTCCTTCTAAAGGATCATCTAATGCTTGTGAACACTTTTTAGGTTCAGTTTGGTGAACTTCAGATTTTAAGGTAATGCATAAATGCATCCATGATTACTTAAAAGTAGTATAAATGCATTTATACGCTTCAACAGCAAATAGACACTTTCTTCAAGGTGCATATGTGGAGCTTTATGCACCTGTAGATTAATAGGCAGACTGCATAGAGTGTACTAACTGATTTTTCAAATGATTAACAGGATTAGGACACTACCATAACATCAGCAACTCAAAAATATATGTTCTAATGGATTGTTAAACAACTTACAGTGGCTAAGAGATCTTCCTTCAGGTTGAGTGCAATCTGCTTTTTGATGAAGACGCGAACAGCATGAACAGCATCAGGATCTGCAACTGTCATCATGTCCATTATCTCCCCTTCACCGGGCAAAGTAATTGCCTTCGCAATAAATTCCTAAATCCAAATGTATGTTATCGTGCAAGGCCCCAGAGTTGGAAAAATAATGAGCTTGAGTAAAATTGGACATTTTTTTACTTTGTCCAAGCTTGTGTTGCAAAGAATGCTTCTGATCCCTTCAACGAACTTTGGGTTCAGACTCAATGATTTGTTCTGCTGGAAGTCCGCTACAAGACTTAACATCAGTTTGCGTGCCAAAACTTGACCAGCCTCCCATCTAGGAAAACATTGTATACGTTTATTATAAAACTAAAAGTCCAAGATACAGGCTCCCATAATAAAGATTAGAAATGATAAATATTAAGGGCTTACCTATTAAATTCATCTGAATCATGTGCTAGCAAAAAGAATAAATCACTATCTGTAAGATCAGAATCAAGACGAATTGGAGCACTATAATCCCGTAATAGTGAAGGAATTGGCCGTTCAGGTATATTGGCAAATACAAACTCTTCTTCCTTCTGAAAGATCCAGAGTGCAAATTTTGAATTAATCACAAAACAAGCACTGAGCCAACTCAATCGCACAAGTAAAACAATTATTCAGGTTTAAAAAGAAAAGTACTATAGGCCCACATCATGCCAGGCCTCACAAACAAAACTTGAAGAAAATAGCAGGATATTATAATGTTTAAGATGTGGCCTTCACACTTAACAGAATCCTCTATTATTGACCGAAAGTCATGATTAAAGTAAACAAATAATAAAAACTTGCAAGTTACAGAGACATCAATAAGCACAGAGCTCTAGGAAATATATTGCTAGTGATCTCATACGGGGCAATTAAAAAGATATGTAAACACATTTATTCAAAGGAAGATTCGTGAGGAAGACCACAAAGCAGTCTAACCAAAAAAGACCGATTCTAAGCCACAAAAAGGAGAAGAAATTGTTCAAATTCAAAGTCAGAAAGGGTATACGTTAAAATATTCAGATAATTCAGGTCATAGCATTCATGAAATTGCTCTGGATCAGTCTAATGGCCCGGCTCAAGTCTTTATTTCCTCCTTTTACAGGCTTAGATCTATTTTGAATCCGCATTTTTGTACTCATTCAGATTTGATTAAAGTTTCAAAGTTCAGTTTACTTGTTTGTATTCTTTAATTTTGGAATTAGTGATTTGTCATCTACCTCTTTCTCACTTTGATGGTTTCTTTCAGTTGTACTTCATTCACTTGGAAGAAAGAAGTATCTACCAAAGCTAATTAGTTCAAACTAGATGTTGTCCATGTCAAAAGCCACAATCTAGTTCTACATATTCCAGTCCAGATGGGTAGTCATATATTAAGGTCATAATAATACCAATATGGCTAGATCCAATTTCCTGTCACATGCAGCTTAATGTGTGAATTGGGATAATCCTAAAAAAAGAACTAATACAAAAAGAACTGATACTTGTCAGATAACTCAATGACCAATCTTGTCAAAATTGCAAGTGATTGAAAAGAGCCTGCTAATTCCTAGGGCTTACAAAGATTAATATAATATACTAATGAAAACAGTTGTCCTTTTACAAGCCCAATTCACATCTTCAGTTGGTAACTTTGCTTGGCTTGCATTACATACTGAATAACATTTATAGAAACCCTATCTTGCTTCATGATATTAGTATCTGTTCAGTCGTGCTTGCTCTTACACCAAATAGACCATATCTGTCTAGCTAATCATTGACTTCCCCATACAAAACAAGATAAGAAACTTGCCTGCATACATTGAGCAAAGTGCATGAAAGGTTCACACTTCACAGGAGTATAAGCACCAATTTTTGTGCTGACTAATTCTTCTGCTTCACCCATTTTTCTCTTCTCCCATCTCATTCCTCCTCTCAGTCCCACAATTTTAAGACTCCTAAGTTTATACTCGGCCACCTAGCCATACCAAGCAAGGTAATTTTTCTCTTATCATTTGAAGCTGGAAAAATCAGACTCATTAGAAGCTTTGCTTTTTACAACATTTCAACAGATCTTGCATGTTGATTTCAGTCATATCTACCCAAATTCAACTTAGAAATGGGATTTAAAGAAATAGTAGAAAAGATTACCCAGAGGTTTAAGACCAACACCAGATACCAATGGTGACTTATTTTACTGCTTAGAAGAAGGATATAAGCAAAAATATGATCTACAGCTAAAAAATTGAAGGTCTCCATTGGGTTTGTCATGCCATGGTATATCGACTGGTAAAGGTGGTACATATCAATCCGATAGGAAACCGGTATGCAAACCATCCTGTATCTGATGGTCTATGTTAAATGACCTCATATTACCGGATACAGTGACTGTACCAGTCGGAACGATTGAAATCCGACTACCAACCTGTACCGATCAATAACGGTCGGATTTCGACCAATCCCAATCAAGGGCCAAGATTGATTTGGTTCAAACAGTCCATTTGACCGTTCGAACCAGTAAAAAAGGTTTTTAAACCCTTTCTACCCCTCATTCTCTCTCTCCTTTCACTGTCTCTAACTCATCTACTCTCTCAATTACTTTCTCACTCACATATTTCTCTTATGTTCCAATTTGTACTCTCTTAAACTCCACAAAATTATGATTTGTGGATTGGATTAAGCTTGGGAGGCTAATTACGGAGGATTACCGCCTAAGTTAGAGGAAGAACTCTCTAATCAAAGATATGTATGTTTTTTCTAGATTTTTGATATGACTAAGTCTATTTTATATGCTCAATGTTTAATATGTTATTTGAGGTTTTTTATGATGGTAGAATAGTGTTAATTAGAGAACAATTAAGGTCTTTAATGTTGTGATTAGTGTATAATGCTTTTTTTCTAACTAGACACATTGGGTCAAATCTTTGTCTTTCATGTATATTAGGATGATTTACATGTTTGTGATGATAGAATAGATTTAATTAGGTTTTAATTAATTTTTTAATATTGTGATTAGTGGTTTTAATGATGATTTAATTAAAATTTGACCCATATTGGGTCAATTCAATGTCTTGAATGCCTATTAGGGGTTTGACATGTTTATAGTAGTAAAAAAAGACTAATTAGGGATTAATTAACTATGTTAATACTATAATTAGTGTATTTAATGTTGATTTAATCAAAATTTAACCCGTATTAGATAGGTTAAATGTCTTTAATGCCTATTAGAGTGTTTGACATGTTATAATAGTGAAGGAGAAATAATTATGGCATAAATAACCATGTTAATACTGTGATTAGTGTATTTAATGATGTTTTATCGTAATTTGACTTATATTGGATCAAAGCTGCTTCGAAAGGATAATCTGGAACATACTACAAAGCTGCTCCTCAAAGCCCATAAAATATGTACCATTATTCTTCCATAATTTAGATTATTTTTGCTAAAATTATACTAAATTTATATTTATTTCCAATTTAAAATTCATAATCTAACCTTTTTTCTATTTTTAGAAATTTTTGGAGTTATTTTTTGCCCCTTTTCCATACCATCAATATGCCCCACCGTATCGACATATGGGACACCGGTATGGAGCAACACATACCATGCCACTGGTTGGTTAGCACACTGGTTCGGACCGGTAAGGTGAACCTCTCCAATAACCAAGGATTTCTCAAAACATCACCACCATAAAAATTTGTAATTGCACGATGTCAAATGCTGCACAACCATGAAACATCAAAGAGACACTGCAGACAATTAGAATCTCGAAAAATATTTCCAAGCTGTAGGATTCAAGTATCATTATATCAAAGTTTGACGTTACATAGTTGTTGCATATCACCTTCAACATAATATCTACCATAATAAACAGTAAAACGAGATGATTGATGTTTAACCCACTGAAATGACATGATTCGTTTAGTAAGTCACCCATCAACAAGTACTTAAAAAATTTTGAAAAAAGCCTGTGACATTAAACCATGATCTAGGGTCTAGAATCATACAGAAGGTCCACAGAAGATGAACATAAAATAATTCTTGGCTAACCTTTTTAACATGAAGAATAGTTTTGCACACGGGTTGATCATTTGATGAAATTGTCTGCTGCACTCCATCATGATAAACACAAGTAAGGGGCATGTCCTTTCCACTTGAGTCAAGTAGCCCAAGAGCTATAGGTATAAACATAGGTTCTTTCACAGGTTGATCAGGAGTAGGTGGCACTTCTTGACTTGTAAGGTAAACAAATAAGTTGGTTAGTAGCATCCCTATAACTATTTCCAGTTATTGGTGAAGTATATATGAACTATGAAGCTTTGTTGAGTTGCAGGAACTTATTGAAAGGAAAGAAGATGAACTCCACAAAGAGGAAAGAAAACAATGAGAACAGATGGTGTAATAATAACACTTAACATGAACTGAAAAAACACGCCATGTAGATCAAGTATCACCAATTAATTTCAAGCAGCATATCTATAGTACTGCAAGTTCAGAGTACAGTGACAAAAAACAGAAACCTAACTATAAAAAGATATCATAAATAAAACATTTGATTGGATAGAGCAATAACATGTTGCAAATCAACATGATCAATGGCAAGAATCACTATGCCAGAAATAAAGCATAAACTAAAAGGAAATTTATGCTTGTACAGTGAATTTATTTACTTGAACTTCAAAGAGTACATCCGAGCATCAGGATCATATGAAGAAGTAACCCTTACTTGAGGCGTCCCAGCTTGAGAATACCTAGTACACAGTTCACTGTGGATAAGGAACTGATGCCAAAATGAATACAAATATAGGGAAGACAAGGGTATAGCACATACCAAAATAAGAAACTAGAGAGATCTGCATCATTTGCATCACACATGGCAGCAAAAAAATCTTCACAGGTCACTGCTTGTCCATCATGTCTCTTAAAATATAGATCCATGCCCTACAAGCACAAAAAAAATTCGGTTATTCTTAATGACCAATCAAAATCACATTAGGTAGGGGACAAAAGAAAATGAGACCAGGAATCTGGTTGTGCATAACAAGAAAAGGACAAATATAGCATAATCTAGGTATTGCGAAAGTCGAGGCATCAGATACTAGTTGGACCTTTATGTATTGGTTGTTATTTGGCAGTCTGATAAAGGACCAGTACTAGACCATAAAGGTTACTACCAGTGATATTTAATTTTGTATTTTATACCAATATACCATCTAGTATCCTGGTTTGAACCAGTCCTAATTACCAAAACTGGTATGACTGAGACTAAAATCCTTGGTTAAAGTATATTAAGACTCTCATTAGAATACAATTCAATTTATTCATGTATCCAACCATTCAATGTAAATTCTATAAGTAACACATTCAGTCTAATTGAAGCTATGTAGAACTGTGTGAATAAAGGAAAAAAAAGTAATCATAACCATACCTTTCGAAACCCTGAACTTCCAAGCAAAGTTTTATACATTCTAACAACTTCAGCACCCTACAATGAAGATGAAAATTTAGTACTATTTGTTCTTCACTTAACTTATGGAAAAATAAAATAATATGATCAGGTGTAGGAAGATGAACCTTTTCATAGACCTGCAGGCAACATCAAACAGAGAAAATTTAAATCATTTAGCAAATGTTCACAATATAGAAAAAAGGGTCAAACAAACTGCTATTCTGTATGTGAGATGTAAATTTACCGTTACTGAACATTGGATTCACATGAGCCCCACAACAATGGATACGGAAAGATCACAATAAAAAAATGTTAGAATCAATCTTCAGATCTTTGAGGAAATTACCAGATACAAAATGTCCAAATCCTATCAAATGACAATAGAAAGATGAAATCAAGACTTACCAGTGTAGAAGTTGTCCATCTGCCAAGAAATGCCAAACAGATGTTCAAATTTTCATATAGAAGTGATAGAAAAAGAGAACAGAGTAATAGAATATGTAACCTTGATATATGAATGTGGCCGAACTGGGTGTGCCATTGGTCCAGCGTCCTGGGATTACTAAACATTTAATGCAGTGCAAAACTTAAACATCAACTAATAATAAACACTATAAATTGTCAAGAAGTGTTCCATATACCTAGAGGGCAGAAACATTCAATACAAGTACTTCTGTTACATGTGATCTAATCAGTGTTATTTGCCAAGACTATATCAGAAAACCGTTAAGGAACCACAAACACAGTTTAATTTTCAAAAAGTGAAGAAATATAAAGTTGTTCCTTCCATGGTGATCTTTGTTGTAGTCCATGTTAAGAAAATGAATTATGTACTGAAGGCGAAAAATAGATGTTTCCAATATCACCATCCATCAAATCCATAGCTACTTATCTGAAACTGATCCATGTGATAGGAAAATTGAAACATATGGATTATCAAAGAGTGGGAAGATCAAGTTTAGTGACAGTGCCACAAATGTAGAATGCTTTTAAAAGGGCTTAGTTAATTGCAGCCAACAAACAGATATTTTAGTAGCCCTGTCATAATAGCAGTTATGCTACAGAAATGTTAGGTCTTTGTATCATGATTAAGACAACAAAGATCTTATGGATACTATCAAAAGTCATAACATTTCTAGTGGATAAATAAAGGTTAATAATGAAAGCAATAATCTGAGAGAAATTGAAATTCGTCTTCTGAGAAGGGTTTTTCATTTCCTTAGCCTGGACTACAACAAAGATTACCAGAACCATGAATTAATGATTTTCATTTGCACCATGAATCAATGATTTTTTTGGTCAAAAGGAACATTAGCAATGATGAAAACATTAAGTATATGACTGGAAAAGCTCAAGAATAAATAATACAATTAAAAATTGGATCCTGTGCTTGATACAGAGCTGCACAAAGCAGAAAGCAAGAGTCTATTTGCATAGTTCCTAAAACTTGAACATGAGAATCATTAGTAGCCCTGTCATAATAGCAGTTATGCTACAGAAATGTTAGGTCTTTGTATCATGATTAAGACAACAAAGATCTTATGGATACCATCAAAAGTCATAACATTTCTAGTGGATAAATAAAGGTTAATAATGAAAGCAATAATCTGAGAGAAATTGAAATTCGTCTTCTGAGAAGGGTTTTTCATTTCCTTAGCCTGGACTACAACAAAGATTACCAGAACCATGAATTAATTATTTTCATTTGCACCATGAATCAATGATTTTTTTTTGTCAAAAGGAACATTAGCAATGATGAAAACATTAAGTATATGAATGGAAAAGCTCAAGAATAAATAATACAATTAAAAATTGGATCCTGTGCTTGATACAGAGCTGCTCAAAGCAGAAAGCAAGAGTCTATTTGCATAGTTCCTAAAACTTGAACATGAGAATCATCTACTCCGAAAAATAACTTTTATTAAGGTTATGAAAACAAACTTAATTAAGTCAGGAGTTTGCAATTGGTCTTGACCTATCATTTATTGAGATGTATTGGAGTAAATTTTCAAGTTACACGTCATATGCAATCTTCACAGATTCTCATGCTCTATAAACAATTTCTTAATATATGACTATAACTACAAATTATGTAAATTTAAAAATTCCTACCTTTGTGAAATAACATCTGAAAAGCTAAATTCTATAAGGAAATCTTTGACATCTTGTTTTAGTCTAGTTGCAAACTACAGAACAGCATTCTCGCAGGCACTTCAATATATTAAACTATGAGAAGACAGACAAAAAATAGAAATGCATATCATAGTGAAAAATATTTGGAGCAAGTATTTATGACAAAAGAGACAGAACAAAGAGCCAAGTTGAGAAAAACTACTTCATAGAGAGTTCCCTCTTTCTACACATGTTACCACTTGAGTGATAAACTAACCACCAATTTCTACCTCATATTGCACCATCTCAAACTCGTAGTTCAGGAACAAATATAAGACATGTACAAAATGAGTTGCAGTACTTCCCAAAACCACAGCCATCTACAAATTTATCAGATGATTCTTGTCACCAACCTCAAATACCACTATATAATCTCTTGCATTGGCTGTGTGGATTCTATTATTGCTTTGTAGATACAGTTGGCCATTGGTTGTTACCAAAATGCTTCTCCAAACAACTCAATAATCATCAAAATGACTTGAGGTGTATTGTTTTTCAACAGAACATCATAAAAAGAGTCTTCGTACTCCAACATACTGGGTATATTTATCAAGACTCGAAAAACCTCCATTGAAGGCACACAGAATTTGTTTAGCTAGTCCCAAAAACAGTTCTATGGGAGGATGAAAAGTTCTAAAAATAAGAGAATATAGAAAGAGAAGCACATGAAAATAATAACAAAAAAAATTATATATTTTCATGCAAACAAATTCAAATTTGGTTCATCCCCCTACTTCAATGGTTATCAGTAGCATGGTAACCAGAGATTTTAATAGTAAAAAAATGTATGGTTTACTACATAAGGACTAAAAAACTAGTCCCATAGATGGTAAGCATCATGGCCTATAAATGCAAGGTTGACTACTACTAAATGAGATAGGCTTTCATCTTCTATGTGACCATTAATTCCACCCAACAGATGCATAAAAATGTGTATCCTCAATGAGAAAAAAAAATCATGTGAATGCATCTCAGAAACAACACTAAAGTATATGAACCTGTGGGAATTGGTAATTCCTCAATCTTGAAACATCAGCTATACGCTTAACCGTCCGGCTGCCCATGTCAGATGAAAACTCCTGCCAACATCAGTAAGATAAATTAGTTCAGCTAATTCATCTAATTGGAGCCATAAGGCACACACCCCAAAGATCACATTAGAAGTTAAAGCATTGAGAAAAGAGGAAGCATCACCTGGTCTCTAAAGACAGTAAGACCTTCTTTTAGACTTAGTTGGAACCAGTCACGGCACGTGACTCTGCAAAAATTTCAGCATACTCAAATTTTAAATGGCATTTAACTAAAAACCAAAAAACTACCACTATAGTCACATTTTTTGTCAGGAGCATTAAAGGCTAGCATATGAATCATGTTCACACAGGTACCAAATTTTAGGAGACACCATACAGCACAAGATGGAATATATCTCCGCAGAAAGAAGACCAATAAAACCAAGCAGTTGAGCATTGTAATCCAAATCTGAGGAATTACTAACTTATAAATAAATATGTAAATACCAAGAGGTGATCAAATTGGGCCTTCACCTACTGGCTTGTTCTCTCCTAACCTTGAATAGGCTTTGGGTTTGAATCCATGTGGAGTGTGCTCAAGTAATTGCAGTAGGTAATTACTTAGGTAAGCAATACACCATTATTGAAAAGGGTGATCAGGCGCAGAAGGTTACTACCAATGAAGGGTCTGGGGTGGGTCAATAAACATGGCTTTATCCTGCAAGGACAAAGGTTATCCCCATGACTCGATCACTGGTGAGCAATCACAAGGAAGCAACCTTAATATAGCACCAAGTATTGCCCTCGCTCCTCCATTATTCCATTTTGTCCTTTTAAGAGACAGGAAATGTATATAACAAAGACAAAAGTGACATGAAGAAACTGGAGATACCTGTTTCCAGTCCAATTATGGAAATACTGCAAATAACAAGTTAATAAAACACATCAGCATCTTCTTTCTTCACATGATTAATAACACCATCTTATAAACATCATAAAACAAAGAAATGAAGTCTACCTCATGACCAATTACTCCCAGAATTGCAGCATAATCTCCATCTGTAGCAGTTTCTGGTGATGCCAAGACAAGCTTAGAGTTGAATATCTGCAATTTACATATTAAATGTCACTAAGCATTATAAACAAAATGTCCCTTATGTAAATAAGCAACAAAGTTCCAAAATTCACACATTTAAGCTCTTGTTTTCCATGGCACCCCTGCAAAACAATAGAAACTATAGTGTGTTATTCTCTGATAAACTAAAAATTGGCAAGTTCAATGATGGTATAGGATGATTGGAGTCTACAGTTCTCAATTAAAAAGATATAGAACCTATCATATCCCTAATCATCATCTAGTTTAAATCATAAAATTTACTGAGCAGAAAGCTAGATGAACAGCTTACATATTAAAATCAGGAACAGCCACAATGTTGAACAATTCGAGATCATATTCAAGACCAAATACCTGTTTGAACAGAACACTACAGATCAGTTTCACAAGATCCAATTAGTTGAAAGGTTCAATATCATGAACACAACAGAAGGAAAAAAAAAACACTAACATCCTCATCCCACTTCATAGCTGCTTTAAGAGAATACATGGCATGAGCAGTTTTGGGTACATCCTCGGAAGGGGTCCAGATCCTCAATTGAACCTCACGTCCAGAGCAGGTAATAAATTTATCATCTCTGCTTTCCAATTGTCCAGCAACTAATGCAAACAGATAGCTTGGTTTTTTAAAAGGGTCTTCCCATAAAGCATAATGTTTGTCACCCTATACAGAACATGTTATAAATTATAAGTTCAACAGGACAAAAAGTCATTTCATAATTTATTGTATCAGAGAACAGATACCTCAAGATCGCCTTGCTCTAGCAAATTCCCATTAGATAAAAGCACCGGATAAAGAGTCTTATCAGCTACAATTCGACAAGTGTATCTTGCCATCACATCAGGGCGATCCTGACAAAATATTATACATCAATAGGTAGCCCTTTATGTCAAATAAAAATTTACTACCATGTATAGTAGCAATAGATTCTTTATTGTCTATGCACAACACTACATGAATCAAGGATCTGCCACTTGCAAATATTCAGATACATGCATAGTTGAATTTAAAATTTGCACTACGTTAAAATGATTTTTATGTAAATTTAATAATAAATGAAAGAACCTGATAAAAGGTTATTTTCCGAAATCCTTCAGCTTCACATTGTGTGCAAAAATTACCAGAGGACTTGTAAAGGCCCTGCAAAAAGGAAAAGAATCAGCAGAACAAGAAGCTATATTACTAGAAATAAGATATTTCAGTAGTAATTTTACCTCCAATGATGTGTTCTTCTGAGGATAAATCTCTGTCACAATTTCCAGTATAAATGCACTGGCTGGGGGTGATGGCAGGGTTAGGTGACGGTGGTCCAAGTGAAAATCTTCTTTCTGATATCATATTAGAACCAAAGGAGATAAAAAAAAATGTACAATAGATCATCAATAATACAAAGCTGCATGCTTTTAACAACTTAGAAACATAACCGTATACTTAACAATACAAAAGCATAAATAATAGAACCATGCAAGGTGATTCTCATAAACATGTGAACTTCATTCAATGTATAAAGCAAAAGCTTTTCTGATAAATAATCTTTTTGCTTCAATTTAAAACCACCACCTTAACAAGCAGAAGCACAGATGTCACCATTTTAAAGTGTAGAAAATAGCCTTTGGACTCTGGTCATGTGAGGTTAATTTCATAACTATTTAAATGACAGGTAAAATACAAAAAACGATGTTAAATCTTAAACAATTTATTCTATTAGAGTATAGACTGCTACAGTATGTCATTATCAAAAATATAGAAGTGCCAAATTAAAAGACATTTTTGTCAAGACCTTTAGTAGATACAACAACAACAAGCAGTGAAGTCCCAACTTCAAGTCCATTAGTAAAATTATGCAATCACCAAAGAGACCATCAGTCTGCTAAGATTGCCAGCAGAGTAAGCAATGCTTGTGTAAAATGCGTTAGCACAGAATTCTGATGAACATGCTCAAGTTCCATTGCCCACCAAACAACAATCCCCAGAATAGAGCTCTTCTTGCTACCTTTTTTTCTCCTATTTATTAAAAACCTATAGTAAACAAAGAGCCTACAGCACAAACTTGGTACATTACAGCTTGCAGTGATTTGAAAAGGCGCTCGGGCGCTTGCCTAGGCGCTCGCCCGAGGCGAGGCGAGGCCCGAGCGCCTCGCTTGACTTCCAGGCGACGCGCTTCAAAGAGGCACTGCTTGGGCGCTCGCCCGAGCCCAGGCGTCGGGCGCTTCAGGAGAGCGCCCGGGTTAAACCGGGCGACCGAACCAGAATTTTAGTGCTGGTTCGATCTCTGGTGATTTAGTTGGCTCGATTGAACCAACTAAATCACCGATAATAGCCTCTTTCCCCAACCCTAACCCTGCAATTGGCCTCTGCTGCCGCTGGTGTCTGCTGCCGCTCGTTGCTCCCGCTCCCGCTGCTGCTTCCTGCTCTTGTCGTCTCTCGCTGCTTCCGCTCCCGCCGTCGCTCGCCGCACCCGCTCCAGCTGCCGCCGTCGCACGCCGCACCCGCTCCAGCTGTCGCCTGCTGCCGCTGTCGCCGTCGCTCGCCACTCCCACCGTTGTCACCTGCTACCACTGTCGACAGGCTCGGTCTTCCTTCTCAGTCACAGTTTCCTTTTGCTTCGAGCCTTCGACAATATACTATTAAGTGTTAACAGTATACTGTTAAAAGTATATTAACAGTATACTGTTAACAGTATACTAAAAACAGAATTTTTTTTATTTATTAAATTAATAATATATTGTTTTGATTTTAATACTATTAATTTTATTTATTTGAAATTATTGTTAGATTTTAGGATAAATGGCAAGTGTTCAGAGCAACTCAATTGATTCTACGATGATATCAAAAAAAGATCCTGCATGGAAGTATAATTATTTAAAGGATCCGAAAGATCCTAATGCAGTGACCTGTATGTTCTGCGACAAGACTACTAAAGGTGATATTTTTCGTGCAAAACAACATCTAGTAGGAAATTACAAGAATACAACAGCTTGCAAAAAGTGTCCACCTGAGGTTAAAGAAGAGTTGCTGAGTTATATGAACGAAAAGAAGATACAAAAGAATGAATCTTACGGGAATTTACCAGAATATGATGTTGAACATCTCAGGGACGAAGAAGAAGATTATTCTATGAGTATTAACCCAAGTGAAAAAAAGTATATGACAAAAAAGGAAAAAAAGTTGTGAGTACTAAGAAGGCTAAAAAAGAACCGATGGATCTGTATATGTTTCAAGGATCACAGAAGCAACAAGGGCAAGCAGGGGGCTCAAAATTTAAACAAACAAATATAAATGATGCTTGTGATAAAGAAATAAGAGAAAGAACAATTCAGCACATTGCTCGCTTCTTCTATCAGGCTAGTCTTCCTCTTAGTACTACTCGTTTAGACAGTTTTAAGGAAATGATTGAAGCTATTGGAAGATATGATGCGAGATTAAAACCGTCAAGTTATTATGAGATGCGAGTTCCATTATTGCAAAAAGAGTTGAATTATACAAATGACTTACTAAAGGATCATAAAGAATCATGGGCAACACATGGTTTGCTCTGTTATGACAGATGCTTGGACTGATAGGAGACGCAGGAGTATAATTAATTTTATAGTTAATTATTCTTTAAGGACTATATTTGTGAAGTCAATACATGCTTCATCTTTTGTAAAATCTGAAGATAAGATATATGATTTACTTGACAAGTTTGTAGAAGAAATTGGAGAACAAAATGTCGTTCAAGTCATAACCGACAATGAAAGCAACTATGTATTAGCTGAAATATTCATCTTTTGAATTTTTTAAATTTTTTATTATTTTATCTTCAATTAAATGCATTAAACTCGTAAATCTTATCATTTTTGTTATCCTTTGTCTCAGGTAAATTACTTGAAACAAAAAAACAACACTTATATTAGACTCTATATGCGGCACATTGTATTGATTTAATGTTAGAGGATATTGGAAAGATCCCAAACATCAAGAAAACTTTAAAAGGACAATTTTTATTATTGGATTTCTTTATAATCATATTGGGGCTTTGAATATGATGAGAGAATTCACAGGCAACAAAGAATTAGTGAGATATGATGTCACCCGATTTGCTACTTCATTCTTGACATTACAGAGTGCGCATCGTCAAAAACATAATCTGAGAAACATATTTACTTTTGAGAAATGGGTGACAAGCAAATGGGCAAAAGAAACAAAAGGCAAGAGCGCTACTGATATCATCTTAATGTCATTCTTTTGGAATCATGTGGTTTATATATAAAGGTAATGGGCCCTCTTGTTCGAGTCCTTCGATTGGTGGATAATGAAATTAAACCTACAATGGGATATATTTATGAGGCTATGGATAGAGCAAAGGAGACGATTAAAATGTCTTTTAATGAAAATAAAGAAAAATATGAGAAAATTTTTACAATCATTGACGAAAGATGAAATTGTCAACTTCATCGTCCCTTACATGCAGCAGGATATTATTTGAACCATGAATTCTTTTATACAATTAAATCTGTTGGGTTTGATACAGAAGTTTTGAATGGGTTATATCAGTGCGTTACAAGATTAGTTCCAAGCCTTGAGGTGCAAGATAAGATTATTCGTGAATTATCTCTGTATAAAAATGTTGAAGGTCTTTTTGGAATTCCAATGACAGTTCGATCCAGGACGACTACGTCTCCAGGTATTAATAATTTGAGATAATTAATTTAATCGATAGTACGTTATTATGTTATTGCTAATAATAATATAAATTTTACAGCTGAATGGTGGAGTCTATTTAAAAATTCTATCCCGAACTTACAACAATTTGCTATCAAAGTACTTAGTTTGACATATAGTGCTTCGGGTTGTGAGCGAAACTGAAGTGTCTTTGAGCATGTAAAAATCAATAAATATTTTTGTTTCATTTAATTTATTTATTTAGATAGATATATTAATATATTTTTAAATTATATGACATGACATATTCACTCAAAGAGAAGGAACCGGTTGGAACATCATCGATTACATGATCCTGTTTACATAAAGTATAATCAAGCTTTGAAGGCTCGTCATAATTTACGAAATACAATTGATCCAATCTCATTACAAGATATTGGTGATTCAAATGAATGGTTGGTGGGAGAAATGGATGCCAACTTGCAAGATGCCGAAGACAAGCTTGTATTTGAAGATGATAGATTGACATGAGGAGATGTGGCAAGAGCTTCAGGTGTTGGAGAATTACAAACATATACAAGATAGATGATAAAGAGAAAAATGAGTGCAAAAGTATCAAGCTCAGCTCTTGCTATTGTCGAAGGCATTGAGAACGAAACATATTTTGATGAAGAGGAAGGACAAGATGAAGATAATGAATTCAATGAAGATGATTTATATGAAAATGACGATAATAATGATTACGATGAATGACTTTGCTATAAAATTTTATTGTTTTGGTTTTTGGGACTTTTTAGTAATGTGACATTGAGTTTGTACCTTAGATTTTCTTCATTTAATAATATATTTTTATTTAAATAATTATATTTTTTAATTATATTTTTATATTTTTATATTTTAGTGCCTCGCTTCGCTCGGGCTAACGCCTCGGGCGATTTTAGACCTTGGCGCCTAACGTTTTTTAAATCACTGACAGCTTGTTGTTGTTGTTGTGGCTGCTGTAGTAAATAAAGAAGCTGCACAATCTTCAATTTGACTAGTTCCATGACAGATTGTAACATTGTCTTTTGACAGTAAAAAAAATAAGTGGGAACTCTACATCTTTATTCTAAAGCCATTACATTATTTAGGCAAGTTAACTCAGTACATTAATGCTAGAACATGTCTAGCCTTAGAATTATGTCTTGGCTTCATTAAGTGAATATAGTCTAATTTAAAATTGTTTGATGTGTTAATTATTAAAGATAAAAAATATGTCCCATTAACTTGCAGAGAAATAAAAAATGACTAGGCATCCAAAATCCAGTGATTCACCTTCATATATGCAACTAATTGCAACAATTCACTAACTTTTACCAAATGTTGTTCACAATCTACTGTTACTAGCTAAAAATGTACAATAGAAATAAGCTCTAAGAAACAGATGAGATTAGGAA
Source organism: Musa beccarii (assembly GCA_024322285.1). NCBI lineage: Eukaryota > Viridiplantae > Streptophyta > Magnoliopsida > Zingiberales > Musaceae > Musa > Musa beccarii. The sequence continues at coordinate 716,915 of JAIWVJ010000012.1, forward strand.
TTCCCAAACATAATGATAATGACAAATCACCTTCAATTCCTTTCCATCAACTTTAATTGATAATAGCTTAAGATCACTTCCATGAAGAACCAGTGGACACGGAGCACCTAGTACCAATTACAATGGAATTAAGTAGTAACATCAATGGAATATAGAGACAAATGAAGTCAAGATGTAGTGAAGAAGCATTTAAGTTTGATAGGTCAATATTGCCTACAGGACCCTTGGGTCGAAGAGACAGATTAAAATGGCAATATTAATTGAAGGGTAATTACCTTCAACTCTTGACAAAACAGCAATTTTTGATGAGACTATAGTCTTGTCCTCCCCTAAATCAAATCTCAAATCAACCTGAAACAATTCAAGGCGCAATAAAAAAAAAACTTCAAATGTGATTCTTCATTACAATAATATGCAGATGGAACACAAAATAAACAAGTGTAAAAATAGCAATGAACAAAATCGTGAAGTAAATCACTTCAAAAAGCAGTTTAAAACAAATAGGACAGAAAAATTAGTTATGGTTGCAATTGTGGATTTTGTAGTGATCCAAATTTTGGTTCCCATTAAATATCTAAGAGTTCGAGTTCAAACATAGCCTGAAGCCCATTGAGAAATTTCTCGAACCAGCTTATATAGATAGACTTGAGACAAGCCTTGACATCATAAGAACACCCAGGGTGACCAACGTCACACAAAAGCCTCTCTGTTTGTGGGGAAAAGGCTGTATACAGTGGGAAGCTCCTACACTAGGCAACACAAGTAGAAAATTACAGCAGACAATGGTTATTCTTATGAGTATGAAGATGCATTAACTCACAAGGGCAGAAAACAAACACTTCTCCAACTAGCTGGTACTGACCATGTCAGTATATCGTCCAATATACTTGCCAAGATGTAAAGTTAGAAGAAAAAAAAATGATCATGGTTTTAACTGGATTTATTTGTTGGCTAAAGCAAGTTTAGGACAACTAACAATTACCAGGAGCTCAAGAAAATAAAACAATAAAATTGGCAAAAACCACATCAATTTGATGTCTTTTATATTGCAGAAAAACCTTTTGACAGAAGTCATTCTATCACAAAATTGGACCTCAGTATATATTTTGCATTCAAAGAGGCCCAAAATGTTTGAGAATTTATAATTTTCTTAAATCTATATCAATCAATTGAAAGGATTGACATTGCCACCTAGGGTAACATATCTAAAATATGTTCTATAGCATTACTTCTCTCTAACCATATACAATACTCTATCTGACATCGGTCTGCCTCATCATAAAACAAATATTTCTTTTATTTTAACGGTTCTTTTTTCATGACCATTATGCTTCATACAAAAGGCAAAAGTAAATATCCTGCTTAAGTGGCCAACCCTCAGGTAATAACCTAATATCACATGATCCTTAATGAACATAGAAATTAATGAAACGATTAAAAATACTGATACTGAAACAGCTCCAATTAATATATTTAACAGTGTTCTGCTAAAGTTAATCTGTCATCAAACATGTAACTGATCTGTAGGAGCAAAAACACACCGTGTCAAACAGATAATCTGGCATCTTGTAGTCCTTCAGAAAGATCTCTCTTGGCATATCCATCTTTGACTCCTCAGATTGTGCTGGTACAGGTTGTGTTGCAACCAAAGAAGTAAATCTTTTGCCACTTAACTTTAAACTCTAAAACAACATCACAAAATCAAAAAGCCAAGCACATACGGGTTAGACATTGAATAAGCAAAAGCATCTCTTGCAGCATGATCTCTTAGGACCACAAGTATTGATTTAACTTGAAAAGAATATCTAGCAGGTCTAGGCATGAAACAAGTTCTGAAAGTTGCCTCAGATAATCTAAGCACTTAGTAAGAGAATGCATTATATTGCAAAGACATTGATTGAAGAAAATAACAAGAGCGCCTTAAATCCCCAACGTTCCAGGTAATCCAGATTGACAACTTTAACCACTTAAACTGAAATGCAGTTAAGGATAAGATACATGTTATTTATTTTCATCCATCTTATCTGCATAAGATGCTCATGTTATATGAAGTCGTAATTATAATATACCAACGAGCATTCAAGAATAATTATTTGAATATTTTCCTATTCATAAATATGGGAAATCAAACAGCTTAGACAAGACTAAAGCAATCCAACCATAGTCAAGGTTTACTTCATTCATAAAAATTAGTTTCAATCAAATTTACCAAATAAATTTAGCAAAGAGTGGATCTGAGGCCTTTCTAGTTAGAATATTCTTCTTTTGATAATGAGATATCTCACTTGCATACTATTGTTGCACTGAAGCTTCCAAAAACAACAGAATTCCAAGCAAAATTAGTTACATAATGGCCAGTGCCAGTGGCCTTCTGATATCAAGCGTGAGTTATCCGAACATAAACCACAATAGATACAACAGGCAATGTTTGATTAAGATGGACCAAGGTTCGACTAATTTACTATGAAAAAAGTTTAGTAACTAGATGTTCAAAAACCACATTTGGTGTGATCAAACCAAGGGGCTGCTATGCAGAATATTAGAAAAGGAATAATAACCTAGCTGTTCTCTCCCTCCATCCAAAGGCCATATTGGAGAGTAGAAATACCACTCGACTACGTCATTGCTTCTCCTTTCCATTCATATTCATTGGATCAAGAAAATTCACCAAAGTATCTAAATTTACTAATAGATACCTTACTGCAGTCGAGTCGAGTCTCTTTTCTCATTCCCCAAGAACCCATGAACACTAGATCATAGGTACACTTGTGTCATCTTTTAAAGTCCATTTAGTAGCCAGTATAGCTAATGACTCGCTGTCATCTAATACCATTCAACAATGGACAAAATTCATCATCGGTAGGTTAAGATCCTGGCCTAATCAACTTAAAGATACGGGCATTCCAACTCCAAAACCATAAACAAAACAATAAAATGCTTTTTAGTAATAACAAATTCATTTCAAACACAATCTAAAACTTATGGAATAGAATGTTATTTTACACCTCATCTGAGTTTTCTCCCTTTTAAGACCCACCATAAGGCATCCATTCAATTCAAAAGCTTGATTGTGCTAACTGGTAAAAGAAAAGGTGAGATTGTTGCTTACATTGGATGTATGGTGATGAGATGTAAAATGGCATATTTTAATCAATCTGCAAAAAACTAAGCCATATAAAAAAGCATAATGATGAGAAAGCTCACAGGTGAACCTGATGGTAAGAGGCCTCTGCACCAATATGTACCCTAGAATTCCAAGAAAGTGTTAGCAGCATATTCCAGATGATGCAGCAGTAGATGCAGATGTCACAAGATTGAAAAGGTTACCTCAACCTTAATGTTCAAATTGCAATTATAGTGATTATTTGTAAAATAACTATTTCTTTGAGAAGATAAAGTTGAGAAGTGAAGTGGATGCTGAAGCTGCAAAGGTACAAGGAGATTGACCTCAGCATACAAACTTATGGAAAAGTGGAGATAAATTGCAAAGAACAAAAAACCAAAGTTTGCATGAAAGTACACGTTAATAAAAAGCTAAGTTTAATCCATATGAAGAAGTTAGTATTAGGGACGTTGTAACAAAAAAATGGTTTCAGTAGCACAAAAATTGGAAAGAAAGAACATCCATGTGGTTTGGCAAGCTAAAATGATCAGGAAAACATTATGCAAGATCTGTGTAAAATTCTCAAATATAATAACTCTACAAGACTATATCCCACTTAACATCCAGGCTGAGTCCCTGATCTTTAGCATTTTAATAGCCAAGCAAATTCAAGTAAAAGATATTGGAAAAATTACATCTTATATTGGCAAGAACACGGCGTGAAGAACTATCTTGCAACTTAGTTCCACAACAATATAGGCAGAAAATCATGAGTGGTTATGAGAGCAATCCAATTGAGCTGCAAAGTTTATGAAATAATATTTATGCACATGAATCAATATTAGACCGGCCACATATTTCTTCTATGCCATATGATGTCTCAAAATCTACCATGACAAAATCCAGGCATTCTGATAACACGCAATGACTATGTTACCTCACACTCAAATAAACTAATGGATACCTACAATGATAGGAAATCACAAAGAAGCCATGAAAGTTACAACAATTTAACCACTTTACAGCAACCACATATAGATACATATTCTACAAAGACCACAGAAAAAAGACTAACAAACCTTGACATAAAATGTTTAAACCCAAATTTATGGTAGTACTTCTATCAAGCTATTGTAAACCGATTCAAGTTTCTCTAAAGGGACTGTTAACAATTTTCCCACTTATGGGTTAGATGCTCTCGTCAAAGCTCAAACATAGTCTAAAATCAATCCATATGGCAGTGCACATGAGGCTCAGTTTGTGGTTGCTCCACACTGCGATATATCTATATCCAACATTAGGTCCTTTCCGATATCATTGGTCAAAACCCACTTTAACAGAATAACTGACCTTTTAACTAAATGAGTTTGACTGACTAACCAAAAAATAGTTAAGCATGGGACAATATTAGTATGCCCATAAAGCCCTTTTAAACGAATTCAAGTAGTTTCAAATTCAAGTCTCCTGACACTTCTAGGGCTAAACAGGGTCGTTACATTTAGAGATGATGTAAGGTAGAAAAATCCACAAAAGCACATTCCAAATAACAGGTACTACGATGATTACAAACGGCAATACATGAACAGATTTGGACAATTTGGTGGCCATTGTTCTAGCAAAACAAAAATAAAAGTGCAAGAACATGAAATAAAGAAAATAATATTTACTGAAAATCCATTAGAATTTCATAATATACTCGACAGGACAAGGGAGTAAGCGAAATTATTTCATACAAACAAAAAAAAAAGGGTAAATTGCAACTCGTAGATAACCTAATCACAAAAATATTCAACGTTAACACGACAGCAATAGTTTAATTGAATGCACTCTAATATATGTTCTTGTTTACCCAAACCAACAAACGTTCATTATCTTATCCGAATAAACAGCAAACAAAAAAACAGAAAACGAAGAATACAACGTATAGCACGAAAAGAAAAACAAAGTTCACATGCGACATGAACCATCGGGAAAAGAAGAAATTGGGTTCAGATTATCACATGAAAGGAAGACAAGACGCCGAGAAACCCATTCTTTACCAAACTCGAACCTTTCCACGGGACTACCAAACGAGCCATTTCGACCGGGACACCCATCACCTAATTCTGCTAAAAAGAACCAAATCAACGCCCCAGATCAAGAAGGAAGAAACTGACCATCAGTCAACGCAAACGAGAAAGAATATGAGAAAGAAGAGTTGCGATCTTTGGATAACACGAGTATGGACGAGATGAATCCAAGGCCGATCACACAAGACGACAAATCCGCATGGATAGCGTAGGAAACCAGATCATTTGAGCGTTAATCAAAAGAATACTGATCAAGATTCAATGATTTCTCTGAAATTACCTCGACGAGGACGAGTGAGGAGCTGATCGCCTCCGCGGATGGTAGAATGGGGGCGCAATGTCTCGGTGCCGAGGGCAGCTATAAATGCCAGGCTTTTTCACATTACTCCTTATAATACTTATAATTTTCTTTTAACTACTTTCATTCATGATTTTGTGCAGACTTCTCTTCGTTTCAGATCGAAACATGGTTTCAATCGAACAGAAAGCCTAACATTATTGGTTTGCGTTGACAAATGGCTCGAGAATAAATAGAAATGTTATGCATAGATTAAGGGCAGTGAGGGCTGTGATATAAATAACAAGACTTCCAACACCTTTTATACGCAAAAGGAAACCTTCGGAGGACTCATGTGAAACTTCACCATCATCATCGAGGGATCAGTGATATGTTCAAGCAAATGGAGGAACGCGACGTGGGAAAATATCTTCTTTTCTATTTCCAAGAATAGGCGCAACATTTCATTTTATTACCAATTTATCCATTGTATTATTAATTAGTTGGTGGGTGTGAGCACAAAAATTAGCTACTCTTGAAATGAATATATATTTCGGTAGTAAAGCGGATGGACCGCTCCGGCTTGAACTCAGAGGACCACAAAATTACGTGGTGGCCTCAAATAGGTATTGACCGACGGCAAAGGCGTAATAATTGGTCGATGAAATCAATCGCACCCGTAAACTTTTTTCTAAAATATTATAAAAGTTTTATGTTTTGGAGAGTTAAAAAAACAACGGCGAAAGTCGTTTTCGGATAATTTCAAAAACAATATTACTGCTCGTGTTCTTTCTCCGCTCACAGTGACGATCCAATTGAAATTTTGTTACGGTAGTAATGAGTGGATGTGTCATCAATGGTTGAGTCAATTTGGTTAGGCCTTGAATTCGAAGGTGTAGAGACGTTCAATGAACTCTTGTGCAATGGACTCTTGTGATGATCTTGACATGACTGAGATGGATGCAATGTAATATTTGTATTATTTTGACCACCCTAAGTTAGACTTGAGATTGGACTAAGCTGAAATATGGCTTCTTAGTGGGTTTTTACACAAATATTTGGAAGGAGTTTTTCGGTTCAGTTCAAGTTAGTCAACATTATATATAGGATGTGAGAGGTTTTCATGAGAAGGTACAATTCTTGAGTCAGCTTTTATATATGACCAATTGAAGAGATCTTTTATAATAGTCTCAACCTCCTTCCCTTGAGGTTTTGTCTTAAGAGGTGATAGGCTTGAGCGATCTCCTGTAGATTGTTAAACACAGAGATCGATAGAGGAGGAGGACAAGCCCGAAAAATCTCCCATGAGCTATTATTCATGGAGGTTAACAAATTATTTTTTAAAAATGACTAAAGATAAATTACATAATCGATCAATCAATATGAATAAGTTAATTGATCCACGCTATTGTTCATGTATAGAGTTATCATAATTTTTTTTTTTTGAGGAGAGGGGAGAGATTGAATAAGTTGATTAGTTACTTCAAATCTTATCAAAATATCGATATCCTTAATAATAATAATAATATGAATAAATCATTATCATTGCTTCATATCTAAGGTGATGACATAGATAAATCACTATAATGATTTTATAAAAGTTTTTAGGGTGAATAATCATATGATGAGTGACTTGAGTGTCACATGCACACTTTTTCATAGTTTGTTAGCTACAAATCATTCAAAAGGTTTATTAATTTTTTAAATTTGATAAATTAATATTTTATCATCATTTGTGTAGGCACTAGGATTTATAAAAAAAATATTTACTTTGGGTGAACTTGTACGATTTTGCCCTTTTGATATGAGCCCCAAAAAACATGTTTGAGGATAAAATAATGTTAGAGGAAAATGCCAACGACATATTTAGTCAGTATGACATGGTATAGATCTGTGTGCATAGGATTATCCAAAATGTCTTTGATATGAATTCAAGATAAATCTAAGGTAACTTCGAGATAAATGTGTCGAGCTCTTGAGACATCATCTACACGAAGATCAATGATGAAAAGGTTTCTCGACTCGAGCTATTTGATACTTAAATTAGTAATTCGAGATTTTTAAACATGAGTTCGAGTAATTTGAGAATTTTTTTTATTAAGAATATATTTTTATAATTTTTTAAAAAGAATAAGTAAGTTTATGATTGTCTCATGTTATTATAAAAAAGAAAAAAATGATTTATAATTGTCCAAAGTAGAGGAAAAAAATTTACATTTATCTTTCAAACTATAATGGATGAGAAGTTAGCTTGTACTTTTTTTTTGGGTTATAACAAACTAATTGTGTATACTTTGGAGGATAACATCAGTGTCATGTCTAAATTAGCAATCAAATTTGAAATAAATTTTTTTTTATTTATAATAGTGACATTATATAACGAACAAAACATTGACCATAATATATCACAAGATAACGTTTGGATTAATTGTCACGTTGAATGGGTGGGCATGACATTACAATTTGGTCAACTTATTTATCACAGCATAAATTGAATGGAAAGATATTTTTTTCTCATGTTAAAAAAAATCTTTTATTTACAAGCATAAATGACGAAGCAGCTGGAGATTTCCCTAATGGTGTTCGAAAGTTTCCAGATAACTGTCATACAAAATCATCCCCAAATATTTTGATTAGAATAATCACATGCTAAATATGAATACCCCCCGTGCCTACAAACAAATATGCATAAAGACATAATCTCGAGTGAAGAAAAATATCATAGTTTTGAATTTTTTAATATAATTATAACGTAACAAATCAACGGAATGTTAACTCACGTTCACTCTTCATCGAATCCCAGTATTATATTATCAATCGTCAATGCATTCACTAACTAAAATAGGATTAGAAAATTTTCAACGATCGAGCAATTATAAAAAGAATCATAATCAAAAGTTATGAACATGTTTAAACTCTCTTTACCTTTGATTGTGTACTTTAATGATTCTATATCACAACAGGTTAGCTTGGCTAGCAAAGAAGAAAGGATCCCGATGGACGCATTCGTAAGTTTTCTTTACCTTAGTAAAATTAAAAATTTTACACTGATTAACGAGAATTAATTCCAAAATATCTTATCAATATTCATCTCAAGTTAAGATCACTCATATCGTAAAAGATCAATCACATTACCTATTATCATAATAAAATAATTATAATATAAAATCTCAACCTTACAAGGTAAGAATAAAATTATAATCAAATACAATGCAATCAGAGATGAAGCAAAGGTGCCACCGAAGACCGTATGATCATTAGGGTGTGAAATCATATCATGGCGCTTCATTCGTGGGCAGGCCTTTCACACCTGCTAGGTTAGTCCGCACCGGCGCGTGATAGCACGCCCAACAACTCGCCGTTCACAGCTATCATGATCCCAACAGCAAACACTAACATCCTCCATCCGAGGCACGCCATGTGGATACATTTAAGAACTCAACCTCCCACTGCTCCGAGTTGGCCTCGTTGCGTTTGCCTGGTCGATGCCCTGCGTGCCACGCCGCCGTGACGTGATCCTTACCAAACCCAAACAAGATTTTTATTCGTGGCGGATGATTGACTACAGCTGTAGTTTCGATCTGATGTGGACAATCAACAGTGGAGCGCAGATAGGGGGGCCCACAAAAGGAGACGCTTCCGCTAGCAAAGCGACAAAACCAGGACGGCCGGTTTTTCCGCAAGTGGTTTACCGGCAGCCTGAACGGGTCGCCAAACCGCTCGGTCGAAACGGTCAAACTATCTGTTGCACATTTCTTCATGCAAAAGGACGTGCTTAACCTTATGCACATCCGTGTCGCTAGTGGGCATATTTGGAAATTACGCGCAGAAGCAGGGGCGATTCCCGCCGCGCCCACGAGAACAGCGGTTTCGATCGCGAGAGGGCAGTTTCGTCGTCCCGACAAAACCGAGGGTACGTTGTGTAATTTCATGAAAAGCCAAGAGCTATTGGTCAGATAAGCAAGGACTCCTAACCCCGGTTAGGAGACCCGACCCGGGGATCCATACCCAACGGACGGCTCTAAAGTGCTCGTGCAAATCGGAAAACAACAAGAAAAGCGAAAAAGAACAAGAAGTGAGAGTGGGGGTCGTCTAGGGTTAGGGTTTGACCGTTGCACGCGATCGAGGGTTTTCGACTCCCAGCGAAAATCACCGCGATATCCCGGTATTCCGGCGCGATTCGCTACTCGGTCCACGATCTCGCGTCTCTGAAACTCCTAATTTTCGGGAACGCCGGAAAACCGCCTCAACGGTTCCAGAAACCTCTTCCAGCATTGTGGGGGTGGAACTGCGGAGTGGGGATGCGGCTGTAGCGTCGTGATCAGGGGTTTCAGACGCGGTATTAGCGTTGACGTCGCCGGAGGCATTCGAGCTCCGGTTCTATAGGGTTTTGGGAACCCTAAAGATCGCGCCTTTAAGGGGGTGGGCCTGGGCATGCAATCCGGGAACGTCCGGAATCCGGCGGCCACCCCGCCTCCAGGGCGGTCGCCGCCATCGTCCGCCGCGTCACCTTCCTCCTCCTCTTCCGCCGTTTCCGCTCCGAACCACCTGGGCTTCGAATCTCTTCAGCACCAGCAACAGCAGCTGGCATATAGGCAGGTCAGTTGGTCGATTTCGCGCCGTTCTCGTTTTAATTTCGTACTCTGACGGGCGTGACGGTTGCGGCCGTTGTGTGGGGATGTGAGAAAAATGTGGTCGTCGCTGGTTGTTTCCATATTTTGGGGATAAGTGGGGACAGGCGTGGGTTCTTTAATTCGAGACCTGGGTGTTTTTCGGAGGATTACCACTGGGTTTCTGCCCCCTAGATTCGCTGAATCATGTGTTTTTACCGTTGGACGATCCTTGCTGGATTTTGGTATTAATACATACTTTTTTCGATGGGTCCTCAAAGAACTGTGAGCCATTCCTTTACTCGAACGCCGCCATGTTAACAGTGTCAAGTCGATCTAAAGGTTGGCAGCTTCGGGGCAGTTTCTTTGTTTCTCCTCATGACGTTCTTTGGTGTTTCTTTCTTCGTTTATGTTTTTGCAAGTTCGACCATTTGGTAGTGGATTTTGGGACTCATGGCCGATTTTCATGTTGTTTCTGGAAGCTCGTTTGAATACATTGATGGTCCATTCCTGTGATTCTTTTTTTAATTTTTTTTTTCAATTTTTGTAGTCCATGATAGAATATTCTTTTTTCTCTCTCTCTGATGTTTGGTCAGATGGCTAAGAGTTCAATCGATCATCTTCTTCGTCTCTTCATTGGTTTGCGTCAAATTGTTCAAACGAGACGACATGGCTCTGAATTTGGTTGTTACCACTAGTTTAACTACCATATTTTCAAGTTCATTTCCATGTGTATGAGTTTTCTGGACTTGGTGGTTTTTATCCAAGTTTTGAGATGATCTTATATATCTGCAGATGAGCTTACAAGTTTGAGCCTTCTGCAGTTGTTAGGTTTAAAATTTCATTGCTTGAATTACTTCTAATATTTAGATGTTGACCAAGGTACATTGTGTTGACTACACTGCTCACGAGATCTTTTCTGTTATGTTTGTCGGCTTGTAATTGTTTTGTGCTTCTTAAGTGGGTGCAATCTATATGTTCTTCGGTATTGGGTTTGAATTAGCATCCTCATCTTTATTGTCATAAAAGCTGTTGAAAGTGGGGCTGTCTTTGATTTTGCAACTTATGAACTTAGTAATTAAAGCATATGCTATTTGCATTTACTTTATATGCACATGCAAATGGATTACAGTTCTATGAATATTTTGGTTTGTAAATTCCGACCAAGTAAAACGGATGAGAGGGTCAATCAAATCTTGTATCGGTACATCAGAGGTGCTGCTGCTCATAGAGTTGCAATTTTACCCTGTTGTTATCTTAATATCCATTGTTCTGATAATGGAGTAAATTGGTACAGTGTTGCTGTACATCAGAGGTGTTGCTGCTCATAGAGTTGCAATTTTACCCTGTTGTTATCTTAATATCCATTGTTCTGATAATGGAGTAAATTGGTACCTTTGGCACAGGCTTTACAGCAACAGGAACACCAACAGAAACTGCAGCAGCTAAGAAAAGCTGAAGTTGATAAATCCCTTCTTTCTTATCAATCTACTGGTACACATGGGCCCACTGCAGGAACTGGTTTTCCGACAACCCCTGGACCTTCACATCTGTCTCAGTTGTCAAAGAAGTATGGTAACATACCTCATCATCCTGGTGCTGTTCATCTCCCTGAGGAAAATGAAAATAAAGGGCAGGGTGTAGGACACCAAATGCAGAATCCACTTCATCAAGCTTACCTCCAATTTGCTTTTCAAGCTGCTCAGAAGTCTCATGGGAATTCAGTAGTACCGCAGCAAGGGAAAATGAATATGGCTGGTCCATCTCAAAGGGATCAGGACATGCTTATGAACAAATTAAAGATGCAGGAACTTATGTCACTCCAGGCAGTTAATAAGTCACAGATGCCTATGCTTAAGAGGACAGCCGAACAATTTACATATGCTGAGAAGCAGTTGGAGCTAGGTCAAATCAGCACTGATGAAAGAAATGAACTGAAGCCTCTCCCACCAGATGGGCAGTTGGCTTCTGTTAACATGGTAGTGCCAGGACAGCCACTTCAGTTGCTGCATTCTCAAGCTAGCGTGCAGAATTCTGCAAACAATCAATTAGAGATGGCACAGGTACAAGCAATGCAGGTGTGGGCAAAGGAACATAATATTGATCTGTCTGTTCCTGCTAATTTGAGTTTGATTTCTCAAATTCTGCCCTTTTGGCAGTCCAACAGAATAGCTTTGACGCAGAAGCCAAATGAAACTAGGCCCACAGCACAGCAGTCTTGTTTTCCATCTTTGATGCAACCAGCAATGCCATCGCCAATTGGCACTGAAAATTCAGCAAATGTTAACTCTCCAAGTGATTTGCCTGGTCGGCATAGCTCTTCTAAATGTCATCAGGCACTTCCGTCCGGTTTGCTCCCTGGTGGTGGTGATAGCATTGGCATCAATCCCAATACTTTGCAAATTCAGCGGCAGGTTGCTGGTGATAACAGGATCAACCAGAATGAGGGGACTGTTAAAAGCCCAATTACGACTGAATGTGGTGGGCTTGTTACACATTTAACAAATTCGTCTGGTAACTTGAATCAGACCCTAGAAAAGTCTGATGCTAAGAACACTTTTACGGGCAGTGAAATGCAGCAAATGCAGAATTTGAGGTCCTTGCAGCAGTTGGATAGATCCAGTTTCTTACCTGCGGTTCCTAGAAATGGTACTGTGGGTACTCAAGTTCCAAGTGAAAGTGGATTTGCTCAGATAGCAAAACAACGTATTGGGTTCACAAAGCAACAGCTTCATGTTCTGAAGGCTCAAATCTTAGCTTTTAGGCGTCTCAAGGTATGCAAAATAATCTCAGAACACACATCTCTTTCCTGCCTTTTTGTCTAGTGATTCCTGCATATTCTCTTGATATATGTATGTTGACAAAAGGTTCAATCTTTCTTTACAAACACTTATGCAAGAATTTATGTTTGTGTACTATCAGCGTGGTGAACGAAGTCTACCACCTGAAGTTCTTCAAGCAATTGCAGATCCCCCGGTTGATTCTCAGCCAAAGCATGGTCACATTCGGTCTGGAGTTAACCAGGACTTGGTAACGAATGCCAAGAACAATGATAACAAACATAGGAGGCATGTGGAGTCTAACGATCAGGCTCAGCGGTCTGCTCCTATGAGTGAAGGCCACATGCAGCTGAAGGATGAAAGCTTTACTAGAGAAGAGAAAGCTGCTAGTGTCAATCAAATGCAAGGTACTGCAGGTTTAGAAAGGGAACCTGTATGCAAGGGATCTATTGGCAAGTCAGAAGATAGCAGTTCTATTGTTAAATCTGACCACGAGGTTGAAAAGGGAAGTCAAGATTTATCTAGCAGAGGTGACTACTATATTGACAAGGGAAAGCCTGTACCAGTGGATGGCACAATAATGGTTCCTGAGCAGTTGAAAAAGCCTGCCTCAACAAGTAGCACGACACCTCCCAGAAATGGTATTTCACGAAAGTATCATGGTCCAATTTTTGATTTCCCATCATTTACAAGGAAACATGACGCCTTAGGATCAACAACTGCAAATTACTCTACTAATTTGACATTGGCTTATGACATTAAAGATTTGCTATTTGAGGAAGGTAAGACTGTGTTTAACAAGAAAAAGGTAGAGAATTTAAAGAAGATTAGTCGGTTGCTTGCTGTTAATTTAGAGAGGAGAAGAATTAAGCCCGATCTTGTGATACGGTTGCAAATCGAAGAGAGAAAACTCAAGCTTCTTGATCTTCAGGCTCGTCTGAGGGATGAAGTTGAACAGCAACAACAGGAGATAATGGCAATGCCTGATCGGCCATACCGCAAGTTTGTTAGGCAATGTGAACAGCAACGTACCGAGCTAACAAGGCAAGTTCAACAGTTGCAAAAAGCATCCAGAGAGAAACAACTGAAGTCTATCTTTCAATGGCGTAAAAAGCTCTTAGAGGCTCACTGGGCTATTCGTGATGCTCGGACTGCACGAAACAGAGGGATTGCAAAATATCATGAGCGCATGTTAAGGGAGTTTTCAAAGAGAAAGGATGAGGACAGAAATAAAAGAATGGAAGCATTGAAGAACAATGATGTGGATAGGTATCGTGAAATGTTACTGGAGCAGCAGACGAACATCCAAGGAGATGCAGCCCAGCGTTATGCTGTTCTTTCTTCCTTTTTATCTCAGACCGAAGAGTATCTTAGCAAGCTTGGCAGTAAAATTACAGCTTCAAAGAGTCACCAAGAGGTTGAAGAGGCAGCAAATGCTGCTGCAGCTGCTGCACGAGCTCAGGTACAATTTACTTGATTTATTTATATGCACCTGCTTTTGTCATCCACTGCTGAAGTATTGCATAATTGTTTTTCATTGGCAGGGTCTTTCAGCTGAAGAGGTCAGAACAGCAGCATCATGTGCGGGAGAAGAGGTAATGATAAGAAACAGGTTCTCTGAAATGAATGCTCCGAACGACAGCTCTGCTAACAAGTAAGTCTTATCATATTGATTGTTTAGTGATAATAAGCTTTGTCATTTAGTTGAGTTTACTTTTCTCCTTGATGGTTGTGAAAATGGTTTAAAATCTCAGTTTGATACCAATTTTAACACCTTGTTGCACCATTATACTGCTAGTATACTTGGTGTTATATCAACCTGTGCTGCCATCACTGAAAAATTAATTAAAAAAAAGGAATACCAATATGATCTAGCAGTGGCCCTTGGTCAGATTGATACTTGAAACCTTGGTTTTAAATAATATGACGGCATCAAATTCTTTTTTGTTGTTGCTTGTTTTGCCTGTTGAATTGCTTCTTTTTTGCTGCTGAATCAGGCTTATAATTGTTAATGTTGTTAGGTATTATAATTTGGCTCATGCTGTGAGTGAAAGGGTCATAAGGCAACCCTCAATGCTACGAGCTGGAACATTAAGAGACTATCAGCTTGTAGGTTAAAACTTCTTGCAGAATTATCAGAATCTAGGTTTTAAAACAAAATCATTTTTCTTCTGCTTCTTTCTTTCAGGTTGGGCTGCAGTGGATGCTTTCCTTGTACAATAACAAGTTGAATGGAATTTTGGCAGATGAGATGGGTCTTGGCAAGACTGTCCAGGTTGCCTTTATTTCTGAGTCCTGTCATTACTTCTTGGCCTGATAGAAATTATTTTAAAAGTAAAAATATATTACTTGAATCCCTTTTCCAAAAATAATAGATCACTAGGCCACTCCCTTCTCCATATCCTATTGTTTTGACTGATTATAACATAGCCAGCAAGTTGGTTGGCTACACAATTCCCTTCCTTTATAAACACAAATAGTTTATGCACTTCAAAACACAATTCCCTTCCCAACAAGCCAGTTGGAGTGATAGTTGTCTTCCTCCAGTAATTAGGAATAATTTAAAACCTGGAGTAGTACAATGTACATTACTTCTAGGCCACTGGATTTTTACTGGTTATGATGTTTATTATCTTTAGCTACTTATCAACTGGAGCTGGAAAATTTAGCATTTGTTCTGGTAATGTCTTGATTTTTTTTTTGGGTTGTCATTTGCGATTTCAACAGGTAATGGCATTGATTGCTTACCTGATGGAGTTCAAGCGGAATTATGGTCCACATTTAATTATAGTTCCAAATGCTGTTTTAGTGAACTGGAAGGTATTTCTTTTCACTATTGTTGGTTGTCCATTTATTCTCTTTCAACAGCATGAATTGACACTTCTATTTGTATTTAGAGTGAGCTGCTAAATTGGCTGCCTTCTGTATCATGCATTTTTTATGTTGGCGGGAAGGAGGAAAGGTCTAAGCTTTTCTCTCAGGTTAGGTGCCTATCTGTTGCTCTTTACTGAATATTTGGATCTTCTTACTTCAGCCGTATGTTCTGTTTCAAAATGAAGCTCACTAACATGTCAACTTATGAACAAGGAAGTAGATAGCTAACAAAAGTATAGTTTAAAAACATGTGAGACACCAGGTAGACCGCAATTATTCTTGAATTTAACACACCATGTCTGCTGAATGCATGTATGAAGCCATGAAGTTAAACATGGGAACGTATTCCTGTGGATTATGAAATCTCTGTCGTCTGTAGTTACAAGAATTTACAAAGTTTTATATTACTACCTGAAGAATTTTTGTTCATTTATCTATCAAATCTCAAAATTTTATTTATCCCACAAAATACATATATCCTCCTTGTCTAAATAATAATTTTATACCATTTCCTGTTTGTATATTGAAGAGCTCAACAGTTTGAGTTGTATATGAAAATTTGATGCTGCAGTTGCAAATGCATGAATGAGGACTTTCTTAGGGTGTATATTCAATCACCCCTGAAATCATGAGACTAGTGTGTTCATACAAATTTGCTGTGAAATGTTGTGGCTCTTGCCTGTCCTCTCTCTTAATCTTTTGCTAGTTAAATTTATGTAGGAGCCAATCTTCTCAAGGTTAAATACTGTAACCATGTGCCCATACTGGAATCTTGTCAGAGTGGGATCTATCAACCAGTGGTGTGATATGCTTTGGTACACCAATAAAACGAATACTAACAAATTGTTTGATATGTCAGAGCGGATCAATTAGCTTGAAATGTTGATATATTAGTATGGTAGCTGACATGATATGTTACACAGTGACAGCACTCATTCTTTTGTTAATATTTTCACATTTATTCTTTCTTTGCCCTTTGCATCTTTAATCTTCTCCATAAAAGTCCGATAAGTGATAAGGGAACACCACTTTTTCCTTTGTATTTCAGATCACATTGCTAGAATATAAATGTTGGTGAGGATAACTACTGATGCCTAATCCCATCTGCATTGTTTTCTTGGTGAAAAGTGAAAATATAAAAGAAAATATTTATCTCATCCTCCAGTGCTTTGTGAATTATTATTTTTTAATCTAATCATAGTGTCTCTTTGGTGATACCCAAAGCTACTTTTGGCTCCAAATAACCACCACAGCCTACAGCAATAACAACGATAGAGCCTTAAGTCCCAAGTTTACATGGATTTTTTTCCCGCTCTTGAGCTTTGTTCTGTTAAATGAGTAAAGTTTTCTCACAGTACGGGCGGTACGTATCGATCCGTCAGCAAATCGGTACACGGACCTCTCGCTACCGAGCAGTACCATCGATTGAGCCCATTATCGTTGACAGTGATCGCCGCTCTCCTTGTCGGCGGCTTCTTGTTGGCGCACGGGAGAAGGGGCATCGGCGTTGCAGGGCGGAGAGAGGCGAAGATTTTTTTTTCTTCTCTTCTCGGGTGACTTTTTCTTCTATGCTCGGGCGACGTTGCAAATTTTTTTTTTTTATCTGTGGTGTCGCTTTTTTTTTTTTATCTATGCTGTCGCCTCAGCGACATCGCCCGAGAAGAGAGGCAACGTTGCAATTTTTTTTTATCTACAACGTCGCCTCGGTGACGTCGCAAATTTTTTTTTATCTGTGACATCGCCCGAGGCGACGTCGCAATTTTTTTTTTATCTGTGACGTCGCCCGAGAAGAGAGGCAACATCGCCCAAGGCTATGTCGCAAATTTTTTTTTTATCTACGACATCGCCTAAGAAGACGTTGCCTCTCTCTCTCTCTCTCTCTATATATATATATATATATATATATATATATATATATATATATATATATACCGAATGGTATATCGAAATATATCGCTTGGTATACAGTATCGTACCGTACCGAGCAAGTCTTGAAACTTTGGTACGGTATGAAATTTTAATCATTGCTAACTACAATATCCAAGGACTCATACATGTCTATGCCGTCTTAAATGATATTATCTTATTATCTATCGAGGCTACGCCTTATCTTATTATCTTATTACTCGTATCTCTTCTAGTAACTGTGTATCCACCTAGATATTCTCTTCTCAACTAAATAGACTTTTGTGGTACACTCCTATTCACAAAGCATGTCTGGCTTTACAACCCTTCAATAAAGTTTTCCTTTTAGTCTAAGGGCAATATGATGGTTACACAAAGTCCCCAATACCTTTCCTGCCTTAACCACACAAAATAACCATCAGAGCTTGTTCCTTAAAACATTTCGAGAATATGAAATTTTGATTGAACAATTGTGGGCCGATATTGATGGATGTTACGTACCCGTGCTAATGACTAAAGATGTGGTCAAACTTTAGCCATGAAGGGTATATGTAATTGAAAATAACTTCAAGGCTAAAAACATGCACAAGGTTTAGGTGAGATTATGAGTAGAGTTACACAAGATTAATTGTTGATTATGATGCTAGACCACATTATAAAGATCAATATTTGTAGTATATATGTTTATATACACAAGTACCATGTAATGCTTTTGGGCGATGGTAAAATTCTTCGGGATCCCTCTTATTTCATTGAATCACACTTGCAGGAATCTGAATCTCAATTTGTTTTACGTGTTCGTTCATTTTTAACTATGTTAATTGACCTTGCAATTAATGATTGTAATATATTATCTTTTGTTGCTTATCCCTATTTAAATACTTGCTCATATTTTCATAATGAAATTAATTTCACGTTCCTGAGCACATGGAAAACATTTAGGTCCATTTTAGTGATAAAAAGGATGACAAGGTAAAGGGACATATAATGCTGCTTTTGCTTTGGACACAATGAATTTTGGGTTTCACATAATCAATTACATTAACATATGATCCACTAGTAAGTGCAGCACCTGAGCATTTTCTCCAAATAGTTCTCTACAGAAGATCTTTATATAATCTGATTGTTTACAGTTGGAATTGAAAGCCATTTGAAAATCCATGTTATTTCTGATTGTCATAACAATCAAACATTTTACTGATGCCCATGTTTTAATCTTATGTTTAGCATGCTTCGAGTAGCAATAGCTCTCAATTTTATTTGTGATTCTTTGCAGGAAGTTTGTGCTGTCAAGTTTAATGTGCTGGTAACAACCTATGAGTTTATCATGTATGATCGTTCTAAGCTATCAAAAATTGACTGGAAGTACATAATCATCGATGAAGCACAAAGGATGAAGGATAGGGAATCAGTTTTGGCACGTGATCTTGATAGATATCGTTGCCAGCGAAGACTGCTACTTACTGGAACACCTTTGCAGGTTTGCCATTTAACTACCTTCATGTATGTGAATAATTAGGTGTTTTTGTTACATGAATATTTTACATGCTTGCACCTTTGAATGTGGTAAGAATTCTGTAACCTTTTTTGCTATTGTTTTAATGTCATTCCACAACCTTAATGTTCATTCGTGTTTTTCATGGAAACAAAAACAATAAGAAAATGAGGTGATATTTCTAGTATAGTTAGTTCTATGCAAGAATTGTTCTTACAATGGCATCTTCTATACCCCATAACTTAATAAGCTAGTGGCACAAGATAGAGTGGTGTGTTGGGCTAGATGATTTGTTCTAATATATGTATTGCAAATTGAAGCATTTTGGACAACATATATAGGTGGAAGTCCGCAAGACACATCGGGTATGAAAGGTGAATAGTTTAGATAGTACAGTGAGGAAGAAGGTATCTTCAGAAGTAGGAGGATAACTAAAAGGAGAAGATACTAATAAGGGCTAATCAACCATTCAAAACATTCTTTTTGTTGTTAGCAGTTGTTTTTTAAAATTAAAATTGAACTTTATATCAAGGAACAAATTTATTGAATATAAGCTTTCTCAATAACTGTGATCTATATCTACGAGATATATGACATCAAGGACTAAATTATAAAAGATGGGGTTTGATAGATGAATCCTAACACCTCCCAGCTTCCCCTGCCATGTGAGCAACACCTAAACGAAGGCTCGGAGCCACCTATGGGAGGTCACGTCACTTGCCCCAACTTCCTGAAGTAAGCCCATAGGAGCCACTCCTCATCGATCATGCAACCGGGAAAATAAACATAGCTCCGCATTAATGGATGATAGCATGGCCTGACTTCACCAACCTTCCCTTCCGCATGAACGATGAGGGGCCATGCCCTGCCTGACCCAAAGAAGCAAGGAAGCCCGACCGAAGGCGTCATCGCGACAGTCCCCGTATGTTGCCTTTGTGGGAGCACGCGTCGGTAAGCCGCTTGCATTAAATGTTTCCACCACACTGGGTAGGGGAGCTTGACGAAGGCTCGTCTGCTTTACCCAATGCCCAGGTATAAAAGCCATGCCTCGGGCCAAGCTGGGGCAGACGAACAAAAGAAACTCTTTACTCTCTTAATTCATTGTTGATATTGTTGTCTTCCTCCCCTTCTGCTTTCCTGACTTGAGCATTGCAGGTGTCGAGTTGGGACACCCTTGGCACAGGCCTGTTGTGCGGGGTCACTGACGTAGCTCAGAGGTGCAACTAGGAAGCTACCCAATAGAGGGGATCACCCAGCACCCGAACCAACCTTCACCACTCGAAGACTGAGCTGCTCCTAGCTCATCGCCTCTTTCTACAACTTTTTGTGTCCTGCTCGCCACACCTACTCTCCAGCTTATGAGGAAGAGCCACCAGAAGGGACCTGTGCTTTCGGCAGAGAATCAACCTAGCCAACCCACCAGTCGACGGTCTCTGTGTGTTAATATTTTGGCGCTAGGAGGGTCGAATGTTGCAAGAATGTCCTTTTACCACTGCCAACAAGCGCTGCAATGAGTAGGCGCTACCTATGAGCCCTAGCCCTTTTGAGCAAATAGGGCACGCTCCTCCTTTCCAACAGAACGATGCATCCACCTCGGCCCACACATTAGGGCCCTACCGGTGTCTTCTTAACGACCCAAGACTTTCCCCTCTAGGGCTAGGAATGGGCTCCCTGCTCGTCCTGTTAGAGGTGTTCCTGGGCCTTGCTTAGCAGGTCCAGACCCTCATCGACGCAATGCAAGCCATCGCCCTGCTCCTCTCTTAGTTGACGGGCGATTTCACACTACACCCTCCGATGGCAGAATGTAGCGCTCCACCAAGCCGCACCCAAACCCTGCCAGAATTTGAGGCCCAATCTATTGATTCCTGGGAACACTCGATGAAGGTATAGCTCCAGGCCATGAACCAGAGGCTAGACGAGGTTCATCAGGAACTCTGGCACCCTCGTGGCGAACCGGACACACCCCACACATCCCCCTTTATTCAGAGAATCCAGGAGGAGCCCATCCCAGCTAGCTTTCACCTCCCCAGCCTGGAAACGTTTGATGGAGGCTTTGACCCCGTACACACTATCGCGTTCAGTGCTCAGGTGTCTCTGTTTGGCACCTCAGATGCTCTGATGTGTCAGACGTTCCCGACGACACTAAGGGGGCCATCTCGGGAATGGTAGCTCGCTAAAGAGTTCGAGCTCCACTTCCTCACCAATGTGCGACCAAAGCCCTCGGTCATTGTCCTGCTAGGGCTTAGGCAAAGGGAGGATGAGCCTTTGTCCGACCTTGCCACTCGATTTGTCGCGGAGATCCGAGGGATTCAGGACGTCCACTCCTTGTTAAATCCAGGCCTTCATGATGGGCCTGAGGCCTACTTGCTTTTTTTGGTCGTTGGTCTAGAGACCTCCCACGATCATCCTAGAGATGCTCCAGAGGGCCAACCAGTACACATCAACAGAAGCCATGATCTTGGGACGGTAGGAGGGCAGCAGGAGGGCGCACCATGAACCTTGGTTCTCGGCCCTGGAGTCGCCCCGGAGAAGGCGTCCCCTAATAGACGATCGACGGGAGAGAACAGGGCTTCTCCTCCACAACATGATGAGGATGGAGTTCTCTCCAAATAAAGAAGGGCCTACTAAAGGAGCCCAGACCCATGAGAGGGTCTCCAGAGCAGAGGAACAAATTCAAGTAATGTCGTTTCCACTGGGACTATGGACACGACATAGAAGAGTGCTAGGATCTTAGGTACTAGATCGGGGAACTCATTAGGAGGGGGTCACCTGACAAGGCACCTAAGCCAGTCCTTGGAGCGTTCGCCCTACTGTCACGGACAAATTGTAAACGGCTTGTTCGGTGTAACGCTCATGTGTGTCCGTGTCCCTTTTGGTTTGTTATTACTTGTAAAGGGCTTGCCAAAGGCTAAATGCCCCATTTGAGTGAGTTTGGCAGCCATTGTCAGTTTGGCCACATGCAGAAAGTTTGTGTCATGTGGACACTTGTACTAGATTCGGTCTGTAGTGGACCAATTTTATACCTTTGTTGTGCAACTGTTCTGAGCTTGTAATATCCATGGTTGGAATATGCATTGGCTATAAAGTGTTTGCTAAAAGAGTGGCTTGTGGATCCCGTGTGAAGCGCTTTCTCTGTCCCGTCCTCTCTTTCGTAGGTCCTAAGGGATTCTAGGAGATTTCGGGGAGGTTGACCTTTGCGGTGATACGCATTGGTGCCGCACGGCTTAGGCAAAACCAGCTAAGTCCGTAACACTACCCTCGAGGATTTGTGGAAAAGCAGATTGACGTCATCTTTGGGGGGCACGCTTCCGGAGGCGAAAGCTCCTTAGGCCGGAAAGCCTATGCCTGGGCCTCCTTAGGAAAAACCCTGAGGGACGAAGAAGGGCCTAGGATCATCTTCGGAGAAGAAGATGCGTGCCACCTAGACCCCACCCACGATGATGCTCTGGTAATTTTTGTCCGGATGGCCAACGCCCTTGTCAAGAGGGTGATGATTTACATTGGCAGCTCCGTCGACGTGCTCTACCTCGATGCCTTCCGGAAGTTGGAGCTAGCCACGGGTGACCTCTCTCCGATGACGTCCTCGCTCTCAGGGTTCACAAGGGACCCCATCTCCCCCTTAGGCACAGTAACCCTCTACGTCACCTTTGGCGAGGAGTCCTGATCTATGACGTTACCGGCCAAGTTCGTCGTGGTGGACGTTCCTTTTGCATACAATGCCATCATCAACCTCCCCCCCACCGATTGAAAGTTGTGGTCTCCATGTGTCACATGGCGATCAAGTTCCCTACTCGAGACGACGTCAACGAAGTACGGGGCGACCCTCGAGAATCCAGACGCTGCTACCTAACAGTGGTTTTGCTTTCTTTTGTTTCGCTTCCCAAAAAGAAAGCAAAATCGTTGAAGTCCTAGGACTCCCCTCGCCACAAAGCCACGGAGGAAAGGGAAGTGACCCATTCGCAAAGGACCTTGTGATTAGGATGGGAAAACAAAGGGGGCCCTGGTGTTGCAAGGCCCCATTCGAGTTAGTTGTCCACGGCCCCCCAGGGGAACTTTTGGAAATGATCCACAAGAAAATACCCTCATCTTAAGAAAAACAAAATTTTCATTGATTGTTGGGAGTACAGAGCCTGTGGGCATCACAAAGGAGGAGACAGGGCGGAAGGAGGTCGTGGGGCAATCGTCGAAGGGAACCTTCGCTGGAGCCAGTACGTCAGCATTTGTGGGATGCTCGGTGAAGGGAACCTCGTCGACCTTCATTCTTGGGTACCTCGCCTTGAAGCGGCCTATGGCAATGCGGTACCTGAACTCATAGGCGACCTGACCAGATCGTCGGAGGCCATACTGGAACCGCTCGAACTCCTTGTAGCGACCACGACTCCTCTCTCCCACATCGAGGCTTGGCCCCTTCTTCCCAGGCCTCCCTCGCCTCTTGGGCCTCGAGCTGGGACGCCACTAGTTCGTTGGGGTTCGCCAACAATTGGTCCTCTAGCTGCCCTTTCAAGGGCGTCACCCAACTGTCGACGAGTATCTTTCAACTCTAGGCGCAGAGCATGCAGACTCTCTTTAGCCTCCATGTCTCGGGTCTCCTCGAGCCACCGCTCAGCCCCCATAGCTTGTCGATGAGCCAGTTCTAGCGCCAAAGACAGCTCAGAAACTCGGGTCCTCGCTCCTGTTCCAGTCGCTGGACCTAGGTCTGAAAATCCGTATTGGCTCGGGATAACTGGTTTATTAGCACCCTAGCGTTCCACACCCGGTCGATGAGGGTCGTCATGTAATGGTGATGCTACAACAAGTAGGACGTCTGGTTAGGAACGTAGAGAGAACATGCAGATTCAAGGAAGCAGGCTCACTAGGACTTCGTTATGGGAACAAATGTCGACTAGGGCCTCCGGGCGACTATGGTACGCCAGGCCAGTCAGGAGAGGGTTGAGCGACCCCTGGCAATATGCGGTGGCCGACGTGGCCTTCTCCTAACCATTGATCCTCAGTAAGCCCTCCTAGTGAGACCTCAGGGGGGTGTCGGGGGTTGGGACCAGGTGGTCGATCATCGCGTGGACCGTGGGCGACCCTAGTAGGAAGGAACCCCACTTTGCCCGAGAGCCTATAGAGGAGAGAGGCGGCGAAATGACTTGTGGACCTTCTATAGCACTAGCTCCTCCCCATACTGTAGATGGCTCCTCGACCCCGGGCGTACCCTATGGCATCCCCTCGATCGCATTAGGAGGCTGACAAAAAGGAGCCTTTTGCATGGCATGCCCCCGCCTCATCGGGGACTGTGGCAGGTCAAAGCCTACTCCCGTGGGTGACCCCGCGGCAGGGACTGGTGATCCAGAAGAAGGCCCAAAGCCAGGCCCTCGCAGCGGCGCATTGGCCGGGCCCATTGATTGCTCCGAGACGGCCTTGAAATGTGATCCGAAGACGAGGTTAGCAAGAGGCCTCGGGGAAGATGTAACAACGGGGCCCAGGGGAGATCCACCCAATCGTCCTGCGGAAGGTCTCGATGGAGATTCTGGGGCGAGCCTCGTAGAAGATTTCGAGTCAGTGATAGGTCCCAAAGCAGGCCCAGGCCCCAGATACCATTCCCAGAGATTCGAGGAGGGCCCCCTGACGCCTCTTTTAACGAAGCAACAACGCCAAGTCGGACCCATCGGAAGAGCCCAGAGATCCTCACCAAGAGCTCCTGCTCCCCGTCGAAACACCGAGGACCGACCTTAGGGTCCCCGGAAGCTTTGATAGAAAGCCCATAGAACGGTCCCCGCGGTAGAGGAGGTCGCTCACCAACCAGTGGGTCCTCGACGGGCCCGCGAAGCGCAACAGAGGAACGATGCTTCATCAGCCCCTGGAGGTTCATGCCTTCTAAAGTAAAAATATGGCCAGAAACAAACGATGACCACACAGGAGAAGTTAGCCATACCTCTTAACATGAGGCTAGGAGTAGCCTCCTTAAAACATGTCTCTTCCACCCGCCTCACGATGTTGAAGGAGAGGAGCCCTCTTATCTACTGAGCAAACTCAGCCTTCCCCACGGACAGGGAGGGGGGTGTGTTATCAATGGCCAGCGATGCCCATGCCGTAGGAAAGCCCCAGTCCCAATTACTGCGGATGACAAAGAACCTCGCCCTCCATCCGTTGTTGTTGGAGCCGGCCCCGCTCATCTTGAAGCCCTCGCGAGGGGACAAGTAATAGCTGCTCGGCCCTTGCTCAAGCGGAAGCACGAGAGGAATAGGTCACGGGACGATGCCACCCCCGCACCATCACATGCGTCGATAAAGATCACTAGGTAGCACCATGATGTCACGGACTTAACTGGTTTTGTCTAAGTCGTGCGGCACCCTTGTGTGTCCGTCTGCAAAGGTCAGCCTCCCTGAAATTTCCTATGGTCCCTTGGGAACTACAAAAGAGAAAACAGGTTAGAGAAAGTGTTTCACTTGGGATCCACAAGTAATAATTTCAGCAAACACTTCATAGCCAATGCAAATTACAAGCATCGACTTCACAAGCTCTGAACAGTCGCACGACAAAGGCTCCAAAATAGTTCACTACAGATCGAAATCCCCACAGGTGCCCACATGACACAATTTGTTTGCAAACCTAAGATGACGACCAAAACCAACCAAAATGGGGCTATTAAGCCTACTGTTAACCCTTAACATGCTGTGCAAAACATGAACAAAACTGAAAGACACGAACATACATAAACATTACATCAAACACTCTGTTTACAATTTTGATCGTGATAATGAGTTAGGCGTCATTTGGAAGGGTGAAATCCACCACTGCTTTAGACAGGAGATGATTACAAGATGGAAGGGTAGACGTAGCCCTGCCTCTAGGACATTGACCGTAAGGCAGAAACCCCTGGGGGTTAGATGAAACGAGCGGTCCTCGGCCCTAGGGATCGATAAAATAAATTCTGCCGGGATACGGAAACATGGGCGTAGTTGCTCCAGTTGAAGGGTGGTCATGATAGATTCACAGTCATGGGCGCCCTCTATCGAGATCAGCTCTTGAGAGACCCTAGGGGTAATGGAAGGCACGTCCCCTGAAGATGAGGAACCAACTTGTACCACCCTTCGGGTGGAAGTCGGGGTCACAGTACCCCTCCGACGCAAGGGGCAAGAGCGAGAAGGAGAAACAGAAGACATCCTGTCACACGCTAGGGTAACCTGGCAATCGACAGCGGCCTTGAGTAGAAAAGCAAACTCACCTGATGAGAAGGATTGGGGCGCTATATAAAGGCCCCAGACCGAGCATCAAAAACGACTCACCTTCCGTAGCATAGCATCTGCACCCACCCGTTTGGGACAATGCAAAATCCTGCACCGCTGCCCAGGAATGCTTGTAATTGGAAGCCACACCGCCACCCACCCCCCTCGGTACAACGTCAAGGCCCCCAAAAGCCAAAAAAGCCGCTCGAATCCGTAAATGGATCAAGCATTAGGCTAGCGAAGGATCTCCGCCATCATTAAGGACGGTGACAGCATAAATCCTAATTGGGCACTCCACCTTTTGGTGCCTCACCAATGGCAAAACACCACATCAGGTATGAGGCAAGCCACTAAGGCGGAACCACTCTCCTGCTTACGACGATTGAATCAAGACCCGCTACGACGGAAGTCGCTAAGGCGGAACCACTCTCACGCTCATGGCGGTCAAATCAAGACTCGCTACGACGGACTGATATTGACACTCCTGCTATGGCGGTCGAATCAAAACCCGCTACGACGGAAACCACTAAGGCGGATCCACTCGCTACGGCGGAAGCCGCTACGATGGATTGATATCGATACTCCCACTATGGTGGTCAAATCAAGACCCGCTACGACGGAAGCTGCTATGACGGACTGATACCAATACTCCCGTTACGCAGTCGAATCAAGATCCGCTATGGCGGACTAATACTGATACTCCCGCTATGCGATCAAATTAAGACCCATTACGGTAGATTAATACCGATACTCCCGCTACGGCGGATTGATACTAGTCCTCCCACCCACGAAGTCGAGCCAATACTCGCTGTTGTGGACTTACACTCCTGCTTAGGCGGTCGAGTACCTGCCCCTAGAAGCAGAAGAAGGGGTAGGCCCAAAAGAAAACCCAATCTCCCATGTGGAAAGGGAAGGCAAAAATAGAGAAGGAAACCTCTCGAAGCAGAAGGGGGAGGTCAGAAAATGAGAGTGAACTCTTGTGTCGAAGGGGGAGAACGAAGATAGGGACGAAAAAAGAAATGGGTCCCTTAGGTCAACACCCATCTGAGCAAAGGTCGCCCCAGCAAGAAAGCACAGCCCGCCCCAAACGGGCTTCGAGTCGACCACCACGGTGCCAACAACAATCACGTCACCTTGCAGGAATGCAGGAAAAGCGATGTCCTTTGAGACCTCCATTCGAAGCTTCGAAGAACGTCTTTCCGACAAGTCGCCTGCATTAAATGTTTCTACCATGCAGGGTAAGGGGAGCTCGACGATGGCCCGTCTGTTTCACTCAGTGCCCATGAATAAAAGCCATGCCCCGGGACAAGCTGGGGTAGACGAACAGAAGAGACTCTTTGCTCTCTTAATTCATTGCTGATACTGTTGTCTTTCTTCGCCTCTGCTTTCCTGACTTAAGCATCAGAGGGGTTGAGCTTGGACACCCCTGGCGCAGGCCTATTGTGCAGTATCATCGACGTAGCTCGGAGGCGCAACTAGGAAGCTACCCAACAAAGGGGATCACCCAGCTCTTGAACCAACCTTCACCGCTCGAAGACTGAGTCGCTCCTAGCTCATCGCCTCTTCCTCCAGCTTTTTGCGTCTTGCCTGCCACACGTGCTCTCCAGTTCATCAGGAAGAGCCACCAGAAGGGACCTGAGCTTTTGGCAGGGAATTAATCGGGCCGACTCACCAGTCGACGGCCTCTGTGTATTAACAGGGTTGCTCTTACAGTTGTCGAGAAAGTTGTAGGTATGTGGAATGCCAAAGAAGGGATTAGGATTTAGAATCTAATGATTTAATAGAAAACAAAATACTATGATGGTTAGTTAAGGTAAAACTACCTGTTTTATTTTGAGCTTATTGAACAAAGAACAAGATTGATAGAGAGATAGAGAGAGCTGGCCATCAGTTGAAACTAAATTCATTCATTAACATCAAGTACAACACGATCAACTATAAGAATTTTCTTTGTTTGTAGGTTTTCATGCCATAATTTTTGACTAAACTATTTCATTAACGATGGGACAGGATTTTGAAGTTTGTGATCCCACAAAATTTTAATGAAGTACTTTCCAAGGAACTACACTATTAACAACCGGTATTTACCTGTCTGATGAAGGACTTGTAATGGGTCATATAGGTTAGTAATTATTGATACTTAATTTTGTTCATTTATTTTCTCAGTGATACCGGATGGTACATGTCGTTATATTATTACATCCGGTTTTCAAAACTGGTATGCTAATGAGTTTGAAGTATCAGTCCAATACTGACCTACATAGGTTTAACAACTTTTGCAAGTAGAATTTACCTGTACTACCACTACCGACTATCAATACAACTCAAAATAGGACTTCACAAACATATACTAAGGTAACCCCTTAAAGTAACAATAAAATATTCAGATACAAAAATTAAACTCAGATTGACTTGAAGAAACTCAAAGCCACTTGATCAGTTTTCCAAGCAAGCCCATCCATCTCTAATCAGCTAGATAGAAATATTATTATTCTATTTTATTTAATTCAAAAATTCATTCTAACACCTACTAAATTCTTCCTTAAATGTTAGTCAAGCCAAATTACAGATCAATATAAACTCTTCCTAAAGTCGAACCTAAAAATGATTTGTCCTGAGATAAGCTTCCACTTTGTCAAATTCTTTAAGCTGAGGTAGGGTTGCTACTAGTCCTGTGCAATATTTTCTTGCAAGGTGCAAATGAAAATGATGGCTAATGATACAATGTCAGCATGATTTGTTATTAATGCTGCATCTCATGCTCAATTTGAATTATTGATTATTGTAAAATTGCAGCCTCCATCCATTATGTTAGTCCATTCTTTTTTTTTTCTTGAGATGATTGGAATTCGAAATCAATGTGTTTGGAAGGCTTAATGGTGATGAGCAAGTTGCTAAACGAGTTTATGGAATTGAAATCAACTCAATCAGGTTTTATCCCATCATTTTATTAAGAATTGAATGATGCGACATGATCTGATGAGACCCAAATCAGGAGTCACTTTGATCACATGATTTTGTGTTCATTTAGATTGCATATTCTGCAGATAGGGCTTATAGTGTTGAATTTCAATATATTGATCATCCAAGAGATACTTCGCTTATCTGACTGAATACATTAAGCTCCCACATGTCACCCAACTTGCGTCCATGGTAAATAAAGAAACCCTCTGTTTTTCTGTTCGTCACATAAAGGCAATCATGGAAACTCAATTTTGGTCATTTCTTGGTAATCGTTGTATCTTATGAGGAATAGAAGGGAAATGTTCTGGGCTTCGATATAGAAGTGATCCAAACCATATAAGCTGAGAAGCCCTGCAGTTCCTGTTGTGTCTAGAAGATTGTTTTGTGTTTCTGGTCTGTTTCTGTTAAAATTTAACTTGGTCCCAAATTAACATGCTTGCAAAATGACAAGAAGCCATGATGTCTCAACTATATAAGGTCAGCAACATGAATCTTTTTCCACCATTGAGTTTTGTGTAGGACAATATCCCTAGATAAATCAAGGGCAATCAATAAGCGTTAGTGGAGAACAGTGCGGTCTTTGCTTGCTTTTTGTCATCATGAATTGATAATTTATAGAACATGTTGACAATCAAAGTTATGGCACCAGTGGCAAGTGTAGTGGTTTAGGATAGTGTAGTAGATACACCATAGTAGATTCTTGCTCGTCCTTTAGTCATATATAGATTTCTACAACCATCTTTCTTATGTTAATTAGTTGAACTACCGATGAAACAGCCCCATAAGCTTGCAAAACCTTGAATGGCTGCTTGCTAAGAATTTTCAATAAAAGATTCTGTGTGCACATTAAAAAGCTATTATTTAATATACGCTGTAGTTCAATGTCTGAAATGTGGAAAATTGGAATTTGAGTGTTGATAACTTGATTGCACATCCGAGGTCATAGCTATGCGGAAAACAAGTTGCATGCTCACTTGGTCAGCTTATCGTTGTACTATGTGCTATTTAACACTCTTTTGTGGTGTTATCTGTCCAGAAAAGGTTTATATAAATTGGATTACTTGGTTGTAACCGGACAAAGATGTAGGCTGACTTGAGAAATACTGAATCTTGGAGTCTCTTGGTTGACTGAGTGATTTGTTGTAGACTAATCTTTGCTTTGGTGATCCACATGGAGACCCTATAGAGATTAAATTTAATTTTATGCTCACTGTTTCCATGCACAAAATAGGAACCCATTTCAATTGAAATTACTATATATGTATGTAAAATAAGTTACTTAAAATAATCATTACTTGCATTATCTGAGTAAGATTGATTTGGTTACAGTTTTACTGAAGGTTTAATTTTAGATTTGCTGACCCCTGTCGGTTGAGTTCATATTCTGCAGAATGATCTTAAGGAGCTCTGGTCCCTCTTAAATCTACTTCTTCCAGAAGTTTTTGATAATCGCAAGGCATTTCATGATTGGTTCTCGAAGCCTTTTCAGAAAGATGGTCCACCACAAAATCAGGAGGAAGATGAGTGGCTTGAGACTGAGAAAAAGGTGATAATCATCCATCGGCTGCATCAGATTCTGGAACCTTTCATGCTAAGAAGACGTGTTGAGGATGTCGAAGGTTCACTTCCTCGAAAGGTAAGTATAATGTGAATCCATATGTAAGTTCTTTCCAAGATCATATGATATTTATGTCATGCATGTTTTCAGGTCTCCATTGTTCTGAGATGCAGAATGTCAGCTATCCAAGGTGCCATTTACGACTGGATTAAATCTACTGGTACCCTCAGGGTTGATCCTGAGGATGAGATGCGCCGAGTTCAAAAGAATCCGCTGTACCAGGTTAAAATATACAAGAATCTTCACAATAGATGTATGGAGTTGAGGAAAGTTTGTAATCATCCTTTGCTTAACTATCCCTATTTTAGTAACTATTCGAAGGACTTCATTGTTAGATCATGTGGGAAACTTTGGATTCTTGATAGGATTCTCATTAAACTTCAGAGAGCAGGTCATCGTGTACTTCTGTTTAGTACCATGACTAAACTTCTTGATATATTAGAGGAATACCTACAATGGCGGAGACTTGTCTATAGACGAATAGACGGTACAACAAGCCTCGAGGACCGAGAGTCAGCAATCGTGGATTTCAATAGCCCTGACTCTGATTGTTTTATCTTTTTGCTTAGCATTCGTGCTGCTGGAAGAGGTCTAAATCTCCAGACTGCAGATACAGTTGTGATATATGACCCAGATCCAAATCCCCAGAACGAAGAGCAGGCAGTGGCAAGAGCTCACCGAATTGGACAGAAGAGAGAAGTGAAAGTCATATACATGGAAGCTGTTGTTGATAAAACCTCGAGCTATAAAAAAGAAGATGAATTGAACAATGGAGTGGCAGGAGAATCAGAGGATGATCTTGCTGGTAAAGATCGCTATATTGGGTCAATTGAGAGCCTTATACGGAACAATATCCAACAATATAAGATAGACATGGCTGATGAGGTCATAAATGCTGGTCGTTTTGATCAAAGAACAACACATGAGGAAAGACGGATTACTTTGGAGATGCTACTTCATGATGATGAGAGATATCAAGAAACTGTGCATGATGTTCCTTCTTTGCAAGAAGTGAATCGTATGATTGCTCGTAGTGAAGAGGAAGTTGAATTATTCGATCAAATGGATGAAGATCTTGATTGGACTGCAGATATGGTAAAACACAATGAAGTCCCAAAATGGCTTCGAGTTAGTTCGTGTGAGGTAGAAGCTGTTGCTGCTAATTTATCAAAGAAGCCTTCAAAGAACATCTTATCTGGCAATATTGAACTGGAACCAAGTGCAATAATTTCTGGTTTGTCCCCTAGTAAAACTGAAAGGAGGAGGGGCCGCCCTAAGAGTTCAACCGTCAAAAACATCCCTATCTACCAGGAATTGGATGATGAAGATGCTGAGGATTCGGATATTGACTCAGAGGAGAGGAATGCATTTGAAGAAGAGGGAGAAATTGGAGAATTTGAAGATGAAGAGTTCAATGTTGCCGATGATGTGCTTCCAGTCCACAAGGATCAAGAAGTGGAGGGAATGGATTATAATAATGGTGCATATGAGTTATCACAAACAATGGACGGTGGCCAAAATGTTCATGCATTTGAAGAAGCTGATTCCACAGGATCATCTTCTGGAAGCCGTAGATTGCCACAACCAGAAACTCCTTTATTGATTTCACAAAAGTTTGGATCACTTTCTGCTTTAGATGCCAAACCAGGTCTTCCTTCAAAAAAGATGGTGTGTTAAAGTAAAATTTTGCTCTTAAAATAAATTAGTGTTTGCCTTGTATGTTCTTTAATTGAGTTTGATCATTTTCTCTGGAATTTTCAGTCTGATGAGCTAGAGGAAGGTGAAATTGCAGTATCAGGTGACTCCCACATGGATCTGCAACAATCAGGTAGTTGGCTTCATGACCATGATGATGGAGAGGATGAACAGGTTTTGCAACCAAAAATAAAGCGTAAACGGAGTATGCGTATGCGCCCAAGATATTTTTCTGAAAGAACTGATGAAAAATCTAGCAGCGAGAGGATCTTCCCCCACCATTCTTCAAGGTTGCCCTTGCAGGTTGACCATGAATATGTCATGCCATCCAGAACTGAAAAACTCAAAGCATTTGCTGAGGTTGGTTTGCAAAGGCATGTGACAGGTAGCTCATCATTGAAGCACAGACACAATGTCTCATCAAAAAAGATTTCACCTCAGCAGAAGTCTGGCAGGTTAAGTTACTTTTCTGGGTCTGCAGAAGATGGTAATGAACATTCTAGGGAAAGTTGGAATGGTAGGACCAACAGCTCTGGTGGCCCAACCTTTGTGGGCGTAAAAATGTCCGACAGTACACAAAGAAAGGTATGCATTTTTGGAATCATAAAATTGTTTTTTAATTGTTCTATACCAGTCTAGTTGATGCTTTCTTCATGATGGAAAGGAAGAACTCCATTTTCTTCAGCAGTTGCGATTAGGGATGGCATCAGGGTGGGTGGGGTGTTTATTAAACCAGGCTGGATCTAGAGACATTGCCTTATTCCTGCCCTGTTAATAAGCACAATAACATCCTTGGCCACACGAAAACCAGCAGTATCGGTTTTTGCCCATCCCACCTTGTTAATAGCCTACAAGTGTCGTCATTAGCACATGCATTTGTTATATTTAGAAGATAGTAAAATTACTCATGTGAAATTGTCAAAGCTGGTTTTTCTAGGGCTGGATGGGTGGGGATGGGGCAGGGGTATACCACCGCTCCTTGGTCCTGTTGGGTTTTTGAAAATCATACCTTCCATGTAAAAGCTGGTTAAACCTGGCCTGACCAGGTCAGATGGGAAAACTGCCTTACAGATTTGGTTTCAAATTGCCATCCCTAGTTGCAAAAAAGTTTTATAGACGAGTGGTGGTGCTTGACTAGCATAATCTATCATATTATTTTAACTTGTTTTTGTGTATCAACCAGTGGCTTTGTGAATTACTCTATGTTGTGTCTCCATAGATGCACCATTCTCTAAGTGTTAAAAAAAGAATAATTTTGTGGAAACAGGTAACCTGTTGTGTAGCACCATGCTGTCTTCATTGACAAATCAGCTAAAGGTGTTGTTTAGTGATCACATATACAATTTTTTTTTCCTTTGACATTACATAGTTCTTGGTCTTTTATATCTATCTTTTTTCTTAGTTCATAAATGGACTGTTGGCCATATAGAGTTTCTATGTTGACAAAATGGAACAATGGGGATCATCACTATTGTATTTGTTGCCATCTTTAGTAACATCAATAAACAAACTGAAGCTTTGTGTAATTCAACGTTTGACTAAAATGTACCACTTTTTTGCAGTGCAAGAATGTCATTAGCAAGCTGCAGAGGAGAATAAATAAAGATGGTAATCAAATTGTGCCAATTTTGTATGAATGGTGGAGGAGAAATGTGAACTCAAGTTTGGCCATTCCTCTCGCGGTGCATGGTACCCTAGATCTTCAGATAATTGAACTGCGTGTGGACAACTTAGAGTACTCTGGTGTTACAGACTTTATAGCAGATGTGCAGTTGATGCTGAAAAATATAGTTCGACATTTCAACTATTCTTCTGAGGTACTGTTTCCTTCTTTTCTTATTAAATTGAAATACCTGTTGTACGATACCAACAGATTATATTTGTGCAAAACAATTGCATGCTTTCATTCCAGAACCTTTCTTATCCTGACATACATGATGCATTTCGTGGTCACCTAAAAATAAGTTTGTCTGCCATGTATGTCTTCTATTTTATCATATGTTGAAAAACATTATTGGCTTATTGAAAGTCAAGTTAATTTTCTTTTAGCTTTTTTTTTTTTATGGTGTCAGTGGCAAATATGACTATGCTAATTTAAGGTCTTTTTATGTTGCTTGAATACATAATTAGAGAAAGGGTCAATAAAGCTCAATGAAAAGTGCATACCACAACAGTTGTTTCTACTTTCCAATATTACAATATGTTTGTTCACCTCAGACATGATTTTTGATGTTTAAATGCTGCATCTTCTCAAACTCTGTCTGAATTATCATTATCAAATATGTTATGTTACTCTAATCGATTGTTAAAAAATTGATTGATTTCATTATGCCATTATCTGTATTAAATGAATCAGGATCTTGAATCAAGTAAATATTTCCACGAAGCAGTAATATAGAATAATAGGCGGCAATATTTCCATGCGTTTGTCCCCATTTTGATACAAGAACAAATGCCTTTTTCAGTTCAGTTTGTTTGTTGCAGGATAGCATGTCTTAGCCCTTTCTGCCCATCCTTTTTTTTGTCTCGCCCTCTTCTTATTTCAATATGAAGTTTCACTTACAAGGTTTGTGGTTAAATGCATGCAAGTTCTTTTGAAGCCTGATGAGTATGTAAATGATAATTTGACCTCTGGATATGCTATCAGATGAATATTCATATGTATATATTAGGTATCTGTAAACTTAAGAACAGCAGAGACACACAAAGCTACATATTTCAATTTCTTATAAAAACGTCCTAAACTTGGTAAAAATTTTTGTCTATGGGGAACCATGGGGCATGGTGGACATTGCTCTTGACTGTTTTCTTCGTCTAATGCAGGTGAGAAGTGAAGCAGAGAAGCTTCGAGATCTATTCTTTCATATAATGAAGATTGCATTTCCAGATTCAGATTTTCGAGAAGCCAGGAATGCAGTGACCTTTTCTAGTCCCGGGGGATCTGCGACGATGCAACCTCAGATGCTGCCTTCCTCCGGCAAAACCAAGCAGCAAGGCCCAACTAACAAGTTGGAGATGGTCACTGTGCAGGATAAGGTCGCACCCCATAGGGCCACTCCTACCGGCGGCGAAGAGAGGACCAAGTCGTCTTCTTCCAAGCACCAGAAGGAGCCAAGGTCAGTTTCTGGCAGCTTGAAGGAGCAGGCACCTGAATGTTCCCAGTTTTTGACGCACCCGGGCGATCTGGTCATCTGCAAGAAGAAGAGGAAAGAAAGAGATAAATCTGCTGTCAAGCAAAGAACTGGTTCTGCATCCCCATCCAACCCTGGTCGTATGGGCCCACTGTCGCCACCCAGTACGGGACGTGTGGCCTCTGCACCATCGGCCACCATGAACAGAAGTTCCAGCTTATCATTTGGGAAAGATTCACGACCTGCTCAACAGGCAAAGCATCCATCGGGCTGGCCACACCGTGAGATGCGGCAGCCCAGTGATGGAGATGGCGGCCGTCATGGCATAGGAGATGTACAATGGGCGAAGCCTGTAAAGAGAATGAGGACAGACACCGGCAAAAGGCGGCCGAGCCATGTGTGAGTATCATGATGTGTATATTAAATCACCTGTTAGTATATTCTGCATTCAATGCTGTGCTACGGTGGTCTCTTGTGCAAGAGGAATTAGCATCCTCTCTCACCATCCTTTTGGTTCCCCATCTCACCTTTGAGGCTTCACTGGGAGTGGTGGTGGTGGCTGTGATGTTGTTGTAGACTTACAGCTGAAGAAAAATCTAGTGTATTATTTAATTGCTCTGCTTCTGCTACTCCATGCCCATGCGTGCTATTTGTGTCATCATTCTTTTTGCTGCCTTCGTCCCGATGATGGTTGCGCGCAGAGATGAGAGGTTGGCACACAACCCGTTCATTTATATTCCAATGCCTTGCATTGCTTGAATGGACGTGTTTGATGGAACCAGATCCCAGCTTTTCCTTTGACGAAGCTCCCCGATCGTTTCATTTTGATCGCGTTTCTTAGGGATTGTAAATCTAAATCCACGCGGTTCACCAAATGTTGAATTAGATCAGTCCAAGACCGTGAGCCACCGGGAGATGCTGATTTGGTTGATTTTTGTGTAGCCCATATGAATCGATTAGGTTACATAAAGTCGATCTATTTTTTTTAATAATAATATAATGAAAAATTACTTAAATGTTTCTAATTTAATTAAGAGGATATGTTGACTGATATTATCGTTTTCTATTCAACTTGTCTTTTTTTTTTAAAATTTAGTTTTAACATTTTAAAATGTTATTATCTACAATTTTTTTTAAACAAATAATTCTACGGACGGTTTGATCCATCGATTCGATTAGTGATCCAATGACCTAAGGCTTGAATTTCGATCGGCTCTGAAAGTTATGTTCAAAATCACCCAAAGTTACATCATCATTCCGTAAAACGAAGACGAGTAAACTAGAAAAGAGAAAGTACGCATTTTCTGAGAGAGTGAAAAGAAAGGAACTTCTGGGAAGCTACATAGATTGTGGAAGATCCAAATAAGAAAAAGTAACGATGAACTCCTTCCGATTCTACCTAATCAGCTTCGATTCTAAGGGGTTTGTGCCAAAGCCAATTCCCCGGGGCTCTACTAATCACAATATGCCTATAATGTAACTCCCCATCATATTTGTACTTTCTGATACCCTTCTTGTCCGCCCCACAGCCGCACGCGTTCTGCCGCTTCGGCTGCCTGCGATGGTGCCAAACCATGGAGAATCTGTGAGAACCATTTCCTTCACTCCGTGCATGTCAACAACTGCTGCTCGATTTAACTTTTGTGTGGGTAGTGAAGCATAATTTTTGCTGCTACAAAGATTCTCACCTCGGCCTTCCAGTCGGTGTTCCAGATTATGAACAGGAGAACGAGCGTCTGGACAAACGTGCCACACAGCATGCCGAACCAAATTCCCTGCACAAGACTGATGTATTAGGATCTCTCTCTCTCTCTCTCTCTCTCTCTCTCTCTCTCTCTCTCTCTCTCTCTCCCTGTCATGCGTGCATGCATGCGCACGAAAAAGAAATGGAAGTTTACCTGCACTCCCCAGTGAAGTGCGTAACCCATTAGGAACCCCAGAGGAAGGCCGAATATGTAGTAGCAACCCAAGTTGATGTAAGCCACCAGAGCTTGCCAGCCACCTCCGACGGCCACTCCTGTCTCAAGCAACCCATCCGTTTGTCGTAATAGAACGCTAGCATGAACTGGATGCAAAGAATGCTCGTGTTTACCCGAGATAACTGGCTGGATGCTGTTGAGCACCATGGTGATGCCCAGAAGATACGCTGTGTCTGCAACCGCTCGCTGCATGTCTCGATCACTCGTGAAGATGACGCTGAAATGGTTCCGGGTTGCGAGGATGATGGTCATGCAGAGGAGGCCGATCGCCAGAGACTGGACGAGCACCACGACCACAGCGTATTTTGTAGCCCGGGGGCGACCCGATCCTAACTCGTTGGACACCCGAACGCTGAGCGGAGCAAGACAAGAGCAATGGTGAGAGACTCCTTGCAACAGATGAATCGTCCATCGATATATCCGTGGGATGGGTGACCGTATGTCTACCTTATAGCCGCATTCAATCCTATAAATATCATGCCCTCCCAACCATTAATGTTCATGCTGGGGAAGAGTAGAACAAGGGTCAAACCAGCTGTTGTCGGTGGATCGAAGCGGAGAGATCGTTGCATGAGAGTGGATTACCAGATAGAGATGGAGCCGACGGCGATCTCGGCGTTGTCGAGGTGGCCGGTGAGCACGGTGAGGATCATCATGTACCAAACCTCGAGGCAAAGCATGACTGCAGAAGCAAGTGACAACCTAACGAATGCCCAGATATCCCTGAAGGCCGACCAGGACAGGCCGGTCCACCCGTCCTTGCACCAGACCACCACATACGCCACCTGGGACAGCGAGACCACCCATGCCGATACGTTGAAGGCAGCGGCTGCCCCGCCCAATCCCCATCCGAAGACGAAGACGAAGAGGGCCAGCAGCGCGATGTGGAGGAGGAGAGCCACGAAGCCGATCCAAGCCAGGGCAACCACTTTGCTCTGTGCCTGAAGGAACTTCTGGGTGGGGAAGTTTAACGCCAGCGCAAACATCTGGGGGATGATGGTGATGGTGAAGTGGCCGGCGAGGTCAGCGATCTCGTCTTCCTGGCCGATGAGCTTCAGCACCGGCGCAGCAAATATGTAGATCGGGCACATGAGGAACGAAGAAGCTACAAGGATTATCCAGGAACGCTGCATGTACACCCCCAGCATCTCGATCTGACCGGCTCCGAAGGCTTGCCCGCAAAGGGTTTCCAGTGCACTCCCCATGCCTAGCTGTGAACAGAACATTGTATCGACGTGAGCTACCGAGAGGGCAGATCCCTCTCTATTCTGAATTCGACGATTCAGGTCGACGGAGAGGGCGGAAAAAGTGGGGAGGTAAAGAGCGGCATACAAGGAAGCCGAAGGAGAAGGTGGAGACGACGTTGAGAGCGACGGCGACGGCGGAGAGCTCGAGGTTGCCGATGTGGCCGACGAAGATCTGGGTGGAGGAGCTGAACCCGTAGAGGCATACGACGTTGAACGCGATGGGCGCCCCGATCCACCACAGCTTCTTCGACTCCGTCGAGAACAGCTCCCACGCCTCCCGCACCCCTGTCACCGGAGGGCAATCCTCTGCCACCACGGTCTCCTCCTGCTCCTCCTCCTCCTCCTCCTTCCCCACTGCTGCCAACTCCAGCTCGGCCCCTCCCCCACCCACCACAGATACAACCATCTCTCTCTCTCTCTCTCTCTCTCTCTCTCTCTCCTCTCTCCCCGCCCCTTCTCTTCGTCAACCCTTAGCAGCAGTAGCTGCATCGTCCCCATATTTCCTTGTCTCGGTTTCTCAGGGCGGAAGGCCGAGAGCGGAAGGCGGAGAGAGCGGCATCTCTATCTCTCGCTAAATATATCTGCAACTCCCACATCGTACGTTACATGTACAGACACATAAGAGACGGATGGGCGCAGCTCCGAGTTTACTTAAAGATGGCCTCAGCAGTTCTTTGGCATATACTTGTAAGTACGAAATATGAATGATGAAACCAGACACTTTCCCGTTACCTTATGTTCGAAACACAATTAATCACAATAAACACAATTAACTCTAAACACGGGACACAACTCAAGGCCAGAAGGCCCAACCCGCACGGGCCGAGAGCGCGGCCCATTTCCTAGGTTGCGGTCGTGGCGGCGGTGGCCGGTCGCCGCTCCGCGGTATTTGCAGGAAAAAGATCGAGCGTCGTTCATGTGGGGGGTGGGAAGAAACATAACCGGGATTCTGTTCACTTACGATCTTGTTCGCCTCTTTGATCTGGTCTTCTTGATCTCTTGGTACTGCTGGCCTGCACATTCCTCGGGAACAGCCATGCTTCCCGGTCTTTTCCAGCAGGTCAGCGAGATACAAAAAAGGATAAAAAGGACATTTACTTCTCGTTTTCGTCGGAAAGGATAGCTTTAACGTTAAGCGAGAAGCGCTCCGAGTTGGAAGGCGGGCTATTTCACCGACCGGCGCTTCCCCTCGCTATCTGCCAAAGCCGCAAATAGCAAAGTGAAAAAAGGATACTCAAGAAACACCCAAAAAGGTGTGAGCTTTCTCTTTGCTTGTTCTTTTGTATTCCTTTTTGTTGGTTGAACTTGAAGCTTGATTTTAGTGGGTTTTGATCTCTGTCTTCCCTGAGAGTTGTGGTCTTGCGGAAGGTTTTGGATCAATCGAAGGTTGATTTCGAAGCATTCCTCGGGTCTACTAAAAGAAGGATTTTGGTGCTCGATTCTTGGATCTTTTCTCATTGCAGTCTCGTCCAAATGTCGAGAGCATTCTACCATGGGCTGTTGATTCTGTCCTCATTCCCACTTGCCACTGCGGCTGAGATCGATCTCCCCCTCTGTGATTGCGACGGAGACGGTGTGTGGAGCATCGACAGCATCCGCAACTGGCAGAAAGTGAGTGACTTTTTGATTGCGGCGGCATATTTCTCCATTCCGCTCGAGCTCTTATACTTCGTCACTTGCTCCAATCTGTTCCCCTTCAAATGGATCCTCTTCCAGTTCAGCGCGTTCATAGTGCTCTGTGGATTGACCCACTTGCTCAATGTGTTCACCTACAAGCCCCACTCCTTCCTCTTGGTGTTGGCTCTCACCATTTCCAAGTTCCTCACCGCACTCGTCTCCTTCCTGACCGCGATTACCCTCTTGACTCTGATTCCTCAGCTCCTCAAAGTGAAGCTGAGGGAGAATTTTCTGAGACGCAAGGCTCGAGAGCTGGACCGGGAAGTAGGGCTGATGAAGAGGCAGGAAGAAGCAAGCTGGCACGTGCGGATGCTGACTCAAGAGATCCGGAAATCTCTCGACAAGCACACCATTCTGTACACCACCTTGGTTGAGCTCTCCAAGACACTGCAGCTGCAAAACTGTGCAGTTTGGATGCCAAATGAGAACGAGTTGGAGATGAATCTTACTCACGAGTTGAATGGGAGGAGGGGCTCCTCCGACCTCGACACAGTCTCGATCCCGGTGGATGATCCGGATGTGGCACATGTGAAGAAACGCGATGGCGTGGAGATACTAGACCCGGAATCCATGCTTGGTCGTGCAAGCAGCGGGATGGTTGGCGGCTCAGGAGCTGTTGCTGCAATCAGGATGCCGATGTTGAAAGTTTCGGACTTCAAAGGGGGGACACCAGAGGTCCTTCAAGCATGCTATGGTATACTAGTTTTGGTCCTGCCCAAGAATGATACCAGGGTTTGGAGCCACCATGAGCTAGAGCTCATTGAGGTCGTAGCCGATCAGGTGGCCGTCGCCCTCTCCCATGCCGCCGTTTTGGAAGAGTCACATATGATCAGAGACAAATTGGTAGAGCAAAACAAGGTTTTGCTACAAGCAAGGCAGAATGTGATGATGGCGAGCGAGGCATGGAATTTATTCCGAAAGATCATGAACCAGGGAATTCGAAGTCCTATCCACTCCATTCTGGGTCTGTTGTCAATTATGCAGCAAGGAAACTTGACTCCTGAACAGCGGCTTATAGTGAACACCATGGCAAAAACAGGTGGTGTGGTTTCAGCTTTGATCAATGATACGTTGGAGATCAACAGCGAACACTTTACTTTGGAGATGAAGCCATTCCAGCTGCAGCCACTGATCAAGGAAGCTGCTTGCATTGCTAGGTGTCTTTGTGATGGTAGGGGCTTTGGTTTTGGGTTTCAGGTTGAGAATAAGTTGCTTGATCAAGTTATCGGTGATGAGAGGCGGATTCTTCATGTACTATTGCACATTATTGGTGGTTTGTTGAACGGATCCAATGGAGGATGTATGACACTGCGTGTTTGGAGTGATTCCGAACTCGAGGACTTGCGAGATCAGAGATGGGTTTGGAAGTCCAAATTTTCGAATGTCAATAGTTGTGTGAAATTTGAGATGGCAATCAGAAGATCATTATGTTCTAATTCAAGCTCATCAGTGCAGCATGACAGGAAGCAAAATGGAGAGGGGTTCGATACGGGTTTTTTCAGCTTCGGTATGTGTAAAAAGCTTGTGCAGGTATCTCCACTTCAATCCTTTCCTTTTTCATTCGATTTAAATACTGGATATGTAATTGGCTTCTGAACATTGTTTTTAATTATGACTTGTTTACAGTCTTGCAAGCTACTTAACTACTCAATTTCTTGGTTTCAATGATTGTTCTACTTAGAAATTAGTTAATTGTCTATGCTCTACCTTGAGGTTTGTGATTTCCTTTGGTGGAACAAATGCAACAAGAAGTAAGGTGTCTATGGTAATGATCACAAGGAAGATCAATATTAGTAGTTTTGATTCCCTC
This sequence comes from Musa beccarii, assembly GCA_024322285.1. Taxonomy (NCBI): domain Eukaryota; kingdom Viridiplantae; phylum Streptophyta; class Magnoliopsida; order Zingiberales; family Musaceae; genus Musa; species Musa beccarii. The sequence continues at coordinate 759,360 of JAIWVJ010000012.1, forward strand.
ATCTTATTAAGGTAGAATTACACCCCAATATCAGCTTTTCGAACCTGAAATCATCAGATGCTTGAACCTGAACTCATATTTGCATAGATTTCAGACATCATACTCCTTTCATCACCTTGTAAAGATTTGTTCGCGATGTGTGAAACACATTACCTAGACTCCAGATTGTTAATTAATGTTTCTTGGCATTAATCTTATGGGTGTATTCTGCAGCTGATGCGGGGGAACATCTGCATTATTCCAAGTTGCCATGGTCGACCTGAGTGCGTGACACTACTTCTCCGCTTGCCGCTGCAACCTCCCATGCCGATTTCTGATTTAGAAGGACCTTTGGGGCGCCGTCATCGTTCTTCTTCTTCTCTTTTAGAAGGCCTTCAGGTTTTACTAGTTGATGATGATGGAATCAACAGAAAGGTAACACACAAGCTTCTCGAAAAGCTGGGGTGTTGCGTCTCTCCTCTTTCAACGGGGGCTGAATGCTTGAGCTCCATTGGCACCTCGGGAGCGCAGTTCCAACTTGTTATTTTGGACCTCAACATGCCCATGATGAATGGCTATGAAGTTGCCACCAAGGTACGGGACATGAGGACCGGATGCCGCCCTTTGATCGTCGCTTTGACAGCAAGCACCGAGGAACATGTTTGGGAGAGAGGTGTGAAGTCAGGGATGAATGGTCTCATCAGGAAACCGGTGTTGCTACCAGAACTAGAACGAGAGCTCCTAAGAGCACTTACAACTTGAAACGTTGTTTGCGTTAGAATCAACTAAATCGATAGTGTACCTACAAAGAGAAGTCAACTGCATTCTTTGAAATGCTTCAATGGAGACAGCAGGTAAATTTGAGGTACTCTTTGCATTTATCGACATTGTTGTCTCCAATTACCTTGATAGAGAGCTACCTCAAGCAAGGATCCATGTCCACTGTCTCGGCTGTTCAATTTAACTGACACTACTCCTTCAACCGGCACGGCATTGATAGTTTATGGATCGAGATTTTGCATTAAAATGATATGTGCTTGGAAGTTTTAAGAATCAAGAACTGTGTCATCTGACTTAGCTACAGGACAAGCAAAGCTGAGTACAGTGTATGTAGACTACAAGAAGTCAATATATATTGGACAGTCGGGTCCCTGTTTTGGTATCAATCTGCAAGTTCATATTTGGCGGCAGAGTAGTTGTACAATATCTATTAGTTTATCATCACAACTTGGACTTGAACATGTCACTTGCAGCTTTGCACGCCCATCGAGAGATATGTATGTGTGGGCTAAGCTTCTTGATTAGAGGGAGACACATTATTTTAAAGGCTGATTGATATCAGTGTAATCTTTTGTGGTGTAGGCAGGCAGACGGGGTTGGGGAGTGATCTGTGACCAAACCTTTCGCTATCCGACCGCTGGGACGGAGGCAAGCTTCCATGCGAGTGAAGTGCAGAGAGAGACGAGAGGGTTGATGGAGTCGAAGGAGGTGAGAGGCCATTGCTCGGACGCCATCGGCCAAATGCAGGAGGTCACTTGGACTGCATCTTTCTTTCCCTGCAGGGATTCGTGCAGCGGCGAAGAAGGGGATGATGTGATTGCAATGTAGAAGATCATTAATTTAGTGGGTAGATTACGAGACCTAACAAGCAAATGGAATCAGCTTAAAGGAGAAAGTTGCGAGGGACCATTGGTTCGTCCTTTGCATGTAGCAGCTTCTGACAAGCGACGACTTGATTGACTTTGTGGGTTTACAAGGTCACCATCAAGTTTTGGGGGTCTAACCCTACTTAATGCAGTGTATCTATACTGTTTCTTTAGGTTGGAGATTAGCAAACCTAATCACTCTACACACACCAAAAAAAAAAAAAAAGTTTAGAGGTTTATCATAGACGGCCCCCTATTTACTATTTACAATCCTTTACTGTCGATAATCTCTTATAAAAAAAATAAAATATTATTTTATTATTTATAATTTTACTATGATCGATATATATTTTTTCTTTTCGATAACCCCTTATTTCATTCTGTTGTCTGCAAACATCATCATCACTCGTGATCGATGACACTTGTTGTCGATGTCGCTTGTTGCCCTTTCGATATTGTCCTTCAAATAGAAAGAAAAAAAATATTTATATGTATTAATTTAAAAATATTTATATGTATTAGTTTAAAAATATTTAAAATATGATTATAAACAGTAAAGAGGAGATTGTGAATAGTAGTCTTCAAAGTTTAGTATCTTGAATTATTAACGAGCCTAAAAACCCTAATAAGTTGTCCCTAAATTATAAGTCTAAAATATTTAGGTCTAAATTAAGATTATAACTCTTATAAATTATTCAATTTGTTAAAAATCGTCATGGCCTTTGATTGTTAATTGATTTAGTTATATTATGTGACTAGAATTGAAATGTAAAATATTACGTATAAACTTAGGTCAATCGATATAAATGAATGCATTACAGATGACAACCGATTCGTGTGGGAAATTAATCGGGCGAAGACGGTTACCGCTAATCGAACCTAACAAAATTGTAGTTCGGGAAGAATTGGATTTGTCCCTTTCATTTGACCAAATTATGGGTTCCCATACTTGCGTTGACTCAAAGCGACTTGGCATGTAATATATTCATGATCAATTTAGTCGATTTATCAATTATATAAATTTGATTGATTAGACTTTCATTTTTATAAAGATAAATCTTTAACATAGTAAATCAAAAGTTTCTTCGCATGTATCGGTGGTGCGACTCATTCATCATGCTATTTATACATCACGGGAAACAAATCATTTTAGTACTTGCTGTAACGAGAAATTATAGCTAGAAAGTTTGGGAGAACATGGCGACAACATCAAATGGAACAGATGACTACACTATACATATATATATATATATATATATATATATATATATGCGAGGGTTTCTCTTTCCTCTTTCTGTTCTTGAGAATGTGATCTTGAAATGGTGGACCAAGTTAGGGTGGGGGTTAGAGAGCACAGGAACTAATTGAATCCCAAAACATGAAATTGTTCGAGGAGAAGGAATAGCATACAGTAAACAGATCATCCTTATTTTTAATGTTGGTCAATTGAAATTTCATACAAAGTATTCAGTGTAACGATGAATTACTTTTCTACAGAAATTGTCAAAGAAAGCCCCAGTTTTTTCACTGCAACATCACACAAATAAGACCTGTACTCTCTATCAATCGTGCATCACAAGCACAGTTGATAAGGAACCACTAGCATACAATCATTTTAACAAGATTAGTAGCAAGTTGGTGCCTTTTGATAGCTTTCATCGTTAATGTTCCTTGTGATCCGACCATGCTTCGCAGATGATCAACATCAGTTACCCTCCTATCAGAGAACAGTTCTATTTCGGATGAAGCACACAGATCATTACTACTACAATTGGAGACTTTATATGACGTTTTTTCTATAAGTATATATAAAATAGAAATGAGAGCTCATCTTGTCCTCCTAGAATGGCGCCCGCGCATGAGCCCATCCGAAGGGCTCATGCCCCAGCTGTGCGACGTTGGGTGCTAAGTTCGGCGGCAAGTTGAGAATGGGCAGCACCGAGGGGTCCGGCAGTCCTCCTGATCCCCCGCCGCCGGCCATCAGCTGCGGTGCTCCACCGGTCAACTGTCCTGCGGCTCCACCGCCACTGTCTGGGCCTTCCTCCTCGTCCGCCACAAGCGGCAACCTCTCATAAGTAGCGTTCGCGAACGTGGACGCCATGACCATTACCGGTCCTGCCGCTATCAGCGGCCCCACGACGCTGCCGCCCACCACCTGACCCTGCCCGCCTGCCAGGTAAACCGTTAGCCCGGTCGACCCCGGCGGGGACGGGCCCGGCAGGAACGTGCCGGTCACAGAGAGGATCTCGAATCGGCCACGCAGGGCGACGGCCGCGCCCGGGGCAGCAGGCTGGCGGAGCGCGACGTTGACGACGGTGCCGGAACCGCTGAGCACGCAGACGGTGCGCTGGCGGCGGCGCGCGAACTGGGCGATCGAGTCAGCCACGTCCGCTCCCCCTGAGACCTCCATGACGTGGCTGCGGAGGGCGCTGGGGCTGTCGCGGGTCACGAAGATGGGGGGTTTTGGCTTGTTCTTGGACCCTGGTGGACGGCCGCGTCGACGCCGGGTGCTCGACACGACCGCGCCTTCTCTCGGCTCCCTGGCGTTGTCCTTTTCTTCTTCGTTGGCGGACGAAGAATTAGGGTCGGATTCCTTTGGCGTTGCGTCCTGGTTAGGGTTCTTGCGATCCGAGGCCGCCGGATCGGCTCCCGGAAAGCCTAAAGGCCCTTCCCACCAGTGATTCGCCAGCTTGTTCGTTACACTAATCGCCTTTGGTATGTTGCTGCTGCTGTAGAGATCTATCTATACTTCTTTCCCCTTCGTTCTCATCTTTGTAAGAACACGGAGGGGCATCAAATATTTGGAAGAAGTGATGGTGAACCTAAACAATCTTACATGGATACATGTTTCCACACAGGATAAAGATGAGGAGTAAAAGAAAGAAAAGGAAGCATGAAGGACAGAAGACTAACAGTACGCTTCAGAATCCATCAGCTACCAACTCAACAAGACTGATCGGTTGCCTCCTCCTTTCCGTTTCTTCTCGGAGAGAAAAGGCTGCTATTATAACTTGTAGTCACGGGGGGAGAAGACATAAGGCAAGTGGATACACGAAATAATATAGAAAGGAAGACTTGGTGCAGTTGAAGAGAGAGAGAGAGAGAGAGAGAGGGGGAGAGAGAGAGAGAGAGAGGTCTTGTTCTAGTTGATTCTCTTGAGGTATAACACGTGTGAAATGGTAAGTGGTGCTTTGGAGTTAATTGCTATAGGTAGAATAATTTAGGGAGGGGAAGAGAGGAGTGTGTTGAGCATTAGGGTTTTTATCTGAGAGATGGAAAGAGTGCTACTGTATCAAATTCCCACATAAAAATGGGAAGATAAAGCTGTTGCTTCAGCAGCAAGAGGAAAACAAGCTGTGAATGCCCAATGAGCTGATAAAAGCAACTCCGGTTGGAGGAGAAGGACAAGAAATAATATCAAATGAGAGAGATTCCTGAGCTTGGTGGCCCAGGAGACAACTTGCAAGTACAACGCCTCCCCCAGCTTACAAGATCCTGCCATGCTTTGCTATTCAATCTCCAGTTGCATGCACTTTTGCATCCACCCATCAAAAATGATGACACCCGAAACACAGGCGCGCCAGTTTCACGAGAGATCAACCAAAAGCGGCTCCGTCAAACTTACTCGATCGTGGTGCATGCGTGACATTCCTAGCTAGGCTTCAAAACTGATGAGCCGAAGGGCGAGTGATTGGGGAACACATGGAAAGAGGTTAACATGTGTCGACACACGATTAAGTTTGAAACTGGCGATGCAGGACAGCTCTGAGGTCAAGGCGAGGGAGTAGAAGTTTTCTATTGCTCTCTGTCTTTTGCCGTGGTCCTGCCGCACGGCAAGCGTCATGATTTCATTGGCATGGTGATGACAAGTGAGGGAGATTAGGATTAAAAGCCATGAGAATTGGTGCCGATTGGGCGAGGAAGACGACCAAGCATAGTTTTTGTTATCCATGTTGCCTTGATGGGGCCATTGCCCATGACAGTGTGACAGGGCTCCTCCTCCTGATGGGTAATCGGAATCGATGCATCGTGACCGGTGAGGATTGAGATGGTGGAAACCCTTGAGCAGGGGCGAAGCCATGGATGCATTCTGGTGAGCTCATGGGAGAAGGGGAGCCCGAGAAGACGACGCAGCTTCTTGACGCGGGCGAAGGAGAGGAGGCATAAGAAGACTACGGGCGGATGGGCTGGGCTGGCATATGAACTAAGCAATAAAGCCTCGGCAGAACCTGACCCGATCCGTTAATTAGCCGACGGGTCTTTGCGTCTTTGATGGGTTTTTAATTGGAATCCATAACCATATTTTATATGGTTAGTTTAATAAAAAGATTAAATCATTTAGAGAACCAAGTGAATTGGTGGGTTTGTCGAGATAAATTGACCCTATATTTTTTTCGTCTGTTATCGGATTCGGGTTTGGCACTCGAATCCTCCGGAATCAATTCGGGTATGGTTCAGTCACTCCGCGAGTTCCTCACGGAAGCCCCCGACATCAAGCGACGTGCTCATCGTTCCTTCTTTCCATCTCATCACAAAGCATCAAAGCGACACACGAAGCAACAAAATTCCCGACGAAAAGTTCTACGGATTACAACTTTTCACGTGCAGCCTTCTCATACACGACGAAGATGGGCAAAAGCTATCGATCGAAGATCCTCCATGTTGTGATCCGCCGAGCTCCGCCCAACTGTTTGCGTCACGAGTGCATTCTCCATGTCTTCATCGGTGCCGAAGAAGATGCCATCGTCGACCCCCATGGACGAATGAGGAACACCATGTGGAGAAGGCAGCAGGGATGAGCTCGAGTCCAGAAGTCCATTGTCATGATACATGGTGCGTTCGGTGCTCAATGGCGAATCTGAAACCAAAGCATGCCTCATTCTTGCTTCCCGATCCAGCTGAAGTTGGTCGAGTAGCTGGTGGTTCAAGCTGTCTTCCCGAGACAAAGATCCATTGGCGAAAGCTTGAGCAGATTGTGCCTTTAAAGAGACCAGCTGTGCTTGCAGATTCACAACCTGCAAAATAAGGAAGCTGTAAGCATCTCTTTTAGGAGTAGAATTCTACAGAGCCTCCCATTGCATGCGGTGGTGTAAGTTCTTCCTAGAATCTCGACAACCTTAGGACCACTCACTTGTCGTTGGAGAGCCAAGATGTGAGCGACGCAGCCATATATAGGGTCTTGGAGCCTGGCCTGAGCCTCGTAGGAGATGGTGACGGCAGCCTCGGACCTATCGCTGACAGGGAGGTGCATGAGGAGCTTGGAGGCATTGCTGGCTCCGAAGACCTTGTGGATGGCAGCAAACCGAGCAGCTCCCTGTTCGTGGCAGAAGTGCGGGGCGAAGACGCATCCCCTGACACACTTCCTCCTGAGGAACTTGCATGCACCGCATGGGGAGCCAAACCCGGTCATGTTCCTCTTTCTTTCCCGCTTCGCTCTTACCCTGTGAACTCGATCGTCACCTCCCTTCCTTATAAGCACCAGAACAAGGTGGCCGCAGTGACTAATTAATTTGCAGTGGTCTCCTTCATGGGCTGCAGATTTCCTTTCTTTAGTGTGCCTATCCCCTCCTTTCACCTCATCATGAGTTCTACATCCCTGTCTGAGATGCCATCTCAAAGAGCCTCGAGTGACAAAGGAGGTAACACTGACCCATATAGTCTTGCTTGCTCGATCAGTCGATTTGTTTACTTGGGGCGATCTGAACTGTGAATCTATTAGTGGATCATTAACACCAAGAAAAGATGACATCGGAAGCAAAGCCAGTGAAGGTTAAGATACTAACCCTAGCATCTTTTGTCAGATTAAGATACCGATGAGGAACTGTTCTCTCTGTTGCTTATAAAGCAACAGATTTTGATAGATTATTTGTGAAACTGAAACAGGCTTTTCATTGGTTACACTCCACAAATGTGGTGGTCTAATTACACACTTCATGACAGGAAACCTGAAGCTTTAACATGAAGTGGATACGAAGGATTGTGCAGGTTGGATTTGATCTCTTGCAACTATGTAGTAGGAAATCAGGGTCGGAAGGCCTCGATCTCTTCCTGGTAGCCATTAGCTGACCCTTTTTTTTTTTTGGCTGTGAGGTGAATCATTATGATATCTTCGCCATGGCTCTGGTCATGTAAGTTTGTTTGCCACTTAACCGGAGAGGAAAGGCTGATTCTGGAGACAAAGGCAATGCTAGTTTATACAAATGCTTTCACCATCATGTGCTGGTTGAAGTTGTAGAGTGAGGGCAATCAAAAAGGCTTGTAAAGCAACATGCTGCTTCCCAAATGCCTACAGTTGAGAAAAGTTGAGAGAGTACATGAATTACCCCAAACTTTTGCTTTCATGTCAGACTCTAAAGCAGGAACAGCTCCCCCCTGTCTCAATTCCTGAGGTTGCACCTGGTGTTGGAGATCTTCTTACAGGTGCACAGAGGATTGGAAGGTGGTGTCATCAGCAAGGAATGTCTCACTCTCTCTGTTATCAGTGGCAATGGCAGGGACTTGTAGATTACATTGGTTGTGTTATGGACTTGAGCTTCAGATCATTGATTGAAGATGACTGGTGATGCACATTATCTGGAATGCATATAAATTTTGCAAGACTAAACTAATTTAGAGTTCATAATTTAAAGTCAGAAAACGATTCTTGATGGAAAGATGGAAAACTATTGATGTCATTGTTAATTGGTCCACTAGTCCAACTTTCTCATTTTAAAGCCACTTTTCCAACACTCTGTACTCCCTGTCCTAAAAGTTCCTTGGCAAAACCATCTTCACTGGTGACATCAAACTTTTTCTTTGGTTCCCATGCCATCATCTATTGCTGCCAACTCATCTCTCCGTGAGCTTATGAACAGAAATCATGGAATCACTTCCAAAACTCCAGCTGTTGTCTATATTTTGTGCAGATTCAATGCAACCTATATGTAGAAGCTCATTAATTTATTTTATTCTACTTTCTTTAATCTTATTAATGAAAATTGTTTTTGTATATATATATATATATATATATATATAAATAAAAGCTGATCAGAGAGGAAACAGAGAGGGGAACAAAGCAAATGTCTCCCAGAGTCCTGTGTCCACTCCACGTGCCTCATCCCGAATGCATCTAACCTATCATATCACATCAAGTTCCTCAAAAGTATCAAAAGAGACCTTCTCAAATCGAGGCTCACCTGTTCCTAAAATTTGCCCACTGTAGTGTAGTAGCAAGCCGGGGAGGGGGGCCGGGGAGAGGGGGAATGCTCACTGCATGTGTGCATCCCATGGTCGAACGAGTACCACCCAGCTGAAACTAAACCTGGTGGTGTGTGTGGGGAATGGGAAGCGAAGGAGACAATCCAAGAGGAAACAGGGAAAGGGAGAGCCACCAGAAAGCTGCTTTTCTGAGTTTGGTTAGGAATCAGTGCAATCATCTGCCATTACTTGTCGGTTTTCATCAGAAAATACATGTATTGCAGGCAGAAAGGTCTCGGATGACTGGTTCCTCGAGATCTCATGCATCAGGGAACAGAAAAGGTTTCAGACGAGGACATGAGTATGCAGTGCTGGCCTCCTTGATTACAGCTTCCCAAAGAAGAAAAAGAGGAGGTTGCATCAGAGCTGCTGGTGATCGAACAGAACAACGGGAAGGTACGACATGAAACATGGATCGGAATGTAGTCCCAGTGCCCTGATCAATCCTCATCAGGACCTGAAGGCAGTTGCAGGGTCACAGTTGTGGCGTATCATCACCACCTCTACCCTTCACCTCGTGAGCTCCGCATGGCAACCGCGAACTTTGTGCCGCCGGCAGCTGCATTCCGGAAGCGCTTTTGGGCGTCGCATGGTGGTGCTAAATTTGGGTAGACAGATGTGGACGTGTTGTCTTCGCTATTGTAGATCAGTGTCGAAGACAGAGATGATTGCACAAGTGATATGAGCGGTTTCTTCTTCTATTTTTTTTTTTTTCTCCCCAAAGGGTGAGTGATGGGGTTTGAGCTCGAAATCTTAAAATAAGTTATCAAAATTTTTACCGGCTAAATTAAGCGATACATTTTGTGACATGAATAATTTTTTTAATATATCATTTTGTTAGAAGGTGCCGTCCATGTTTTAGTTTGTTTTAGATAATATCTTTTTCTTTTTAATCTCATAAACATCAATTGGGAGCATAGATGGAGGTGACATTGGGAGCAGCGGTGAAAGGTGAAAGTTGTAGGAAGAAAAAAGGGGAGCGATAACACGATCGGAGTAAGGGGCGAAAACGATCGACAAACGGAGCCTCACGATGCGAGAAGGGACGAAGGTGATGGAGACGACGGACGGAGGCCTCGTAACGAAAGCAGGTGACCGAAGCGAGGAAGGGTGGGCGACATCACATCGAGCCAACGAATCTTCACCATCGGGTGAAGACAACAAATAGGACATTTACAGTATTATAAAAAAAATAAAGGATACGGTCCAGATAAAACGAAAAAAGTGGTACTTTTGAAAATATAAAAAAAAATCGTCCTACATATATCATCTGATTAATTGTTTTAATTGGATTAGGCGTCAGCACCAGCCAACCCCACCTGGTTCCACAGATTAAATTAGAAGCCGAGTGTCATTATTTCCATTGCTCATCGTAGCGTGGAATTCTGCCGGCCTTGTCTTATGCTTTTAGGTTGGCGTGCCTTCGTCTCCATCGCTAGTTCTAGTGTAGGGTGGGAGTTCGCTTTCCGTCCTCCGCTTTCATGCTTGATGATGGCGAAGGTGCCTCGAGAACGGCGAACGCTACTGGTTCCCCACAGTAGCGGTCTCTTCCCCTCGCGTTCTCGGTGGCCGCGGGTTGGGTCGTCGGTTGAGCTGCCTTCAACAAAACAATGGATGACATGTTTTAGTTAGCACCCTTTCTGTGAGGGGAAGGAGTCTGTCTGTAGCTCTCACCCAACCGTCACCTGCTGCATCGGGGCAGGTTTAGAGCTGATGGTGAGGCACACCTCGACGACACATACTCTTGAGGATCTCGGAAAGCCATTAAAGATCCACCTAATCTCCAAAAAAGATTGATTGATACTGATGGATAGATTTTTCATCGATTAAATTATATATCGATAGATCATCAACTGAAAGGAATTTAACACATGTTAGCTACATGGAAGTGAGTCACCCCAAATATTTTTGTAATGGAGATCTGAATCCCCAGACGAAGTGCTTTATGAATTGGATGCTTCCGCATGCAATTATTAGGATCGGATGGGAGCACACACTGTTTTTGGAGCCGTCTTAGGTGGGAAGCTTCCATATCTTGTCTTCGTCTCCCAAAACCCTCCATTCTCGAAACCAAAAAAATTAATTTATTTCTAGAACAGAAGGGTGAAATTCTACATCCAAATCTAGCTATGATCATAGCCGTGATGGCACAGAACATCATCAATCATATTGTGCTCAAAAACTCCAAGTTTCACGTGTCCACGGACACCATCACCTTCGGAGGGAGTACGATGGGATCGAAGTAGCTGCTGATTTGGGATGATTACTGCTCGATTTGGACCAGAAGGACAGCACTGCGCGAGTGCCGGTGGAATGAGAACAGCGACCGCCGGATTCTGCCGGAAGTGCTGCTGCTTTCTCCGCCGGTGGCTTCTTGGAAGTGTGGATTCTGGCGCATGATCTTTTGGACTGCCATGTAGAGCTGCCTGTCGCTTGAAGAATCCATGGAGAAAGACCTTCTTATGGGTTGAACCCGGAGCTGCCCGTCTTTGGCCCTCGTGTCGATGCACTCGTCCCCCATGCTTCCGTGACGATGGACCTTCCTCCCCCTCTTGTGCCCGACCCTCTGCTCCGACTTCCACGGTGAAGGATTGGTATTGGCGTCGGTGGCAGTGACCGCTTGGGCCTGCGGCTCGCTATCGTCGTCTCTGATATCGATCACTATGTCACCACTCCGACGAGGGTCCTGATGTGGAGCCGAGGCCATGAATTGGTCGAGCGGAACAGGTGCCGCGGCTGTGGTGATGCCCGACCTGCAGAGCGGGCAATTGGCGTTGGTTTGGAGCCAGGTATCTATGCAGTCTATGTGGAAGACATGGAAGCAGTTCGGCAGCAGCCTAATCCTCTCCTCTTGTTGGAACTCGTTCAGGCACACAGCGCACTCGTGGAAGGACGTCCTCCCCGCGCCATCGCCCTCTCTTCGGTATCGAAGCGTGGGGATCGCCTGGATTTCCGACTCACCGAGGCCGTGGCTCTCGGTGACGGTCGAGTAGGCCATCAGTCGGTCGTCGAGACGGCGCCGTGAACGCGAGAGGCGGCCCACGACATCGGACCGGCGCCAGTTGAGGCAACATCTGACCGCAAAGACGTAGTAGCTGAGGAGGAGGATGGACGTGGTGAGGATGCCAAGGATGGATATAGCTAGGATGGGGAAGCTGGCGTCCGAGGAGGGAGGAGACGGAGGGGGTTGGTGACCGACTGGGGGAGGAAAGCCATGGTGACCCATGGAAGGTGGCAGGGTGACACTCATCTGAGATAACCCGCGAGAGGAGGAGGACCAGAGCGCGCTAAATACAACTCGCGGGAACAACTCGATCACTGAGTGGAGACGAGGCTCCAAAGTCAAAAAGCCCCGGGGGACGCAGATCAAACAAAGTCAACGGGGACTTTGCTTGAAGGAATCAGGCACGAAGTCGCAGACCTCCCGGATGACGATGCTGGAAACCGCAGACCTGGAATGGAAGAGGGTGAATGATGTGCCGAGCAGAGGAGATGCTCCAGGTGAAGGTGTCAGAATTGCCTGGTTGGGGGAGCAAGTGTGGGAAGGCCAAAGAGAAAAAAGCGAGCGGTAAAGAGAGGATGAGGACGTGTGAGCTGGTGAGGCAGAGAGGATACGGCGAGGTTGGAAATGGTCCACAAAGTGCTATCACGAGCAGGAATATAGTGGAAAAGGGTGCCCGGAGGAGAAGACCAAATGGTGGAGTTGGAACACGCTAGTAGTGGCTGCAAGGTTGGACTTTGTGTGGAAGGTGGGGAAGGGCGAGGGTGCTTTCTTTTCTTCCGAGTCCTTCCAAATCAGAATGTACAAGGATCCAGAGGAGCTCAGTGTTTTATTAGGGCGCCGGTCAACAAGAATCCCTATCTGCAGCAGACTAGAAAGAAGAAAGGGGCTGAGATGGTGACCCGGCCCAGTTTAGGCGGCATCAATCAAGTCCATGAACTGGACTCAGTGTTGGGGTCATGTCAACAGCGCTGATCCCACCAATCAGCACAGGGTGCGAGGCACGGAGAGGTTTGTCTCCTTCCTCTCGATCCCATGCTCTGGTCGATCTCTGATGCCCAACAGCTTGTGGTGGCAAGGCGGAGAAGACGAGTCCGAAGTCCAATCAATGAACAACGTCCATGTACTTCATCAGCCAGAGAGAGAGAGAGAGAGAGAGAGAGAGAGAGAGAGCCAAAAGAATACAGCGCGGCATGCGAGCAGATGCTGTGCTGCTTGCTGGTGGTCTACGAGTTAGGCCGATCGAGTTGTCTTTCAAGAATCAATTCCGAAAGGCCAT